>CM070831.1:4130753-4410753 GCA_036326025.1 Chrosomus eos | reverse complement strand
AGGGGGGGGGGGGGGGGGGGGGGCACAAACGGGATTTTGAAAAGTGGGGGGGATAAGTCTGTGAAATCACGCCGTGGGTAGTCTCGCGTAGCCAGACCTTCAGACTGACGGCTGAAGGTCTGGAATTCATAGCAGCTTTCTTTGGCCAAGGCCCGCCCATAAGGCCGTTTGACCGACATGTCAAACAACCAATTACAGTTCGTTTCGTTCAGCGTCACGTTTCGGGGCGTGGAAATGTCACCACAACAACAGACCAGCGTGCAACAAGTCAGTCAGCATAGACAATCAAAGAAGGAGAAGAAAACAAGCAGTAAGTCATTGCTGATTACGTTTACTGATTACTACGTTTACTACGTTTAGCTGAACTTGATAAATGCTCATTGTCACTCATGTAAACACAACCGTTTTTCTTCCGCAATCACACGTCTGCGCTTTGTTTCCCGGCGGACCGAAAATAAACGCGACACTCGCGCCCCCCGGAAATCCGATAAAATTCATCCAATCAGATGACGACTTCGACATTGCTGAAGTGTTTCCAGTTAAGTGTACCATATGCATCAGACGTTTATCCAACGTTCCGTGGGCGTGACGTCTGAGGCTGAGACTACGCCGTGGGTAGCAGCTAGGACCAGGACATCATCCCCAGGCTTCATGAACGCGCGCTCCATGCTTTCACCGACGACGCTAACATGACGTATGGATCTCAATCACACTGTGTTGCCAGGACCCGCCCTGCTCTGCTTCTGATAGGCTTGTAACGTTAGTTAGAGCTGCGCTCCTCTCATATGATTGGTAGGTGAAATCAACTGACTCGAAAATATTAAACCGCATTCAAGTTCCCGAATTTTTTTTTTTTCTTCCTCACGGCCGCATGCCGGAGATCCGGCACGGTGCCGGAATACTTTAAGCCCTGGTAACTTCTGTTGGTTGCGATTCACAACCTCACCGCTCCAATCTATTCACTCTGTCATATATATTATATATATATATATAAAGAAATAGCAATAGCCTTGTGTCATGTGCCATAACTGAGCACAAGGCAACCCACGTTCGAGTCTCAGCTCGAGGTTCAGGCTTATTTGTTCATTAATGACATCACCAGCAACTAGTCAACGTTGACTCAACTTTAAATCACACAAAGTCCTTCAACCCCTATTTCCTACACAACGCTACAACATATACCAACCCCTAACCCTACACCCCCCCACCCTTCAGCCTCCGTAAGTCAAGTCACCTACATTTATATAGCGCTTTTAACAATAACGATTGTTTCAAAGCAGCTTTCCAGTGATAATAGGAAATAAAGTAACAGAGATTATTTTGGCTTTACAGCAGCTCTAGAATAAAGTTATTATCCAGCTAAAGTACGTTTTTGATTGATTCTCTGGCGTTGCAAAGATCATTAGTTATTAACTAGGGACCGCTTACACAACACTGTTTTAACTGAAAACAAAAAACTTTTAATGCGTTCTAGCCACTTATTTGGACGAGAACGGTGTTTGGTGGCTCGAGAATGCGTACTGACTATATAGTAGTTAGCTATATCTACTTGGTGAACGGCCGTAGTTTACTGTGAGCTTTAGAATGAGACAGACGGAGAGGCCGTGAGACGAGGATTGTGCAGTTCATGTGTACGTATAGTTATTCATCTGCTGGGTTTGGCGGTCTAGACAGGCTTCCCTGCCGCCTTCCCAGCTTAGATGCTTATTGGAAATGGGAAACTGCAGGTACTTTGGCTCAGCGTTGTTCATCACAGATGGTAAACAGAGCAGGCTGGCTTGATAAATAGATCCCATTCTGTTTTCTTTGGCTTCCACGCACAACCTCCAGCCGACTCTCGAGACACCTCCGTTCATGAAAGTCTGCAGTGACAAATGGCTGTTTATCTACAGGAGAAGGCTGGAAAGTAATGAATGTCTTCGGGTCTACAGTCGAGAACATCTCAGAGGTCTCACTAGCCTCTGATTCCTGAGGGACTTACACAGTCCTCTGAGAGTAATAAAGACATAAATAATATATCCAATATTCTCATCATCCACACTGACCTGCCGTCAAATCTGTGGACCTCCACAGGAGAGGGCTTGGATGAGTCACAACCATTCTTTAAATCTTAAAGATACAAAAATGTCAGACTGAAGCATTCAGATTACATGAGTTTGTCTGCAAACTCATATAAATTATTCTTTTACGATGTTTTTCCCCAGAAGGCTCCAGACAATCTCAGGCCTCAGGCATGTCTTCATAATAACCCACATGGACATTCCCATCAAGCATCTAACAGCAAAACCCCAAAAAATGTGTCTACAACTGATCAAAACGGCTGAGAATATTGTCTCTCTCTGTCCCAGGATTAGACCTCTGATTTTCGCAGAAATTGCAGAGCAACTAGAGAGAATTCATTTAATCTGCCGCTCAGACATGCTGGTATCAAAGACGCGGGTTGAAAGAGGTGCTGGTATCTCTAGAGGGCTTCCTGCTTTCAATGTAAATTTTGCATGAGGAGGTTGGCGTGTTAGACACGGTCTAGATGGCAAGAGGATGGTGACTATAGTGACTTCCTGGGTTACACAGATGTAAGCGCTCCGAAGGGATGAGACGCAGAAAGAGAGAGAGAGAGAAAGGACAACGCAGGAGTCATGCTCGGAAATTATGACCAGACTCAGAAAAAAAAACGCCTATAGAAAACCTCAATATCTCTCAGCCTTACATTTATGCATGTCCCCTAACATAAGTTAATATGTACTAATATTAATATGTTAATAAGTACTAATCAATGAGACAAAGTTTACCTTACGAGCAGCAACAGCTGTGACGGAGAGCTGAAGAGTGAAGAGTGAAGAGATGCTGCTAATTGTCTTGTCATGAAGGCTGTGTTCACACTAGGCGGTTTTTCGATTAACTCTGGTGCGATTGCTCTGTTAGTGTGGTTCATTTGAATAAGTGTGAACGCCATCTGAACCCTGCTTTGCACCAAACAAGCGGACAGAGAAAAGATGGTTCCCGGTCTGCTTCCACACGAACTCTGGTGTAGTTCGAATGAAATATGAACACAACACAGACCAAAGACATCTAACGAACCAAAAACAGGACATGATGTCACAAGATGCGACCCTAGATGCGACCCTGTGTGTGTATGTGTGTGTGTGTGACGGAGTAAATTCTGGCACTGTTTTGACTCTTACACATTTTATTAGTGGTTCATGTGTTCTCATCTGGTAAAAATACCATCATATGTACACACATACAACGAGTGTGTTTAGTCCAGCACACAGCATTGTTTTGGATGTTCTGTAAGTTACGTCATAAACTGACAGTGTGAATGATAAACGAACCAGGACTTAGTTCACACTTGTAGTTCGGTTCACTTGGTTAGTTTCATACATCTCATATTTCACGACGGAACTTACCAAACATCCAAACCAATGCTGTGTGCTGGACTAAAGTTGCTCGCTGTATGTGCATAGCTACATATTATGGTATTTTGACCAGCTGAGAACTCGTGAAAAGCTTATAAAATGTGTAAAGGAGTCGAAACAGAGTCATGAATCCCTCCGTCACACACACACACATGAAGATCTGCTGTGAGGAGATGTGGATCTGCCGCCTGTACTGAACTGTGATGGGCAACAGCTATGAAAAAACAGCTATGACTGAGCATTTTGTCTTGTGATATTGTGATTCATCTTGTGATTCGAATCACACCAGAGTTCGGTTGGAAGCGGACCGAGAGTCTGCTTGTTTGGTTGTACCAGTGTTCAGATGACAGCGTACACACTTATTCAAATGAACCGCACTAACAGAGCGATGGCACCTGAGTTAGTTTCAATCCAACCAAACATGCTAAGTGTGAACACACCCTTAGGGTGTGTTCAATAAAACTCTCCTCATAAACACTAAGTTGTCCGCACTGCACAGGGAATCTCTTATTTATATCGTGTCTAGACTTTGTTGTTTATGAGGGATTTGCGAAAGGATAAAGCTCGTGCTGATTCTGAACATACATTGTGAGCGAATTCTCCGCATGTCTTCCGGATTTCCTCCTCTTTGTTACTTCTGTGAGTTCTGGTGGAATTTTCCCGCACGTTAATTCTGACCAATCGAAATGCAGTTGTAGAAATATGTTCAAGACACATCTGGCCAACGAGTGAAGTGGATGTTGTCACGTGACTGTATTTTGGTTTGTTTCATCAACTGATTCGGATCAGAGCAATCAGTGTGGTGAGAAAAGGAACCAAAACGCCTGAAAATGATACAAAGTATAATTTTTCACCCTTAGTCCGGACCAAATGAACCGAACTACAGGTGTGAAAGCACCCTTAATGTGCCATTTTCTTTTTTGGTCCAGACCAAAAGAACCAAGAGAACCGAACTACAAGTGTGTGAACACACACAAAGAGTGCAAAAACAGTTATGTCCCACCCACTTATAGTTTAGTTTTTTTAGGAGTTTCAGAGCAGTTTGCAAGAACATTTGTGTAAATGGACATCCCAAACAAACTATCACGGCACAATCAATTTTGAACATGACCTGTAAACACAAATTATTCCAATAACACATTTTCACATTCACATTCTTATGCAACATTATTAATTTGGTGATTTTCAGTCTTCCATAGAAAAATGTAACCAGCCTAATCTAGCCTGGAAATTCAAAACACTTTTGAGGATGTTGTAATTGAGGATATTTAAGAGTGAGTAAAGAGTGACACTGACTAATCAGCGAGGTGTAGAATAGGATCAAATGTATTTAAATTACATGCACATCATAAAAGAGGGAAAGTAACACTCGGTTAGAGTGTCAGAGGAGGTGAGCGAGCCGGAGAGATCCTGATTCGCCCGAGGCGAGATCTGGAGAAACACTCGCGTCTACCGTGTGTCTGTGTGTGTGTCTGTGTGTCCGCGGGCAATGAAGGGTGTTAATGAGGAGAGGTTTCAAGATGCTTCTCACTCTCTCAGGTTCAACTCCATCGTATCACCGGCCATGATTCACAATATGCAGAGGTGCGTTTTAGCCCTGTAGGGGGCAGGAGACGATTCGCCATGCACCTATATGAAAGATTATACATGCAAAAAACCAGTCCGCCCACATACGAAGCACATCAAAGTCTCGCGCTCACACACAACGCAGCCAGTGCTAACACACGTGCTGCAGGCTATTTTTCTCTGCAAATCATCTCAAAATACGGGGAAAAAGGGAGAGGATGGGATGCAAGGAGACAACTAAGCACAGCTGGAAATCAATGACGGGCAAATAAAAAACAACCAGCGCTGGCAGATGGGGAACGCAGGGTCGTAAATCCACAGCGGATAAAAAAAGATGGCTCTCCAAATGGCGATGCATGATTTAGCTGGGATTTAATGGGACATTGATAAAGTTGTCAGGGAAGTTATACGAGGTATTTCTTTAGGGAGGAGGAGGAGGAGAGACTGACTGGAGCATTCTGGGTAATTGAAAGGCCCTAGGAAAGAGAAAATTATGCTGCGATCAAGCAATGTGGGCAAACAGAGCGAGTGTGTGTGGGTGTTTGTTTGGGCAGAGAGTGGGCAGAGGAAACGATGGTATATAAGAGCTGAAGCAAGGCTTTCGGGCTGCAGAGCCGAGACTGTACATCTGTAGAAATCAGCAGAATGAAAGAAAATAAACCTCTGTTAGCGTAGATGCTAAATAATTATTGCGGGAGAAGTTAAGATAAATGTATATGGAAATATGGTTTGAAATAAGTATTATTAGAAATATAAAATCAGTTAAAGTTTGTATGTGGATTTTTGCACTTCAAACTTAGAAAATATTTTTTTTTTTGCAGCCAACTGAATAAATAAAAGCTAAAAGAAATGAAGAAAACATTATATGTTTGGAATTATTATTAGAGAAAAATTAGGGCTGTCAAAATTAGCGTGTTAATGCACAATATTTGTTTATTTAACATGTTAAAAATGTGAATTCAGGGTGATTGGGGCACTTTTTGCCATTGAGATGATTTGGAAAAAAAGTAATAAACCTGAATTCACTACTAACACAATTAAGCCAGGATCCGTTTTTCCCATCATTCTTTGGCTGGACTACAGTATAAATGATAACGGTATCATTCATTCAACTACTGCCAAAACGTTCTAGCGGGACAAGACACAAAAAAATAACTGTATGGCTGCGCTACCTGTGTGACAGACACACACAAGACAGAAAGAAAGAAATGAGGAAAAATATTACATATATTTGCTAATATTATTAGAAAAAAATATTATTAGAAATAAATAACACTTTTTGTATTTTGTATGTGGATTTTTGCACACTAAATTAAGCAAAAAATAAATAAAAATAAAACATATATATTGCCAGCTAACTAAATATACCAAGGCTATACGACAATATATAATATAGTAGGAAATATTATTTTAACATTAAACATATATGATTAGAAATCACTTAAAAAAGTTTGAAGTGGATTTTTGTACTACAAATTATGATTTTTTTCTTGCCTGCCAACTGAATAAAAAAGATAAAAAGAATTAAGAAAATATAATATATTCAAATCAAATACAAATAAAAACATGCACATGTTGCACTTCAAATTTGCAAGATTTTGCCAATTATCTGAAAACACAAAAGCTAAAAGAAGACTGCTGTTAATAAAACAGAAGAGCATGACTGCAGCAGTAAAATAACTCAAATATACTGATATACAGTAGGAGGAATTGCAATTAAAATGTGAATGTAGGGAATACAATTTTTACAAAATGAATATTTTGCAATTCAATAAAATCCATTCCAATTCAATTTTACGCTGATGAATTGAACGAGTCAATTCTTTAATTCTGAGCTCTACACAATGTTTTAAAAGGTTGTTAACAGTGTGAAATTGATTGCAGGACAGAAAGATAAGAGTGCAGGACAGACAGATGTTCTCGGGACGGGTTCACGGGTCGTGGAGATGAACGGATGAGCGTAACGGATCGCTCTCTCAGGTACAGGCCTCGCTGCTGCAGACAGTAACATCTACTGACAGTGTGAATCCGGCAGTCAGAGGCCACGACACAACATTACAGCATGTGCACATTGTATGTGACAGACCTGCAACCTCAGCTCCTGCCTGATTGTTTTCGCTGTACTTTCTTTCTCTGTTGCCATGGCTACAATGTCATCCACAGAAGGGAACAGCGGGGAGCGTACAGTAGCGGTGTGTGTGGCCTGCAGGAGAATGACATGATGCAATGCAACACCTGTTGTTAAGACATGATGCACAGCAGAAAAACCCTTTAAATGTCGTAATGCTCAACCTTGAGTAGTTTACTGCTTTAAAAAATGCATTTGCAATACTCACGTGTTCAGTAAATACAATACCACTAATAATCATCATGATTACTTCATTAGACTACCCAAACTACATCCTTGCCAAACTGTGTGTTATACTTGATGAAGTTTGTGTTATTTTCCTGTGAAGGTGCTTTAAAACGATCTGTATTGTGTAAAGCGCTATAGAAATACCGTTGACGTCTTGACTTGCATCCTCAATTTGATTCTGTGTCTATGACGAGTCTAGAACTGAAGCTGCTCTGAATGAAGATCCTGTCTGAACTAATCCGCTTCCACAAAAAACACCGTCCACAATGACAGAGGAACTCCGAGAGCAGTAATTGGACGGAGAACATGCTAGTTTCTGCTGTCACTGCATCTGTTCCAGAAGAAATGAAGGTTGAATTATTGAACTACAGGATTTAATGATGAGCAAGCGCTCACTCGCTGCTGTTGGAATAACGGCACATGTTTGCCGGCGCTGCACAACATTCAGAACTGAAACAAATGTCTCTTCAATTCTAATTAAACTCTTGAATATGAAACGAGGAAGCAGAGCAGGATATATACTGTATATATACGACTTTACACAAATCTAAATCATTATTAATTCTGAAGGATGAAGTAACGCTTGAGTCATTACTAGTGGGTTACCATGATCTTCACTTAAGTAATTACACATATTATGCATTTTTCATGTTAATTATGAACCTGTATATAGTAGCTCTTAGTAGTCATCTGGTAGGTATGAAAAAATAGTAGTTATTGATTAGCTAATATGAACTACCACATTCAACTGAGCACTTTAACTTACTAATTTGTTAAAGGAGTAGTTCACTTTAAAAAAAACTTTTGCTGATAATTTACTCACTCCCATGTCATCCAAGATGTCCACGTCTTTCTTTCTTCAGTCGAAAAGAAATTAAGGTTTTTGATGAAAACATTCCAGGATTTTCTCCATATAATGGACTTCATTGGGAGCCAAACGGTTCAAGGTCCAAATGACAGTTTCAGTGCAGCTTCAAATGGCTTTAAACAATATCACACGATGAATAAGGGTCTTATCTAGCGAAACCATCGCTCATTTAAAAAATAAATAACAAAGTTTAAGTTTTTTAAGCACAAATGCTCGCCTTGCTCTGTTCTGTGATGAGCGTTCTTGACTGTCTTGTTCGAACTCGTTCATCAAAATTAACAAATCTTTTTTCGAGTCATGACTCGAAGGGTCCTAGATAAGACCCTTATTCATCGTCTGGTGTCGTTTAAAGCCCTTTGAAGCTGCACTGAAACTGTCTTTTGGACCTTGAACCGTTTGGCTCCCAATGAAGTCCATTATATGGAGAAAATCCTGGAATGTTTTCATCAAAAACCTTAATTTCTTTTCGACTGAAGAAAGAAAGACGTGGACATCTTGGATGACATGGGAGTGAGTAAATTATCAGCAAAAGTTTTTTTTAAAAGTGAACTACTCCTTTAATCAGAGTTTTTTGTTAGTTAATATATTATATTAGTTATTATATATACACATATATATAAATATAATAATATATACACACATTTTAAACAAACATTTATGTTAGAAGCAAACAATCGATTTGACAGCACTAGTGTGCGTGTGTGTGTGCGCAAACAAATACAATTCATTAATACTTTTTAAAATTTAATTTAGTCCTGAATTTGTTAAATAAACACCAAAGATATATAAACAAAATGAAGTATTTTTCTAAATAAATCAATGAATAAATCAATGTATACACACACACACACACACACAAATATATATGTACTTGCTTATTTTATGCATATAGTTACTCCACATTTTTTATATATTTACCCTTTATTTGACCACTTATTTACAAACTGATTTATGCCGCATGTACGCAAACATTTGAGCCCATATTCTCAGTTGTTTCTCCAGGTGCATGAGATTAAGCCTCTAATCCGGCTTCATTTAACACCACTTACTCTGATTACTCACACAAGCTTTTTATGCTGTTAAAACACAGGAAATGTGCTGAGAATCCTTCTAATTAGTTCCAATATCATTTACAGGGAAAAGGGGAATTAACTCAGTCTCTCTCTCATTGGCTGTCTGATAAGGCGTTATCTGGCGCTGGGTTTCTATGTGCACACTTTTGATCTTTCTTTTCCCCCGATGCTTTTCCTCTTTCAAGGGGCCGGCGCTGTACCTCGGGCTGTGCGTCTCTGAGATTTACTCTCGATGGAGACTCGCTTTAGCGGAGCCCTGTTTAATTAACACGCCTGTATCAGACCCTCCCAACACACTGCTGATATAGAGAGAGAGAGAGAGGAGAGAGAGAGAGAGAGAGAGGAGAGAGAGAGAGAGAGAGAGAGAGAGAGAGAGGAGAGAGAGAGAGAGAGAGAGAGAGAGAGAGAGAGAGAGAGAGAGAGAGAGTTAAATGCGTTTATACATGACCATCCAAGCGTTCGGAGACACACTCGTTCTGCATTATGAGCATCACACAGGTCAGAATAATAATAAAGTGATAAACTCAGAATTAACGCAAATGGAAAAAGTTTAAAATCTTATATCTCAACACTCATCAACTGATTTCATGCGGATCTGGGATGCTTTTAATGAAGGAAAAAAACTTAAGAAAAACTATTTCACTAATTTCAAGTATTTAAGCAGAAGCCGTTTAACTAAAAGGTTCTTAAAGGGTTCACCAAAAAAAAAAAGTATGTATAAGCTGCAAAAATCAATTAATAAATAATTTGCACTACACAATATATTAAAAACACAAAACATATATAAAAATAACTGTAAAAGCCCCCTATATAGACAATATTTATTTGTGTCTATGTGTAGAATTGAGAAACGCTTGTTATTAGCGACACCGGTGGCCGTTAAGAGAACTGCAGTGTCTCACTGCTCAGACTCGTGCTCACGTAACACACGAGAGACTGAACGTGATTCAAGGCCCTGATGATATACTCACGGGGAAGTTCTCTTTCAGCCTTTGCTTGCAAGAAAAAGTTAATATATAAATATATTATATATTTGAATAAGTAAATATGCGTTGCACGCTTTCCTCTCAATAACAAAACACACAACACAAATGACAGCGGTGAGAAAACAGCGGATGTTTGCAGCGGCTCTGAGATTCACCGGCATCATCGACATGATTAGAGGCAATAGCTGATTCTCCACAGAAACATTTTTATTTTGCTTGCTTTTAAAGTATAATGCCATATGCTTAAATATAAAAATGCTTGAATATATATGAGTGGAAAATACCTCAAATATTTAGTGACGTATGTAGGGTATAACTTTATTCTAGAGCTGTCATAAAGCCAAAACAATCTCTGTTACTTTGATTTCTTATTATCACTAAAGCAGCTTTGGAACAATCTACATTGTTAAAAGCGCTATATAAATGAAGATGAAGATGACTTGACTATAAACAACTGCATTTGACTTTCTTTGTTTTTTATGTTGTGAAAAAAGAAAAAAATAGCTAACTTAAGTGCATGAACATACTGTTTGTAACCAACAGCAAAGGTCAACGAAAGGATGCATGCGGGTGAAGAGAAAGTGTTAAAGGGGTCATATAATGGTACTTGCACTTTTATAAGTTGATTGTACTGAAATGTGTGTTGGCAGTGCCTGTACACAGCCATCATATAATGATAAAAATCCATCCAGTGGTTTTGTTTTAATCTCCTTATATGTTTTCCCCTGCCTCAAATCAAGCCGTTCGAGCCTGTGACGTCACAAGCTCGCACGCCCCTCCCACGACTGTTGATTGACAGCAGCGTTTCAACACAGACCCGCCCTCGCTCGTGAGTGAGATGTCAATCATAGTTCGTCATTGTTTACACTGGAGCAGAATGGCGGCGTCTAAGCGATTGTGGTGTTCTGTTCTTGGGTGTAATAAGGAACACAGCAGTCATTTTAATGTTCCTAAATCCGAACCGCTGAAGACGCAGTGGCTGAGTTTTGTTTATGAAGGAATTTTGTTTATGAAGGAAATATTCACGACGAGCAACGTCAATGCGCTCATGTTTGCGCAAATCATTTCTCACCAGACTGCTTTTTAAACGAGGCGAGGGTCAATATAAATCAGGTTTAGCTTAGAAGCTGCTACTGAAAAAGGAATCGGTACCAACTATTCGTGTTCCTGCTGGACCTCCAGAAGAAGTGAGTGTAACGTTTTATTTATTAACCTTTATATGAATCTTTGCAAATCCCTTGCAGGCTTCACGATGAATGTGGCTAATGTTTACACTCGGGGTGCATTACGGCATGTGTTCTATGTAACGTTACGACGTTCTCAATATAATTCATAATCCCACGTTTATAATGAAAAACGCGTTAGAGGTGTTGTGTTATTAAAAACTGTGTAAGTTACGCAGTTAGAGTTAACGTAACAGGAATATTAACAGGAATATCAATGCAGTTACAAAACTATAGATGTACTTAAAAGTTTAAAACATAAAACATTTTCGTACTGCACTAAACATAAACATACAACAAATTCTTAGTTATCCTTCAACTACTGCTAGAATCATTACTGACATGACCTCATGTCAGTTTCAGTCACGAGTTGTACCTAACACTGAGATAATGTCACGCATCACTGACAAGCCTACATTTACAAAAAAAGAAAGAAAAGTTTTTCAACATAAATCTGTCAACGAACTAACCTATAACTTACATTAGTAACACATAGCGTTTGTATCTCACAACTCTAACGTTACCCTGCCAGTACATACAAAAATAGATCAAAGTGACATTGTTAACCAACCATTCAGAAACGTCCTGTTCGAGGCTTATTGTCGAACTTCTTCGGGCCGTCATCTTGTTTCGGGTCCGACTCCGGTTCAAACTGATACGGTTGCACAAAATGTGTCCTCAGAGAGAATCCCGCTGGCATAATAAACCCTCAACTGTTGACAAGTTAACACTCCACGTGCGTTGTGTTACAGCGCCCACAGAACAGAGGGGCGGAGTCAGCGAAGCTCATTATCATTTAAAGGCACATACACTTAAACGGCGTGCTGAACACAGAGCTGTTTTTGAGCAGGTAAAATGAGTGTTTTCTTAAAAAACTAATGAGAATTTTTAATAAAAGTATATTACAAACTTTTCATTTAGACCCTAAAGATTCATATTAACTTGTACAAAAATGGCATTATATGACCCCTTTAAAACCACAAGCAGAGCTGAAATAAATGAAGTGAAGAAGAGAAGCGCTACGGTACTTTATGGATGAGGCAATTTGACTATCTTTACCCTACCTGAACAATGGGTTAAATGTGTAAGATAAAAGTGTTAAAAGGATAACAATATATATCGTCTGTGGAAGGCGTTAGGACCATAAATATGGGATATTCACATAAAAATGAGTTTATGTACAGGCTTTCAGACAACCGGGGAAGGTCTCAGTTTTGTTACAAGCTGTTAACACATTGCCAATACAAAATGTGATTATACATGACAATTCTTTTATATAAATATAAATATATTAGGGATGTCCCGATCAGGTTTTTTTGCCCTCGAGTCAGAGTCCGAGTCATTTGATTTTGACTATCTACCGATACCGAGTCCCGATCCGATACTTATATTACATTAAAAAAAAAGAATAAATAAGAGCGAAAAAACAGATCCAGGATGTTCCTTATTTGTGATTTAATTCACCTTATTTTAACATTCAAAAACTCTGTTAACAAACAGAGCACTTCTGTGAGGTAGCTTGAACAATCAAGTAATAAATAGCATAAATTGATTTTGGACTTTAGTGCAACAGTAAATATAAAAAAAAAGTCTAATATAAAAACAAATAGCACCTCAACTTTAAAATAGCCGGCAGGCATGTAAAGAAATAAAAAAATACGTGTATAACAGAATAATGAGAATATACATATTGATCTGAGTCCTGATCGGGAGGTGACGTCCGATTCCGATCGAGTCTGAAACCACGTGATCGGGCCCGATTTCCGATCACTTGATCGGATCGGGACATCCCTAATATAAATATATATAAATCCTAGTAGGCAGCATCCAGTATATAGAGTAAGACATATGTCAGTTTAATTCTAAAGGTGGATGAACTTCAGTCCACAACATCGACACCAACATGACCGTAATGAAAGGTGATGTTAAAGAGGATTTCTGGTCACAGGACACTTTTCTGTCTCATTAATCTCATCGAATCCCTCCACCAGTCTCCTATCAGGCCTGAATCTTCCCCGCTTTAGGCAAATTAAGTAATCTCCAACATCAAAACACACCCGGCGCTCAAACTCAGTGACACGCTGAGAGTCACACATCTGCAGTCATCTGGATACATCGAGCAATGAGACGCAAACCAACAGGCTCTGAAACGGGTTTTTCATCGACTAGATTCTTTGAATATAGTCATTATTGCAGGAAAGTCAGCAAAAATAGTGTATATTTTAAATACCCACATGGTATTTTTGGATAATCCAGTGAATGAAATACTTAGAAATGAAAAGTACTTGATCTCAGTTGATTATTTTCTATTTTGGATACTTGATGGAAACAAACCAAAAGATCAGATTATTTATGATGTTCAGGCTGACATCAGGGCAAAAACAGCTTCATAATGAAACGGTTGAGTTCAAAACAAATATATTATAAAACTCCTGCCACTGATATATACACTACTGTTCACAAGTTTGAGGTCTGTAAGCTATTTTTTAAAGAAATTAATACTTTAAAACAGTGAGAATGCATTGGATTGATCAAAAGTGACAGTAAAAGACATTTAAAATAAGATTTCTATTACAAATAAATGCTGTTCTTTAAACTTTTTATTCATTAAAAAATGGCTGTTTTCAACATTAATCAAAAATGTTTCTTGAGCAGCAAATCATCATATTATCCTGATTTCTGAAGGATCATGTGACACTGAAGACTGGAGTAATGATGCTGAAAATTCAGCTTAGATCACAGGAATAAATTACAGTTTAACATATACTGTATTCATATAGAAAACAGCTATTTTAGATTGTTTGTAATAATATTTCACTATATTAATATTTTTGCAGCTTTGAGCATAAGAGACTTACCAACACCAAACTTTTGAACGATGATGAATGTATCTACCGCGGTACAAACAATATTGAAAAATCCTGTTAACATTTCTACTGTTGCACAGTATATATGTTCTGCATAACTCTAGTAGACAAGCAAAGCAATACATTTTAATCCATTGTGTAAATACTAAAATTGATCAATCAGCATCCAGGACCAGAACTGTGTGTTTTATAAAGCAGAATAAACTCAATTCAACAGTTCAGCTGAAGTCTCTCTGTGCCGCTCTCTGCATCTCAATACAAGCTTACGGGTGAAACCCAGGGCACACACACACACACACACACACACTCTGGCACGACAGGGCACGGATTGACACAAAACCCTGAGATCAGGGATGAAGACACAAGCATCACACTTTCGCTGTCAACGTGCCTTCTTCCAGAAACCAACACCAAACAACTGCTGACCCATTCCATTAACTATTCATTTAGTTTTTTAATGACCATTTTTTTTTTTTAAATCAGTCATTAACCTCACTAATTTAAGGGTATGTGTTTACACTACACTGTTTTTAACTGAAAACAAAAAAACTTTGTATGCGTTTTGGTCATTCATTTACACGACAACAGAGTTTGGGGACCTGAAAACACAAGCTTCTGAAAATGGGTGAAAAAGTGAAAGATTGTGAAAACAGTGACGTCATGCGCATGCGTATTACATGTTCATGCATGCGTATTACGTGTTAGAAGGGTATTTCTAGATAAAGTGACATCGATCACCATTTTGATCATGAATGCTGGATTGAGAGGAATATAAAAGTAAAAGCAGCTGTGGGAGGATTTGAACATCAGCGCTGGTGAATGAGGGCAGTGTGACAGCTCGGCCTTCACGCACGGCTTTTCAGGGATTACGGCGAGAGCGCGGTGTGCTTTTTGAGAGCAATAACACGAGCATCTCTCACTGCTGAACTCTAGAGCGGTGCTGTTTCAGCCGTGTGTAAGAGTGTACGTTACAATCCTGCTCGAGTCAGGCAGCAGCCAATCAGAAATACTTTCTCTTACGCATTTATGAGACGCACCAGAAACAGTGACGTCAAGACATTTGAAAATGTGAACGAGATTCAAAAAGATTTTCAGATCTTAAATTTCAGACCATTTCTCACAGAAAACAAAATGAACAATTGTCACTTTGAATATCAGGATCATTATCTCTTCTGCAGAATAAATCCAGATCCAGTTGCTTCTCCCAGACAGCAACAAAATGAGCAAAGTCTCCTGCTTCTCAGATGTTTCTCCTGACAAACAGACCCTCAGATCTCAACAAGATCTCCAACTGGCCTCCAAATTGCCAAAGTCTACCATCAAAAGTCAGAAATCTCTCAGATTTCTCATCAAATTCTCAGTAAATCCACATTCATTTAATGCTTCCAAAACATCCATATGCATCAGACAGATAACCCCACAACTCGCTAATACGCATAAATATACACAGCGCACATAAATATTGGATAAATTCACCTATTTTAAATGAGACTATAATTACCCTATTTTAAACCATTTTTATTTATATTTTCAGTATAAAATGTTTGCCAACTTTTCTCTCGCTCCGTCTGCCATCTGGGATGGAGGTTTTTTTTATTTTAAAATGAGCTCAAAGCATTTCATCATGGGATTCAGGGTCATTATTACCCTTCAAAATTAAAAACATATTTGTTAAAGGCACAGTATGCAAGTTTCGCCACTAGAGGTCACTTTTTCAAAACAAAAACTAAGGTGTGGCTTGATGATGCATGAATGAGCATTGGATCATGGGAGTTGTCGTCTTCACCTCCACAGCCGATGGAAATCATTCCGACGGGATTCGGGCAGAAATCATGTTTATGGATGAGCTGATGTAATACGTTTTATTAACATTACTGTGGTATGTTATATATTATGCGTATGTATTATTCTTATGCCACAGTCGGCAACTGCAGCTCATTTCGATTTGTTGTTTATGCAAGTATCATCAAGTTATATTTACCACAGGCCATAAATAGAAAAATCCCATTATTAAACCCCATAGGAAAATCTTGAGGGAACCAGTGGTGAATTAGTCTTTGAATTAGTCTAGGTTTTTGGATGTTTTAATCCAAAAATCATACATATTGTGCCTTTAACTGAAATAAATAAATAAATAAATATATATATTTTAAAAAAGAATTTAAAAATAAATAAAATGTTAAAGTATCATCAAGTTATGCATACCACAGGCCTTGTTTTACTCATAAATTGAAATCTTGAGGGAACCAGTGGTGAATTGGTCTTGACGTCATCCCTGCAGAACTCTATTATTATATCTATAAGTTTTGGACCAGTGTCTTACTGCATCAAGAATTATCTCATTTGGGGGAATTTGAGTAAACAACAGAGTCAAAGTTATAATGTTTAAATGAAACATAAGCAAGAACTCCTTAAAGTCTTCCAGCCTCTATAAGAACAAGTAATGAGCCATAAAGCATTCCTCGGGGCATCGTCCTCCTCTTCTTTATTTAGGAAGACACGACACGCACCAGCAGATCAAGCATCCCGTCCTTAAACAGCCCTAAACAAGCCGCCGCCAGCAGCATCATTAATTCATCCTCTTACTCTACAGCAACAGAGGAGCGCCTGAAGCCTTGCACTGTGGTAAAGGGGTAAAAATAAAGCATGTTACCTTTAGAAGAGGCGTTTGAGAAGGATCAGGGCCGGCCCGCAGACAGACGCCACATAACAGAGAAAGAAAGAGAGATAAACACAGGTTAGCGTGTTCGTGCATCACATTTCTGACTCGAGTTGACAGAGAGAAGCACTGGTGCAGAGACTTTATTCTTACACACTTCTGTTTCTGTCACTGAGAATAACACACTGCTTCAGACGGGTTTCTCAAATGCACATCATTTATAACTATAGCTATATCATAGTTTTACATTGTCTTGGAGTGTTTGGTTTGGTGTCTTTTTTATTATTTAATTCTCAGCAGCCAATAATTCACCTCACAATAACATGCCTTGCCAGGTTATTCTCCCATGTTTTAAGAGAGAGACATATAGTTAGTGCTTTTCTGCCCGTGAGTCTTCAGAAGAGACATGTGACCATCACACTAACACTGCTAGCGGTCATGTGTATCATCACTGATCTCACTGAACACCACAGCACTGACTTTGACTGACCTGTCGAACAGATTAATCAGAGTCAATCAATCAATCAATCAATCAATCAATCAATCAATCAATCAATCAATCAATCAATCAATCAATCAATCAATCAATCAGTCAATCAGTCAATCAGTCGTGAACCACTTGCCTCTTTCAATGCTGGGGTAAAATAAGAATTATCATTGCAATTATATTATTTTCTTAACAAAAAGGCTTTATGAGTTAAATTAAATGAATGAATGAATAAATAAATAAATATGAAACAAAAAGCTTAATAAAAAGGTTTTAATATAATAAATGAAAAAAATATATGAAATACGATATAAAAACAAAAAGCTAAATAAAAAGGCTTGTTGTTTGTTTTGATAAATAAATAGTATATAAAAAATGTTTTATAAATAAATAAACAAAAGAACAAACAGATAAATAAATAAAAAGATATGAAAATAGGTTATGAAAAAACGTAATAAATAGTTTATGAACGCATGAAAATAAACAAATAAAAGACAGTTATGAAAATAGGTTATGAAAACAAAGAGCTTAATAAAAACGGTTTATATAATTAAATTAATAAATGACATGAAAAAATGGTGTGGGAGAAAAGCTTAACAAAAAGTAAGGCTTTTTTGAAGTTTAAATAAATAAATAAATGACAGACATGAAAATAGTTTATGAAAACAAAAAGCCAAAATTAATGAATAAATATAAATAAATTATTTAACAAGAAAACAAAGAAAAGTTAAGCCAACATTTGCAACCCATTTTACTTCAATAATGCTGTATTTCTGTAATACGATATTCAACTAAATATATGGAGGGACTCACTTTTATTAATCGGGAACTAATTAAATAGTGAAAAGTGGGCTCAAGTCAGCTGAAAATAAAATTTTAGAGGCAGAAAAAATATTAAATTTTCATAAAAGGTTAGGAAAACAAATAGTTTGAAATTGCATGAACAAATTCATTTAAAACAAGACAATAAACATTCATCATCAGGTTGATAACTCAAAACAGCTCTTTTCCTAACATTTAAACACACAAAACACTCACAACCCCTCTTTCTAAACCTATAACAAAGCGTAGTTGTTTACACTGCTGAATGGTGGAGTCTGAAGGAGCTGACAAATGATCAACATGCATGAGCAGCTTGTTCTACCCCAACGCCTTCCTCGCCTCATGAAAATGTCAGAGAGCTGGTGCCTCGGCGGGGGCGTTTTACTTCTGCTCCACGACACCCCAACGGCCGGAGCGGGACACACACAAACATGCCCTCGTTTAGCAGAGAGAGAGGTCGAGGCGTACGGTACACACGGCTGGATTACCCAAAACCACTCTCTGCCTCTTCTACTGGCTCCCTCTGGGGAAAATAACTCAAACCAGTCCCAGTCAGAGTTTTAAGGACTGAAGAGTGCTTGTTATTAATATTTTATTCCAATCAGAATTCAAATTACCCTACGAGGAATTGAGGCAGATTACGCTTTAAAGCTCAAAACAGCTCTCTTTAGAAGTGAGGGGACCTTTAGTGATTCAGAAGGTGCGCTTTACGTTCTAGAAGCGAAAGTGTTTTGCTCACTGTTGTTGATTGTGCGATGAAGAAATAGCATCAAACTCCAGCCAAACATCTGCCGACAGATTCGCTGCAATCTTACAGGAAAACACAACAAGCAATATCACTACGGCTTCTCAAGCGATGCTCTGCCAAGAAAACACGATTCAAAGCTGAGGCCTTGATTCATGTCAGTGCTGTATTAATATCCGTTTCCAAGTCTAACTGCCTTTACTTGAGTTAAAAGAGCAAAAAACAATGTTATCTGATTTAAAGTAAACACTTGGTTTGAATTTAAAGGCAAAAATCGCCCAAACATTGACTCTTATTACTGGCATTTATTTTGCCACCCATAATGACTGGCAGTATTTAAATAGATACTGTATCAAAAATCACTTAAAAGTATTAAACATGCATGAGTAGAAATACAAGTGTTTACACATGTAATAAAGTGAAAGTTAACAGTTTTACTCTAATGAAGTCAAGACACAGGTCATTTAACATTATCCACTTATCCAAGTGACTTAAACTGAATTCAAGAAATGCATTCAAGTTCGATTGGATGTACAACAACAAAGTATTTGTTGTTTTAATCTAGCAGTATTTTCCCCAACCATCATAACAGACCTGACAAACATTTCTGGGATGCAGTTTCATTAACGGAAAATAAAATTAACTTCAACTTTTATTTAGTTGCTAATATGCAACATTTTCTTCAATAACTGAGATAAAGTAAAATTAATAAAAACTATACAGACATCAAAAATATTATTGATGAAAATGACCTTACTAAAACAGACAAATTAAACGCTGGTTTCAACAGTATTCAAAACTACTTAAAAATATTAAGCAATTTCTGTGCCACTGGCATAAAAATGATGACTGTTTTCACACAGGTTTCCCCCCTGCCCTCATTGGTCAGTCAAACAGATAGTCCCGCCCCAAACTCGTGTCATTGGTCGAGTCTCTGCTGCATGTCGTGATGCTTTTGAAAGAACCGCAGAGGGAACAATCCCACAAATGTCTATTATAGTTGCACTGCAGATTAAACTGATAAAATAAGCTATTTTTGCATCCTAAAACCCGTTTCATCTTCAAATACAGTATTTAGAGTACAATTAACAGTAGTGCTTTCTGCCCCTGCTGAGGAGCCGTAATACTGCTGTCAGCTCAGTGATGGTGATGATGAAGATGATGAACACTGGAAATGAACAAAGACGGAGAAGCTCAAGGGATCGTGGACTGAGAATTCCTTCTTTGTTCGCTGCAGAGCAGTGTGAGTGTGTGTGAGTGTGTGAGAGAGTGTAAGATGGGGAGAAAAACATGTAAGCCATTTCAGAGCAGTTTTTTAAAGCATAAGAGAGATTTTTAAAGAGACGCTGACTTTAAGATGTAACAGCCGTTCCCATCAGCTTACAGAGTGTCACATCGAGTTCAGCGTGTTTAGCATCATGCACCAGGAGGAACACTAGCACTTTATACACTGCTCAGCATAAACACACACACTGTATACTTCACTATGATGGCATGTATAGTATCATACAACCTTAGAGAAGCGAATGGTGGAGTTTCTGTATTAGTTGCACAGACTGCTTTACGTTTTTTACACAAGTGTGACCAAAAACAATACAGTATTTAATTCAGCAGATTATTACATTGGACATTACTACTTGGTAAGTTAATATAAAAACTAAGGCTGTCAACATTTTTTTATTTATGTCAACATTTACATTATTTAATTATGACATTAATAGAATACTACTGACATTAAATGAACGTAATAATACTACATGGCCAGATAATAGGGCTGTCAAAAACATTATTAAATTAATTTTAATATAATATGCTGACTACTTAAATACACCAACATGTATTGATATAAAATTGATATGTTAATATTATATTCATATAATATGAATACTTAATCAAATAGATCAATATTTAATATAATAATTTTAATAGATAATTAATGGTATATGTCAATGTTATATTAATATGATGTTACTAGTTATTGTAAAGCATAATATAAAATACAAACAAATAATTGATTAATTAAATTGTATAATAGTGATAATATTATAATATTGATAGAAAATGTATAAAATGTTAATATTATATTAATATTACATTAATCATATATTTCAATATTCACTAAGATAAAGATCATCCAAGGCATTACATTTCTGTGAAGAGTAAATGATTGAATAAACAAAATGGCTTCACTGATCAGAAACCGTTTTGCGATCGAGTTTGGTCATAAAGTTCATCCTAAACTAAATCCTTCACTGTCAAGCACGTCCACAAAAGCATCACTGTGGAGTGTGTCCCTCGTCCTACAGGCTCAAAGGTGACACAGCAAACACACGGCAGATGACAGACCGTCACATCACGCAAACAGCATCAGATCAAGCGAAAGCTGAGTCTGAGAGGCCAAAGGGGGCATCGCTTCATGCTCTGTTTCCCTGACAGAGAGTTCGCTGCTGTGCATGACGGGGAAAAGACATGCATGCTCACAGATGAGTTTATTTGCACCACTGGAACATGTTAGGCTTTTCATCAGAGCTAGAGAGGGAACACACTCAGAAAAATCCCTACTTACAGACCACACTGAGCACTTGATAGCACAAACACTATTTATTTGCTATGGAAAGCTTCCCTTTACAAGTGCATGCTGGGCATTTGACCTAAATCCAGAACTACTGACCGTCTTTAATGCATCCTTAATTATCCAATAAAGGCTTTGCCTGTAGACAAAGAGTCCAGCTCGCGTCACCACAGGCAAATCCACTTAGCATCAACTCACTTCATTTAAGAGCAAATATTAACAGAAACACACAAAAGCTAAGGTCCATTGGCAAAAAATGACTTGTTTAACCCACAGGAATAATTCACCCATCATTTACTCATCCACATGCCGTTGCAAACCCTTTTTCTTCATGCAACACAAAAACAGACATTTTCGCAGATGCTATTTCCCACAGTCACTGAAAGAATGCATTATTAATCTCAAAAGCACAAAAAAAAATCCTAAAAGCAATTTATACAATTTGTGCACTATTTTATGTTAGTCATGATGTCATGCGTCATGAACTGACTGAAATATATGTCATTATACACTGAAGATCTTCGACTGATGTCAAACCTTGCATAATGCATGGTCACAGAGCCTATTTGAATATGCATGAGCATGAATGTGATTTCAGACATACAGTTTGACAGCTCATGTAAAAGAACATTATTAACATTTCTCCTTTTGTGCTCCACGGATGAAAAATTCTGTTAACCACCGAAACAGTTTGTAATTAACAAAGACAAGACAGACGCAGCATATACTGTACTGTGCTACCGTTCAAAGGATCGGGATTAATTTTCATAAATTACTTTTGAAAAATATTTTATTCAGAAAAGATGAGTTAAATTGACCAAAAGGGACACGGAAAGGCATTCATCATGTTAGGTTTCGATTTCGAATTTAATGCTGTTCTTTTGAACTTCTATTCATCAAAGAATCCTGAAAAAAGCTGTTTTCAATATTGATAATGATCAGAAATATTACGAAATCAGCATATTAGACGTCATGTGACGCTGAAGACTGGATTAATGATGCTGAAAATACAGCTTTGATCACAGGAATAAATTACTTTTTAAAATTTCACAATATTGCTGTTTTAACTGGATTTTTGATCAAATAAATGCAGCATTGGTGAGGAGAAAAGAAACACGGTTTGAATGGTAGTGTATAATTTCTCTAGTCAGAACGCTGGTTTCTCTCCTACACACAGTATTCTACATTAGTCTTCATGCATCAACTATAGCTGGAAGCTGTGTGCAACTGCAAATCTACCCGTTTCAGCTCTGAAGAGGCTCGTGGAGTGACTCGGGTCATTACACTGAGCGTCAGACAACCCACACACTCCATCCTACACAACACATCATACGCCTGGGTGGTCAAGGCATGAACGGAGGTCAAGGTCACAGCAACATCCAGGAAAATATACAGCAACATCACACTATTGATGTCAAAAGGTTCATTTTACAATAAAACAATGTGACTTTTTTTAAACGCTCACATCCACACTTAACACTTTTGCACTTCAACATTCTAATATAACTACGGCAGTCTATTATGCCATTAAATTGAATTAGACAATGAGAGAGATAATATGTCTGTATATAAAAATACAGTCTACAATAAAATAAAAATGACCAGTGGTGGAAGAAGTACTGAATCTCAGTACTTAAGTAAAAGTACAAATAACCAGAGACATTTTTACTTTAGTGAAAGTAGAAGTACACAAATGACTACCTTAAGTAAAAAGTACCTGATTTTAAATGTACTTTAAGTATTAAAAGTAAAAGTACTTGCATAACAATTTATTCTCTTAATGTCTAATGATTAATAAAACAGTTAATCCTAACTCTTTCAACCTAATACTCCTATAATGATGTTATATAATGATGGAAAAGCCGTTATTTTTTAAGTTTTTTACACCATTTCTGAACAAGCTTGCAATTAGGCAATATATACACATCAAGCCTAATTTGACAGGGTTTGGCTGTAAACGCGATTAATTTATGGCTTAATTCTGAACCTCTTGGCTTGCCATACTCATCCTAACCAAACGTATAATACACACGCACCTCACCACTACTAAACCTACCCATGCGTATCCTATGAATGTAAAAACAAATTTTCGCGTATAAATTGCACAATAAACACAGACGCATTTAGTGTGACCGGGTTGATATGGCAACCAAACTTCACCGGTGAGACAAACGTGCGACGAACGGACGGTCAGGATGACGTTTTGGCAGGCGAAAAACTGATCAGAAAATGTAACGAAAATGTAACGGAAGGTTGTAGAAATGTAGTGGAGTAGAAAGTATAATAATTGCTGCAAAATGTAACGAAGTAAAAGTAATAAGTATGCACTATTTATTCTACTTAAGTAAAGTAAAGATACGGGAAAAATGTACTTAAGTAAAGTAACGAAGTATTTGTACTTCGTTACATTCCACCACTGAAAATGACTGTACAGATAATTAAAAAAATAGGCATTATAAGTATAGGATTGCAAATGCGTATTATTAATAACAATAATGCAAAAACTACTTTAAAGTGTTCTTGTACCAGTCAATTTACACATTTATGTACTGAATAATATAATGAACTACATGTACTTCCTATATGCTTAGGATTAGGTGTGGTTTAGGGTTAGTTGCATGTAATTATGCACAATTTATTACTATAGTAACTACATGTAACTTGTGTAACAAGGACACTGTAAAATAAAGGTTTACCTAATTGAATGAAATAAACGTGTGTGTAATAGCATATTATTTATTTCAGTGACATCAACATTGGAATGAGAGTTGCAAAATGTTAATGGTTCTGAAAGGCTGTTATTATGACACCCTGACATTGTAAACCCAACGACCCGTGTCAGCCAGACATCAGAATCAGCCCTGATGTGTGATCCATTACTGTCGAGCTGCAGACGGGTCAGGCTCAGGACACGACGCTTCAACCTAAATACTGTGAGTTAAACACACATAACACTGACTGAGTCACTCTTCCTCAAGCACACAGCGATGAAGCGGCGGTGCCGTTCCTGTCCGGAGGGCTGGAGTCATCAGAGAGCCACCCGTGCCGATCCAGACCAAACATTGGCCGAGAGCAAGTGTTTAACACGTCCTCTTTGAAAGCATGTTACGAGTTCACGCTTCAGAGCCTCTGTTCATGCGCTCGTCGCTGGCCGTCACCCAAACAATCCCACTCACACACACGCTAAGGTTTCTGACAGTCCTGCTCCTGTAACACTCATACTGAGGCCTGGACCACATACTGATAATACACACGTTTACTAATCTAGGTCAATGTTAAAGGGGTAGCTCACCCAAAACAGAAAATTCTGTCATTAATTACTCTCCGTCATGTCGTTCTAAACCCGTAAGACTTTCGTTCATCTCCAGAACACAAATGAAGATCTTTTTGATGAAATCTGAGAGCTTTCTGTCCCTCCATTGACAGCTACGCAACTACCACTTTGACGCTTCAAAAAGTTCATAAAGAGATCGTAAAACTAATGTTCTAACTAAAAACTAACTCCATATTAATTGAGCGGTTTGGTGTTTTATTCACATATAAACATTGATCATTGAACATAAACAGAAGCTCAACCGAACCTGCTTGATGCTTGAGAATGAACCTCATTGGTTCTTGCAGAAGCTCAATCGTGCTGCATAACACAAGAATGAACCTCATTGGTTCTCATTTTTGGGTGAACTATCCCTTTAAATTATCATTCATTTGTGCTTCCCAATACCAAATGCATTAAAGGGGCTATATGTAGTTTTTAGCGGCCTCTAGCGGTGATGTTTCAGATTGCAACCAATTTTTACAAGAGCGCTCGTGCGCGTTAGAGGCCTGCATTTCAGCCCGAGCCCGACGAGCCCCGACTTATTTACGCTCCTAGGGCCGGGCTTCGGGCCAATTTTCACGTCATAGTTCACACGCGGGCCGGGCCGGGCCGGGTTTTAGGCTTATCTTTTTTATAGCATATTTTAGACATTAATTAAAATAAATATGAGAAGATGACGATTAAACGCAAACATAGAAAGACGTTTTATAACCTATCACACTGACATATGACTGACATGACAGTCTGCTCACGCTCACGCTCACGCACACACACACACACACACACACACACACACACGCACAGGTTTCCCGGCGGCGCGATGTGAGATTCGCGCGACCGGCTCGTTCTGTGTTTAGAGTCCCGGTAGCGAGCGTGACTTCAGCGCAGCTGGAAAAAGTACGACTGGATTAAAACCTTTCACTGTGGATGCTGTGCTTTTTCTTCACGATGCTCTGAGACTGTTCTTAGCCATGTTTGGAGGCTGTTTTTTGTTTGACTTCATTTTCATGAGTCTGTTGGAAACAAGGATGTAAGGTGGAAATAAGAATGGCCATGTTCTGTAGTGAAGACTTGATTTTTGAGGTAAGATAACCTGCATGGTTGTTTTTAATGTAATTTATGTTGATTTTTTAGATTGCGTTCTCTGTATTGTAGCCTATTGTATAAACTTATTTAGTTTGCAAGCGCTGTTGCTCTGAGCAGCAGAGCAGTTTGCCTCAGCTTTTCAAAAATGACAAAAAACGTTTAAACAAACGTTTAAACTAACGTTAACTGTCTGTGTGATATGCTTAAGTTGTTTTATATCTATGGATTTTATTGTAGCCAAGTAAAGTGTTGATTTGAGAGGCTATAAATCAATGGATCAAACATGTTTAACTCGCTGTCGGCTACTTGGTCGTCATAAAAATAAAAAACATTTTCTTTCTTAATTAACTTTATAAAGAAATGAAAATAAACTTACCGGTAAATACTTTGCCTTTGAAAACGAAACATATCTGGTTTACTGACTGCAACATAGGGCAGGCTGTGTAGCTATTATCATTTTTTTTATAATTTTTTTTTTTATAAACGGGCTCGGGTTGGACTCGGGCTGATCATTCTGATGAGCTGTCGGACACGGGCCGGGCTAGGGCCTGAGCGTCTCGGGCCAGGGCCGGGCTAGGGCCTAGATTTGAGGCCCGTGCAGGGCTCTAGTGCGCGTCCTCGAACTCAAGAGCGAGCACTCATGAGACCGGCCATACTGGGACTTTCAACACACCGGAGAAAGCATCACAATAGGGATGAAAGTCACTCCGGGTCTGTTTTTATACCTAAATATACACCTATACCTAAAACAAAGCGGAGGTCTCTCCATAATTCAAATGCTCTGCCGATGTTGATCCGTGTTTTTGTCCGAAGTTGATTCACGTTTGGGCTGACGAGCAGATAAAACTTTTTTTTGTTTTTTTATATTTATGTGTAGTTTGTGTTGGAGTGTGTGTTGTGCTGGAGGCAGGTCATGTGGTGTTATCAGACTCATGTAGTTCGCTGCAGTGCCGTCGGTCGCATAGACTGTATATAAGGAGAGAGGCTTGAGAGCGCACACGCACGTCACATCCGATGGATTTCGCGGTAAATCCGACCTGGAGCCTTTACATATAAATATGAATACTGGCCTTCAGAGTTCATAACAAAACCCGACAAGTGGATCATTGTAATGTGTGATTACAACCCCTTCACACACAGGCAATAAAAAAAGGATTCATTTTAGAAGAAAAGCTACATATAGCACATTTAACTAATGTTAACAATTGTTTTTGTTGCAATAACATGCACAAGACACTTTAAGCCATTTTTATTGTTTTTCTTGTTTTAACGTATTGTTTTTATGTGTGTTGGAATATGTGGGTAATATGGATGAATGCAGTTTTTTTATGAGAGATGTCAAATTTCGTTGTATACCATGCAATGACAATAAAGGTAAAACTAAAAAAAACACTAAAATTGAACCATATTTTAAAGCTGTTATTTTTTTAATTCATAAAATACATAAATATCAAGCCTAGCCCTTCCCTCAACCCTTATGACGCCGACGACTCCCTAAACCCTAATCAGTCAGCAACACACAAGACGAAGCTCCAGATAAACTGGGCATGACAAGACAGATAAACCAGACACCCTTGTGTTTAACCTCGCGAGCCGGTGATAGATCAGCAGAATCCGTGAGCGTTTCATCGGTGACCTCGCTATTGTTCAAGGCTGGTTAGGATGAGCGTTAAACAGCGTTCAGCCCTGTCAGACAACAACCTTTACATAGGAAAGAAACTCAGAGCATCAGACTTCAGCAGCAGACGCAGAACAGACTCTGACAAGAAATGCAAACAGTATTTGTTAATAACTCCCAGATCATACAGCTTTCAGTCTCGCCACCCGCTGCGTGAGCCTGTAGCTCGGTAGGAAAGCGTTCTCGTTTACGGAAAGCTCCTCGCTGAACAGAGGTTTGACAGATACAGATACATATAGCAATGGTAAAGCATTCAGCATTTGGTTCCTCTCTTATGTTCTTTATAAGAGGAACATAAATATGTCAGTAAACAAATGGCACAACACCTTCAAGACTTGTGGACAGAACTGGTTTTAGCTCAGGTTAATCTCATGCCCATCAAACATGCCTGAATTTTACCAGCATAACCTCATTAAAAATAACAGAACCAATACCCTACTCTTTTTAGGCTAGTTTAGGCATCTTTTGAGAAAAATATGTGTGATTGGGATATATTTTCACAATGCTACTTCATTAATTTTGATCTATATGTGTATTTGCATTAAAGCTACTTTTAACAGAGCACAGATGTATCCTCAAGTGTGATGAGAAAATTAGCTTTACTGCACATTTAGGCAAAAGTCATCCATATTTCATAGAAAATGTGTGCACAGTATACTATTACATAATGTAGAAATATAATAATCAGAATAAGCATGCAGTGCAAGCCTCAAAAGCCTCTAATCAATATCAATTTTCATTTAATTTACAATCAACTTCTATTTACGGTATTACAATGCTGAAATTAAAGAAAATGTTTAAATATATCTTTTATTTCATTGCTGCATTTTTAATGAAATTATAGAGGAAGCTGTGCACTTGAATCCTTGAAGCAATAGCCACGGATTGCATTATTTCTCCAGTTTTTTATCGTTTGTCATACTCCGAGATTTTAATTGATCGCCTGCCGTCTCACATTCATGTGAATAAGCTGAGGGAAGCAAAACTAGCGCTGGTGATTAGCTGAACCGCTAGAAAGAGCAACCACAGACAGAGAAAGAGAATGCTCTTTTCTAAAGACGTATTTTTAGTGCACCTCAGCACAGGTGAGCGACATCCAGAGGGACTTGAAGACAGAACTGATAATCATCTGGAGACCTCACAGTATCAGAGGCACAAAGTTCAGATCATACTAGCTCAATTACAGACACTCAACAACAGAGACAGACAGTGAGGGAGAGACAGACCGCTAGATTTTCACATCTTGTCATCATACTTGGATATAGAAGAATGTATGCATGTATATATATATATATACAACGGTTCTGGTTCTCGATTTTATGGCCTTTTCCAGCAGTGCTATATTCACACAGTATCCGCACTCTGACAATCTCACCGTTTGTATCACTCCGCTAACAGCGACTATCATGGCCGTCAAGCAAATCCTTCATATTTAAAAAAAAAAAAAATACTATTGTTGTGTCACAAAGTTTTAAACGTTTTTTTCAGGCGAGAATGTAGTTATTTAGACCTCAAATATGTGACTGATATGTAATCGTAGTGCCTATTTTGCGATCTGTTGAGACGCATTCATGTTCGAGCTCCAGGCCGTCAGCGGGCGTTCAGCGCTCATGTTCCCGCAGAGAACAGCGTCGTCTCCGCTAGTCCTTCGGGAATTTGCCGCTGGCTCTTATGTAGATTGTGGTTAAACGTGAGATATAATTCATTTGGGGTATTATCAAACGGGCGATCTTTGGTCCGATTAACCTATTACATGTTCCAGAGCAAATCGATTGTGGCTTTAGTCCTAGGCCTATTTCACTTAAATCCTTCAGTGAACTTAAAAAACTTCAGTGAAAGTACGGTACATTATTACACCATTAGATGGCGGCAGAATCATTACTGTCATTACTGTACAGCGCAACAGATAGTCGAGTGGTTATGATGCAATCGTTAGCCTATTTTTTTTTTTTTTTTTCACAAAAACTGTTTCTACGGGGCCATAATGTAACATAGAAGGTAATGGAGCCCTTTATACATTGTCGTGTTTCTTTAGAAATAAATAATGGACAAATGGAAGTTATTCGCTGTCAAAGTGACGCCAAAATGAATGGGAGTCAATGGAAATACTAACGCAAGTGAAGTTCTGCTACAAGATGGCGGCACCCGGCCGACTTCAACTTCCGGTCGATGGATTACCCCCTTGGGAAGGACAAAGATTATATATTTTTGGATATAATATTATAGACATCGACCTGAAGAATGAATGCTATACCAGATGCAAGTAATACACTCGTTTTGCCGATATCGCTCTCATAATACCATAACACTTAAATACAACAAGCTTTAATGAAGCGACTCAACGTTCCTTCATTACTAGTTATAAAGTAACGTTTTAGATCAGTAACGGAGGCTTGGGCTCAACTGTCAAACCGTCAACTTGAGATTTGAATCCGTGGCGGAAGGAAGTAGTTCTGCACAAAAAAGGGTTTTTTTAAAGACATCCGTTGTTGTTTCTTATTCATTAACTCAGGTGTGCCGTCGAACTGTTGTATAAACACAATAACACACTCGTAGCCGTGCGATACGGCTGTATATCAGTACGCTGTGATTATCCACGGTCGAATCACAGCCGTGCTGACCCAGCCATATCGCACGGCTACGAGTGTGTTATTGCTAATGATATATAATATACATACACATATGAATGCAGAAGCTTGACCTGAAATCCTATTTAGTAGTATGTATTTGAATGCAAAGAGAAAGAAACCCATTTGTAATGGACAATAAAACAGCCAATTCAACCAATCCGCCTAAAAGCTGAAGGATGACTAAGACGACACAAAGCACACTTTCTCCGTACAATTAAAGTAATCTTTGAAGCACGTCTCTATTTTTCACTGGGAGTGCAGAGAACGCTGTTGACAAGCGTCATGCATCTTTATTTCAGGGCAGTGTGGGACGTGCTGAAACTGTAATACGCCACTGCTGTTACTCAGCACACGCCGCTGGGGGTCGTGACCCCCGACAAAAATATTAGTGCGGGAAAACAAGACGATGTGCAGCAATCCACACTGGAATTACTTGAGCTGCTTTTAGCGTCAGAGGCATTTCGCTCTCCTCTTCCTTTTCCAGAGAAATGGCTGGGAAAAAAACACCAGACATGCGGGGAAAAAGCGAAAGCTTTCAGTGTGACGTGTGACCTCTGCCCTACATCTGTGCTCAATTACGCAACACACACACACACACACACGCTGCATCCGAACATGCGCTGTGCAGCGGTTTGATGTGGCAGGGCTTAAATGCAAAACCCCCTAAAACACATGGTCTTAGATGACTGGATCATCCGTAACATCCAACAGCCTCGCATAATGGAAAACAGGATTTTACATGCTCTTTTGAAATAACAGTTTAACAGTATATGAAAAAAGCAGCCTTCTAAAGTGTCATCTAAATATCACGTGACCTGAAAGGCTCTAAACAGACCCAAATATTACCCTAATCAGCCCAAAATATGCATTACGACGATGTTATATAATATATAAACCTCTCTTTGGTTCAAAAAACAAAGAATAATAATAAAATAACAAAATAAAATAAATAATAAAATAAATAAAATATAAAATAAAATATTTATTCTTATACCGTACACCCATAGCATCAAGAGTCAAACAAAATAAAATAAAAATAATTAAATACATCATAAATATTGGTATGCTTTATTTGTTATGCTTTTTTCATTCCTATTGCCCACCCATAGTATCATGTATCAAACACGAAATAAAATAAAAATAATATCAAATCATAAAAAATAAAGCATTGTCCACCCACATATCATGTGTCAAATAAACCAATAAAGAAAAAAATAGAAAGATTTTATTCTTACCGCCTGCCCATAGTATCATGTATGTAAAATAAAAATTATTTCAGTTTCAAACTCAAATAAAAAAAAAGAAAATCATAAAATAAATCAAAATAAAGTATAAAGAAATTATTTTATTCTAACTGCCCACCCAGTATCATGTATTAAACGCATATTTCACTGAAAATCTATTCCTCTGCAATAGCTGCCAAAACTCACTCTCTCTCAGGCAAATTTAAACTGTCTACATCACATTTTGTTTGACAAGCAACCAAAAGCTGCATGAACTAGTCCTTTAACATGTAACTACATGTGTAACAGACATAAACACACACACATATTAAGATTCTTAAAGATTCAGTGGCAAACACAGCCTGTTTAACCAGAGCGAGGACAGAAAATCGCGATGAAAAACATGTTAGAAAGAGTAAGATTGTATGTGGAGTGCAGGTAAAATATAAAATGCAACAAAAAAGTGGAATATGGCCTGTGGAAAAGAATACAGCTAGTAAAAAGAGCTTTCTCTTTTCCATTCCTCTTTAAAGCAACAATAAAAGCAGATGTCCTCATATTAAACTGAGTCGCTGTGTGAGAGGAACTTTATGAAGTGACTCAGCGCTCTGATGGCTGACCGTCCAGCACTGATGCTGATTCATGTTGTGAGTGAAACAGGCCTCAGCATGCAGCTCCGCCATGGGGCTCATTCTTAACCAGAATGCTCTAGAGCACGTCGTACTGTCTGTAACTTTAACTGTAGGCCTCTGTGGTTTATAGCCAAACCGCCGCATGTTTAGACGCAAAGGTAATAAAGAAACAATGCAGAAGTACAGAGAAGAACACAAACGAGTCAACATGGGCTTTCTAAGTCACGTCGCAACTACATAATACAAGATTCAATCAATTTTTAAATAAAACATCCAATCAGAATTTAGGGAATTCCATATATTTTAAAAAATTTGTTTTTGATTTTTCATTATCATAATTCATGATGCATTTCACTCAAATTAATTAGCCCAAAATGGGCATTATCACACAGTTATATAATGTATAAACCAGTAAAAAAAAAAAATATGCCATTTTTTTGGCAGAATGTATAATAATATAATAAAAGGTGTATTACCACACAAATATATAATATATAAAGTATTAATTAAATGAAATATAAAATAAAAATTAATACAAAATGTAATAAAATAAATGAAAACATTAAATGAATACATTAATTAAATAAAAAAGTTTTGGTTGAATGTATTCTTGTCACAGTCCTCGTCTGCACCTGTCTGTCCTTGTCTCTGCACTACACTTCCCAGGATCCTCTTGTCTCCACACCTGAACTCACTCCCTCATCATCCACCTGTTCATCGTTATCATCATCTGTGTCACCTGTCTTCACCTCGTTAGTGTTCATTTGTACTTGTATTTAGTTTGCTTGTGTTCAGTCTGTCTTTGTCGGTTCTCGTTAATGTTTCCTGGTTTTGGTGTATGTAAACCTTCTGCCTGTCATCCCTGTACCTGTGTTTTGGAATATTAAGTAAATGTTGGAATTGGATCTTTTTGACTCTGCCTGCCTTCTTCAACCCACACCACACCCGTGACAGAAGAACCGACCAAGACGAAGCATGGAAGTTGCCCGCTTCCTTTCAACCCCAGCCGATCGCCTGACACACTATTTTCAGGATGGTCACCCGATCGAAAACTATGTCGCCGGCTTCCTGGAGATCTCAAATGGGGTAAGCTGGAAAGATGACGTCTTGAAGACCGTCTTCTGGTGCGATCTGGACGATCGTATATACCAGCAGGCACCAGCGGCGACAATCCGAGGGTCTTTTGCTCAATACCTGGATCATGTGCTCTGCTTGAGTGGCTCAGCCTTCACCGTTGGTGAGGCTGACGACATCGCCACTCAACCACCATCTCCAGCCATCTCCACCAGACCTACCATCAAGCCAGCCGTCGGTCTGGTCTATGGTCGTCCAGGACTGGTCTCATGCATAGCTGATCCCCCGCTGATATCAGCACGTGCTGCCAGGAAAGTCCAGCCAGAGACCGCAGTCAAGCCTTCACCGCTGGTCCCGTCAAGCCGTCACCGCTGGGCCCGTCCAGCCCACTCAAGCCTTCACCGCTGGTCCCGTCCAGCCCAGTCAAGCCTTCACCGCTGGTCCCGTCCAGCCCAGTCAAGCCTTCACCGCTGGTCCCGTCCAGCCCAGTTGAGCCTTCACCGCTGGTCCCGTCCAGCCAGAGACCGTCCAGCCAGAGACCGTCCAGCCAGAGACCGTCCTTCCAGAGACTTCTTCCCCGCTGGTCCCGTCCAGCCCTGCCGAGGCCTCACCGCTGGTCCCGTCCAGCCCTGCCGAGCCCTCACCGCTGGTCCACGTCAGTCACGTCACGTCTGCCCAGCCTGTCCCAGAGCCTGTCCCTCATCCAGTCACTCTCCCCATTAATTTTTTGGGGGGGGCCATAGGCCCTCGCCATGGGCGCCGAAGGACCCACGGCCACCCGAAGGGGCCTCACCGCCATGGCCACCCGAAGGGGCCTCACCGCCGTGGCCACCCGAATGGGCTTCACCGCCATGGCCACCCGAAGGGGCCTCTCCGCCATGGCCACCCGAAGGGGCTTCACCACCATGGCCACGCCCACAGCCTGCTCCGCCCTGGACGCCCGAGGGGTCATCTGCTCCGCCATGGTCACGCCCACAGCCTGCTCCGTTCTGGCCACGCCCACGTCCTGCTCCACCATGGTCACCTGCTCGTCCTGCTCCGCCTGGACCATCCTGGAGTCCGTCCCATTGCACCTGGTCCACCTTCCTGTCACGGACTCCAGGATGCCCACCCTCCCACCCCTCTTCTACGGTGTGAGGACACGCCTACCGGGAGGGGGGAGTAATGTCACAGTCCTCGTCTGCACCTGTCTGTCCTTGTCTCTGCACTACACTTCCCAGGATCCTCTTGTCTCCACACCTGAACTCACTCCCTCATCATCCACCTGTTCATCGTTATCATCATCTGTGTCACCTGTCTTCACCTCGTTAGTGTTCATTTGTACTTGTATTTAGTTTGCTTGTGTTCAGTCTGTCTTTGTCGGTTCTCGTTAATGTTTCCTGGTTTTGGTGTATGTAAACCTTCTGCCTGTCATCCCTGTACCTGTGTTTTGGAATATTAAGTAAATGTTGGAATTGACCGTTCGCAAAAGCCACGCCCCCTAGTTATTGTTGCTACGCCCGTCAAACAAATGGTCAAACACGACCAGCGCCACAGATTGCCATGACGGGAAGAGGTATAATACCCGTGCGTGTCAGTGACCCTTTTTTGGAGCAATACCTCCGCGATATCCTCCAGATCGAGGCACAAGGGGTTACAGTATACAGTGGAGGGATATATTCAAAATATAAAAATACGCAATGAAGGAGACACGACTACTATCGAGGCTAACGTTAATGCTTACCGGTCTCAAGCGAAATCTGAGAAACCCGACCTGTAACGTTACCTCAAATGCAACCAGCACAGTCTTGAAGAAGATTTTATAAGCTGGTTCAGTGGGTAATTGTTTGGAGTTAGAAATATATAACTCACGCTGCATATTTAGTAATTTTGCCTCAGATACAGGGTTATACATTCGCTTTAACGAGCGGCTTGTTCATTACCACGGCAACCACTTGCGTGCCATGCTGAATACGATTTTTGTGTTTAAAAAGTAACTATACATAAGAGACGGAAAGATGCAGATAATCATACATTATTTAAGGTTATTTCTATTCGTTACGATATTGATATGTGAACTGATGTTGTCAAGTAAGCTTCATGCGTTCCCCGTTGCGAGCGTGCACTCCTCTAAACTGTAGCTACAGGTCCTGCACTGCTAGTGACTGCTGCTCATTTCCCCCTGAAAATATCATGTTAACAACAACCCTTTAGAAAACGTACTTCCTTTGTGGATCCTCTTGACCTGCTTTCTCCATGTTTCTTTGACTAATCTCAGTGTGTCAGTCTCACGCACGCGAGTTAACCATGTTCGACACAGTGCCGTCCACACTGTTTTATCCATTGTAGGCACCGCTCACGTTGTGTTTTCGGCTTTGGGAATGGAAAGAACACAACTCATCCAGACAATCTCTCGGGGTATCTAGTGTCTGATTTACAAACGCTGTGGGTGCACCGCTTCACCAGCTTGCTTGGAGTCAATGTTTGACGGACCTGCTCACATAGTAACGGTTGCTATGATGTGTGATTGGACAACGGCCGTTTTGGGGGAGGGGCCTACGAACGGTCAATTGGATCTTTTTGACTCTGCCTGCCTTCTTCAACCCACACCACACCCGTGACAATTCTAATATAAAAAAATAAAACAAAAATAAATGTATAAAAAACATTGTGGGTTGAATGTACAAATCTACATGAAACAAAATAAGAAAAAAAATATAACTACATATTATAACTCATATAAAATAAAAAATAAATAATATTATATTTTATTGTTACCGCCCACCCATACAGTAGCATAATGCATCAAACACCCTGTCCTTCACCGCGACTGGTTTGCAATACGCCTGGGACGAACATGATATCAGCGTTTGTGTGTTTGTTTGTGCTCTGCTGTGGAGGAGAGAACTACTCAGAGTCATCAAAATCACCAACAAACCGAGCCTTAAACAGCATCGTCCTGAGATCAACCTGAGCTCACTGATATATGACTCCAGGTAAAGCATCTTCCCACACAACACAACACAAATGAATGTTGAGAACCCAATAAAGCAGCTGTTCCTGTATCAGTCCCTGCAGGATGACAATGAAGGTAATGAGACGACCAAACACGCTCAAATGAGTCAGTCATGCATTACCTGACACAGTGATTCCTGACTCCAGCGTTACAGCAAAACCATGATATTTTACCTGAGTTTGAAGCATGTAATGATTGTGAGAAGACAAAAAGACCATGTTGCAAATAATAAGAACAACGCTAATTTCTTTTGCATTGACTCATTATTTTAGTGAATCGCTCAAACAAACTACTCTCAATCATACCCGGCTAGGAGTACTTTAATTACTCCTCATTAAAAAAAAGTGTAAATGTGTAGTAAACGCTGCTGTGGCAGTTCACTATGGTGTTACTATGGTGTAAACGTGTGTACGGGGGTGTGAGGCTTGTTAATTAGTACTGCCGCGCTGTTGCGTATGACAGGATGATTTAACTAGCATCTTCTGAGCCAGGACAACTCTTCCAGAGAGACGCCACAGCTGCTTTTACAGTCCACAGCACAATACAGTGAGACAAACAAACACTTTATACTGTTCTTCACTTAGCATGAAGACATAATCAACAGCACACACTCAAACACAACATCTGCTGTTTGATGAACGCCTGAAAGCCTTCAGGTGAAGCATGGGGAAAGTAAAAAAAAAAAAAAGAAAATGAGATTAATTATGTTCTGCAATAAACATAAAAATGATGCATTGTCAAGCAGAAAAATGTGTGTCACATTCACCCCTAAATATAAAATTATAACTTGAGCATGCAGCATTTGTAAAATTTCCGGTTGCGAATCACTGAGACATGTTCTTGACAGGTTTGATAGTCAGAAGACGGTTTATAGAAATAAAAATGCCAAGAGCCGACTAAAAAAGCCAGGTCAAATCTGATTGGCTGGCTTACACCAGTCTCTATTGGACCAGGAACCCAAGGTTTTTAGCATTCGCGTCATGAACAGACATGTCAATCAACCAGTATCTTCCTGTCATGTGGGTTATTCTTGGCCAGAATAGATGTAATGTGAACCAGACTTTTTTGTTGACAGTCAAGAGTCTTTGTGAGTGCACAGGGATGGAAAGCAGAGGAGAAAAAAAATCAATTCAAACTAAATTAATATGAAATTAGAAGAGAAGCACTTTGGGATATAACAGAGGAATAAGAGACGCCTGTCAGCAGAAATGTTGGTGTAATAAGGTGTCGATCGCACGTCTCTGGAGACGGGCCGCCGCAGGGAAGATGACCAGAACACAACACACAGTTCAACAGTCATGCAAGACCCCACCAAACCGCTTTTCTTTCATGAACCATGATTTGCAGGTCATTAGCATCTTTAGTCCATTTTCCTACACTTAAAAAATATTGTACAGTAAAAATCTGTTAATTGTTTAAAGGGGTCATGAACTGGCTTTTTAAATCTAATTATATTGTTGTCTGAGGTAAACTTATGACGTTCGCTTGGTTTTTGCATTCAAAAACATCAAAATGAAGTAGTAATAGGCTATTTTCTAACCTAGTTTTGAGCCTAGCTGAAAAACGCTCGGTTTTTATGGGCGTCTCGCACTGAAGACTTGGAAGTAAACGCCCACTGCTGTGAGTGGATAACAGCTTTGCATATTATAATGAGTTTCAACTCACCCGCCGTCGATGCACTTGGGGGAAATTGTTTTGAAAACGTCCAATGTTGTAAAATGGCAACCGGAATGATTCGCCCATACATGTTCGACCCAGAGTCCAGGTGTTGCAATTCCTGTCAGATCCAATATAGACGGCACAGCACCGTTCTTTACTCTTAATCGGTCTGCAAATCCAGTCTTGTTTACAAAAAAATCCTCAGTGAAATGAAGCAAACAGACGGACAATGTTTTACCTCATCAGCTGGAGTGGAACGTCATGAAAAATAAAGTTTATCCATGCACTCCCATGCACTGCACAATATTTTGTATCGCTCGGTAGCTCGATCCGGTTTGTCATCACGAGGTAGGCGGCCTATGTTATTTAGCTATGCGTGTAATGCGTGAATCGGTGGGCGGGGCTAAACCGGCCGTGTTGAAGCAGGCGTTGATCTTCTTCTGCGGGGTGGTGTTTTATCCTCTTTGACGTCATATTTCCCCACTTTGAAAAATGGGTCGTTTGCTGAGGCTGTTGACAATAAAAGCATTTATTGGACTAACAAGGACGTTTTCAGTTCTGAAACTTACAGGATATTCTTATAATATGATGACCTCTCAGATATCAAAAGCTCAACGAAAATTTGATTTCTCAGTTCATCACCCCTTTAACGGTAAGTTTCTTTACTCTACATAGTGAAAAACTATAATAGATTTAACCTTACAATTCATGTAATTCTACAGTAAAACAACGGTACCGTTTTTGAAAGTAATAAAGAACAAGTCATCTTATAATTTACAGTGAAAAACCGTAAATTGACACTCACATTTAATGCTTTTCCATTGAAATAATTACTTATCACTTCACAGCATCTTACTGTAGGTTGTTCAATTAATGTTTATTGCATTATCTGTCGAGTGTGTTTGATGGTGTTTTGTGTTTATGTGCATCTTCTATATTAGTATTTACCTCAGCTTGTGGGAAAGCTACTTGTGATGAACTTTGATTCATTATCTGACTTTCTTTGTTTTAAGGTGGTGATCAAAATATCAAAAAGACTATAAGATCTATAAAGATTATAGAAGAACCCTTAAGAGGTTTATCAAACTTAGTCTTTCAGTTTTTACCACTATCTAACCGTTATGCAGCTATAGTTGAAAATAAGCAGGCCACAACCCAGACGATACACTAACACAATGTTATTGCCTGTTTATTTCCGCTAAGCTGAGAGTCTGTGTCGACAGAAGACTGGCGGACTAAAGTCTTATGGGAATATCGCTGTGAATGAAGAGAAGAACAACAGCGTTCCAGACGGAGGATGACAGCTTGAACTTTTGTGTGCTTTTTGAAAAATTACAGTAATGTCGTAAATCCTGCCTTTGAAAGTCAGGAATGATAGTCAAAATCAACAGTTGGGAATGAAGACCTGCTGGGAGAGTCTGACCGACTGCCAGAAACATCTCACTATGAGGGCATGAACCAGCCGGAGGAGTTTGAAAAATGCATAAGCCTGTAAAAGTGCAGATCTTAAAAAAAAAACACTGACTAATGTCTGTCTGCTTCATTAGCGGTAAAGCATGAAACGTCTGCAACATCAAACGCAACTGCAAAAATCAGTAGTTTTCAAACACTCTCCTCTTCTGCCATTGGCTGGACAAGCAGATAGCTCCGCCCCAAACTCGTGCTATTGGTTGATCCAGTCCAGTTGATGTCCAGTTCGAGTCACAAACGTCATCTTAAAAACACACATCATTCAGAGCAAATAATTTGAGTCTCATTACAAAGCATAACTAAAAACATCTTCAATAAAGAGATTAAACCTTAAACCAAACAATACTATCACAACATTTGCTTTGAAGCACAAACGTATTTGAACATATATAACATTTTATGTGAAAATTCACTACTTTGCCATGAAACAGCAATTACTTTTGAAGCACAACATACACTATATTTCAAGGTGGTATATTTTTGCCAAATATGCAAACATATAGTGGCTGACTCTATTATATATTGCAATGCTTCACGGGACTGTGTGTGATTTAAATCACAGCTAAACAACCTTAGAGCTCAAACAAAACATCATATTTTATCAGTAAAAATCAATGTCTTTATGAAGAAAATATATGGGATCTTTACCTCTGGAAATATATGAGAAGAACAGTTAGAGGGATAGACTCAAAGCAACTCAAATATGAAAACTCTGTAACTTTGTTAGCATCTACTTTCTTTTATAAATCAAAACAGACGTTTCTTTTTCAATCTGCTGTTCTCGAGGCGTCAGACGGGGCAGAAACAGGGCAGCGGTATTTCAAATAGTGTTTCATGAGACCTCAGTATATGGACATAATTCAAAAATTGTTTGTTTGACAGCTTATATGCTAGAGACAGATAACACTATTCAAGGGCAAGTTCACATGCGTTCAGACAGTGCTGATGGGGGAGGACAATAATTGATTTACAACATGAGCATTAGGGACAACAGGAATGCCAATGATGTCACACATGCGTGATTGACAGGGCAAACCCCGCCTCCACGAGTCCTTGAACCCGACGCTTCAACAAAAGCTCATCTCCAGCGTGTGTCTGCGTCCTTCACAATAACAGAGCATCAGTGTTCTGCATTCACACACTCGCTGTGTCCGTCTGTAAAGCCCAACACCCCTCCCGCTCGTCCCGTTACTTCCGAGCCTTTCGGGACAAATAACGGGATTGTTGCTCGCACTGCCAGGGTCTCGGGGCTTAAAAACACCCCCCCCATCACGCTGTTTTCGCCCAAACACAATGGCTTTCTGTCAGGATCTTCATCTGGACACTGAACGAGACACAGAAAGCTGCTTTTCTTTCAGCCGTACCAACAAAGCTTTGTCCTTGAGACTCAAAAACTGACATTATGGAGAACCAGGGGGGCATCAGGTTTGCTTTGCTATATATATATATATATATATATTATATATATATATATTATATATATATATATATATAGAGAGAGAGAGAGAGAGAGAGAGAGAGAGAGAGAGGAGAGAGAGAGAGAGAGAGGAGAGAGAGAGAGAGAGAGAGAGAGAGAGAGAGAGAGAGAGAGAATAATATAGAATTAAGAATCAAATATTCAGATGTTATGGTACACAATTTGCATAATTATATAAATATATATATATATACACACACACACACACACATTTCAAAAAAATCTTCCTTCATTTAGTGGAAAACTGTGAAGAAAACAGGCCTGTTGTTATTATTTTATAATAATAAAATATTTATTTTAAAATAATTCATAATGAATAGAAAACTGTGTAGAAAACATGCACTTACTTTTTATGATGTTATAGTAAATGTATTTATAACATTAAATTATTTTATTTATTTATTAGATTATTTATGAATTATTCCTTCATTTGAATGGTGTCGAAAACATGCCTTCACTGTTTATTTTCTAATAAAATGTATAATATTAATATTATTTGGTAAATTATTAGTCCATTTCATAGAAAACATAACTTAATTGTTTATTATTTAAATTCCTCAAGATAAATAAAAGCAGTAAAAACAAGAATGTACGGTAGAGTATAATTATTGCAGCTCAGATCATTTGATGAGAAATATATGAGTTCATATTGAGATCTTAGACATTTGATTTGATTGCAGACTCTGAGTATGAGGATGGATAGAGTTATTAGAGGCCGTCTAAGAGAAAGAACGAGTGAGCTTTCTCCACGTGTCGAGGGAAGCTCTTGCTATAGACCAGCCGTCAATTTCTTCTGTGAAAATATTATTGGAGCGCTTCCTGTCCTCTCCCTCCAGCGCCTGTCCTGTATTTGTCCTGAATTTATGAGACTCCTGCACACACACACACAAGCTTTAATACAAACACACAAAAACTGATTCTTCCCAACTGACCTCCAGACAGCAGGACGACACAATATACAACATCTCCACTGACTACTGATTCAACACACACTCACTTCTGCTTCTACTTCAGGGTTTTTACACGCAAATCAAAAGGTTTTATTTCCCCAAACACAATGTGAATTCGTATTACGTATTACACGTTTCAGGGAAAATCCTCTTTATTTCCATGTAAATGATGCTGTCAATGCAGAATTTTACCTCATCATTTACATTTTTACCTCAACCTTTTGATAAAGACTCCAATAATCCAATGAGACCTTTTAAATATTTTTTGTTGTTATTGGTTACATAAAAATAAATTTGTCTGGGTGTGTGCCAAATAAAGGTTTAAAGTAAAATATATATAAACAAATAAAGAAATGTTAAAAGTCAACATTATAATATATTTATCAGTGCATATCATGAAATATAAATAAAAAGGAAATCAAATAAAATTCAAAACAAAATCAAAAATCAAAAAAGAATTAAAATCTGAATCAAATGAGAAATTCAAATCAAACGAGATTCGAATCGAAATCAAATCAGAAAAATGTAATAAAATAAATCAATTTTAAAAAATCAAACAAAAACAAAACAAGTCAAGTCACCTTTATTTGTATAGCACTTTTTACAATACAGATTGTATTAAAGGTGCTATATGTAACTTTTCTTCTAAAATGAATCCTTTTTTTATTGCCTGTGTGTGAAGGGGTTGTAATCACACATTACAATGATCCACTTGTCGGGTTCAAACTCCACATAAATATAAAAAACAAAAAAAGTTTTATCTGCTGAAGCTCGTCAGGCCAAACGTGAATCGGATCGACTTCGGACGAAAACACGGATCAACATCGCCAGAGCGTTTGAATTATGGAGAGACCTCCGCTTTGTTTTAGGTAAGTGTATTTAGGTATAAAAACAGACCCGGAGTGGCTTTCATCCCTATTATGATGCTTTCTCCGGTGTGTGGAAAGTCTCCGTGTGGCCGGTCTCATGAGTGCTCGCTCTTGAGTTCGAGCACTGCGCACGAGCGCTCTTGTAAAAATTGGTTGCAATCTAAAACATCACCGCTAGAGGCCGCTAAAAACTACACATAGCCCCTTTAATGCAGCTTCACTGTGATAACATGAAAATAATACAACAAAGTTTGTTTCTAGAAGAAAATTGTGTCATCGTCCACCTGAAGTAAGGCAGATCAATAATATTGTTGAATATAAATTTTCCCCACCTAAGCAAGCCAAAAGCCAAGGCAACAGTGGCACGGAACCAAAACTCCTTCAGTGACAGAATGGACAGAAAGGAGATTCAGGCAGCATTAACACAACATAAGACAAAGTAAAGTAAAGTAAAAAATAATAAAAGCGCTGTGTTTGTTGTCTTTTGTCTTCCGGTTTGTATTTCCACAGCGATCTTACGTATTATGAATGAACTTCACATTTTAAAATCTCGCTGGGCTACTGACATTTGTTAAGACATCTGCTTTAAACATTACAATGCTTGTGATAACTTTCGTTTACTCTACAATAAGTACATCCATTCACCAGCTAATAACTCTTCGACAGCGATGCCATAGAGATACAGAGCGACCACAAAAACAGAAGTTCAAACTAAACGATATCCTAAAGATGGCGGCACACTTGTTTATCTGGCGCATAAGTCTATATGTCAATTGATAAAAGAAATATTGAATTTCCTGTGTTGCTTGAACATACACTTTATACAATCTAAATTAGTGGGATGAGTTTGAGTAAATTTCATGAGAAATTTAGTAGAACCAATATTCCACTTAGTCTCAAATAATATGAGGTCATAAATGCATGCTTAAAATCATAACATTTAAAGAATGCTGTTTAGATGAAATTGTCACACTGCAGGACACTTCATGTCAACTATCCAAACAGGGCAAAGATTGCACCAAACAGTATGTTGTTGACACGCAACAAAACTCAACTTTCATTCCACGTCCCACACACACACACACTCGACAGGTTCTGTCAACACTCCCAGCGCTCTGTTTGCGCATCGACAAGCAAACGGGCCGAACTCCAGCAGGACGGTGTGTGTGGGACAGGAGGGGTGGAGGACGAGCTCACGAGGGACCATACATCAGAGTCCACACACACACACACACACACCACACTGCAAGTTCTGCATCCGTGAACTGGAGAAATCTGCAGACCGCTGACCAGACACACACTAGAGAGTGTGAGGGCGAGATGTGAGGAGCTTTCGAGAGGACAAGCCTGTGTGGGACAGTGACAGAGGAAATAATGAGCCGCCGCTACTGTACCTGTCAGACCGCACACACACCAGCACCAAACATGAGCCATTACACGACAACTCTTTCTGCTCAATACTAATGGAGCGGGAATACATTCAAACAGATGAAAAATAGTCACAGTTTGTGGCAATCATGGAGGCCTATAAATAGCCAGTGATTTACCATTAAAATTAATGTTTACTTTTCACAAATAAATGTATTATATGTTAATATGATGATGATGAGAATATCATTATTATTAATATTATTCTATGGAATTATAACTATGTAATAATAACAATTAAGTATTGATATTATTATAATTAATACAATTATTAATAATTTTATTAAATGCGCTTATAATTATATACACTTAAATGATAATAATAATAATCATTACTATGGTGTAATTATAACTATACGTAATTACATGTAATGTTATTACCATTCTTAGTTCTTGTTGTTATTAATAATTATTATTCTATTATATGTTATAAGATGTATATCTTATATAAATATAATAAATAGTTTTATTTAAATAAAAATAAGCAAAATAAGAAATTAATATTGTAATTTCATTATAAAATATTAGCATTTAACCATTTTATTTTAAAACTGTAATATTTATGGCGTCACATGACCTCTCTCTTGTGAATACTATAATCAACTGTGTGGAAAAGAGGAAAAAATCATGCGAGCAATTTCACACATCTACTTAATTCGTCCCACATGCAGGGATGCCATTTAAAAAGTGTGTGTAAATGTGTCAAAGCACAGCAAAATCTAACTGTGATGTAAAACATGCTTTGAATGATTGTTGGTATATAGGGCTGCACAATTTGGCCAAAATGTTTGTGATAATGCATCAATATGACTATAATCATTTGAATAATTTGATTTCTCCCAGGAATTGTGTGTAAATGTGTCAAACTGAATGTCAGAAATATGAAATAAATGTTCAACTTGTCCGTTACCCGATGCATAATTCAATGCTGCAATTTAAACACCAACACTTTCATAATGTTCATTTGTAGCAAGAAGAAAAGGGATTGGATATGATATTTTAGCGACTCCGACTGTGTTATTGTTGCTGGCAGAAGTATGAACGCATGATTGCATCACAACAGGAGCCTGCAGCGACTAGCAATGATTTAAAAACATGCTGTATGTGTGACGCCCATCAGTGTCTGACTGTCTTTGATTAATCCCTGTGGATCGCCAGCCGAACACTGTCACGAGTCCAGCGCTCAATTCAAAAGCATCGCAGCTCTGTCTGTCTGCGTGCCCCACATTCACAACTCCACTAAGTGCATAAAACATCAGCAAAGCAATGGCTTTTTTAACATTGGGCAGGTTTCAGGGTATCAGGCTTGTTTGCGATGCCCACAAGACAAAGCATGACCTTGCTGAACCCGCTGGGTCACTGGGTGGTCCTGTTTCTCTCTAATATGTGCTCAGCGTCTGGAGGATGGAGCTGTTGATGGCTCTTTTGTGGACACTGAAAGCATTAGTAGCGTGGGCCGGTAGTTTTCGAGTCGCCTGTGAGCAACACTGTCTGTTAGTGACTGAAAGAAGCTGCAGATGAAAGACACTGAGGATCACTAAACTAGTCTCTGCTGCACACACATTCATTTCTATTAAACTAGTTAGTGGAGCTGTGCTGATAGAATCACATTTCAATTTCTGATTACATTGCTTTGATAATTCGGGTTCTTTTAATTATATTATTTATTTAAACTATTTGTACCACTATTTTTAAATGTTTTGCTCACTATATGCTGCATTTAATTGAAAAGAAAATACACTAAAAATGTGAAATATTATTACAATTTAAAATAATTGTTTTCAATTTTAATGCACTTTATAATGTAATATATTCCTGTGATCAAAGCTGAATTTTCAGCATCATTACTACAGTCTGCAGTGTCACATGATCCTTCAGAAATCAGTATAATATGATGATTTGATGCTCAAGAAACATTTATGATTATTATCAAGTGGGTGTATTCAGGATTCTTTGATGAACAGAAAGTTCAAAATAACAGCATTTATTTGAAGTTTAAATCTTTTGTAACATTATAAATGTCTTTACTGTCACTTTTTAACTATATAATGCATCCTTGTTGCACAAAAGTATACTAATTGTAAAAACCCCAAACTTCTGAATAAATGTGTATGCGTTTATCATTCATATGACTTCCTACATTCAATGAATGAAGAAATGGTTGTTTAAATAGCCTAAACATAACCTCTAAACCAGCGTTTCTCAAAAACGATTTCAAAATATGATATACACTGCAATGCATGTCAATATTCAATACTCTCAAACTAGTCTAGTTAATGGGGTAGTTCACCAAATAAATTAAATAATGTCATAATTTACTCACCCTAAGTTGTTCCAAACCTGTGAGAGTTTCTTTCTTCTGCTGAACACAAAAGACGACATTTTGAAGAATGTCGGAAACCAAACAGTTGATGAACCCAATTGACTTCCATAGTATAAAAGGGAAAAAATACTATGAAAGTCAATGGGGTTCATCGACTGTTTGGCTACTGGCATTCTTCAAAATATATTTTGTTTGTGTTTAGCAGAAAAAACAATTCATACAAGTTTAGAACAACTCAAGGGTGAGTAAATTATGACAATTTTAATTTTGGGTGAGCTATCCCTTTAAAGAGCAACGTGCAGGTTGAATTTATAACTGCCTGTCAGGACATCGTGTCTATCATTTTCCTTCTAGGAAAAACAGGGCTTTTCGTTCTTGGGTGCGTTTTGTGCAGGTGAAGAGATTAGACTTCACTGCCGCGTCTGTCAATATACACTCGGTCCTTTGTAACGCACATTTCACTCCGGAGAATTATAGACCTGGATATTTTTTGCATCACAGACAGATGATTTAATTAAAGTAACACTAAGTAGTTTTTCAATCTTCATAATATATTTCCAAGACCCTTGTGATGGTACATCGACATAAAATAAGTTAAACGACTCGTCTACCATAGCCTGACGGGGTCTGTATCGCTTTTACTGGCACTATGTAACTTCAGGTTTCGGGTAGGAACCCCTGCACAAAAAAGAACTACAAACTCGACTGCTTTACGTCAAGCGCTACAATAGTCATTATTTCGTTTTTCTTCGTTTCTGATGTCGCAATACATCATCCTTTCATGAAATCATGTAACATACTCTACCTTGTCTGTGGACATCGTTCATTCTAAAGCCGGTGGCTGGGTAAACAGCGAGCGTGCGTGCGACGGTAGGCTAAATTATTTACGACAGCGGCAATGGACAATTTCGTTTCCAACCAGTAGGGCGACCGAAGAGGAAAAAATACTTAATGTTACTTTAATACGGCTTTGCAGACATTGCATTTTGCTGTCTTGCTCTGCAGTGTTTCCAGTGTGAAGTATTTACACACAGCTCAATGCTATCCTGCTTGCTGGCTGCAAACTTCGGAATGGATTTCCTGAGGGGGGTCTCTGTGTCTCATTGAGCCGCACCTCCGTTCAGGAAATCCACTCCACAGTTTGCAGCCAGCTAGCAGACTGGCCGGCGGGAATCAGTTTTGGAGTTATTTCAGCAGGATATCGGATATCTCTGCAGGTTGGATCAGGAAAATCCGTTAAATGAATTACACTGGTATTTGTCCCGATACCGATACTGGATCGGATCGGCCCATCCCTACACGTGGGCTATCATAGGCATGCTCGTCAACATCGGAGAACTCGGTTTCTTCATTCACATCCATTGTAACCTGAGCTTGAACTTGACCAGACTGCCTCCCTCGCCCATCGTCACTTCCGGTTAGTGCTTTATATACGCGGAAGTTATTTTATCACAATTTATCTCAAAATATCTTTAATGGCTATATATATATATATATTACTCTAGTTCAGAAAATCTAGTTGTTTTATCATCAACATACACTATGCTGTATAGGGGTGTCCAACCTGCATGTTGCTCTTTAAGTATCCAGCATCACCAAGACAACACCAGCTTCCTGTTTAATGGATTGTGCTGGAACCTTGTCATTGAGAGTGAGCTCAGCGATGAGGCCTGTTTGGAGGAAAACTAATCTCTGAAGAAGGCTATAATTTCCCCGTTTGAGTAATTTGATCAAATTGGCTGAAGAGCGGCGGCTGCTAGGAACAAACGCGCGGCTGCGGACACCATGCAACTCCACGCAGCCAGAGACATGATTAGATTTGAAGATCATGTCCAAATACGTGTCAATCTCTCTTGAAAAGTATCCAAATGAAATGAGATTCAATTACCTATTCAGAGTCGATGCGGAGATGCTCCAAAATGTCCGACTGAGGATTGAGTAGAGCCAACAGAGACTTTAACAGGAGCTAAGAGAATGAATGCTGTCAGATGAATCGTGTATGTGCTGATGTCCAGATTAATCACGATGATCAGCAGAATATTAGTGAGGAGTTATCAGGAATTTACATTTGTTTAGCTTCAAAATTGTTAGTAGCAGTGCAAATGACTGTCAGCACGTGTGTGAATATAGCATCTTTAGTGCAGTAGCCTACAACCTTCACTAATCAATTTAAAGACAATTACTTTCAAATCATTTTTTAATTATTAGTCTATGTACACAATATACATCCAGGACTCTTTGGCCACAATGCTTTGCCCCACTATTACTGCATTTTAAAGGGGGGACAATTATACTCTTTTACAAAATCTTAATGTTGTTTTTGGGCTCTATTATGCCCCGTTTCCACTGAGCGGTACGGTACGGTACAGTTCGGTACGGTACGCAATTATTTGCGTTTCCACTGTCAAAAGTTGTGAATGGTACCAAAAAGCCGAACCGTACCGTACCACTTTTTGGGTACCCTTCCGTTGGGGTACCTAGCACAGTGGTACGGTACTAAAGGGTGGAGCTAGACTCACTGCAGAACGTTGATTGGTTGAAAGAGTATCGTCACTTGCGCGTGCTACAAGGGGAATGACAACATAAGAAGCGCCATTTTTTAATATACAGTTGGAATAAAATACTACGGTTATTCTTTCACGAAATCTAGTTTTAAGAGTTTTTCAGGCGAGAATGTAGTTGTTTAAAGCTCAAATCTGTGGTTTATTTATAATGATTTATGATAATTTGATCCATTCCCGGCGATCACCGGACGCTCGGCGATCATGTTCCCCGCCCGGAACAGCCTTTCCTCGGCTGGTCGTTCTGAGGTAACTTATGCCGCTGGCTCTGTAGCAGCTAGTGGTAATTCGTCTTGTGTATAGATTCTAAAGGGTGATCTTTGGTCTCGTGAATCGATAATTCGTTCCCTGGCCAATCGTTTTGGCTGAGGACTAAGTTAAGTTTCATATAATTTAGGCTATTTAACTTTTCCGTTGTAACGTTAACGTTAGACTAGCGCTGAATTTGTATTTTGACTGAATTGTTTGCTTTATATCTTATTGTACAGCTTCTTGTAACGTTACCTTCTACTTATACTTTTATAATGGCTATTATTAATAAAACTGAAATTTAACACAAAGAGATAGGTTTGAATTTTGTCATTATTTATTTTATTACAAGATTATCACTGTAATGTTGTTTATTGCAGCATTTGTACGAATGCATATTGTCTGGAATATGTTTAATATTTTTTGAAATTTAAACGAAAAGATGCAGGGTTGTGTTTTATATTTCGTTTTGTTATAAATAGGCTAACGTTATACATGCAGTGAATAATATAATCAGGTCTATACATTGCCGAACCACACTTGTGTGCCTATAATGTTTAAAATGTATTTAAATGAAAACGAAAAGAGGCAGAGTGGTGTTTTATAACATATTTCGTTTTATTGTTGCCTAAAATAACATGCAGAGCGAGCCGAGTGACGCTTTCAGAACGCGCTGTTCAATTTAGAGAATTACCGGACTCGCGTCCTCGGGAGTGCTTCTGCTGAGAACTTTGCGTAGCTACTTGGTATTGAGAAATGCCTAATGTCGGCAACTTCTTATGATAAACATGCCGAGAAGCAGGGACAAGTTCTGCTGTATGCCATCCATTTGTGTTTACTTTCTTGGTGTCGCTTTCTTCTTCGCGCGAAAATGACGTTGATCGCTTATTTCCAGCAAACGCCACGCCTATCAAGTAGGGTACTGTTGGCAGTGGAAACGCTAGCCGGATCATGGGTTTACTGACCCGACCCGACCCGAACCGTACTGTACCGTACCGTACTGCTCAGTGGAAACGAGCCATTAAACGTACAGTATGTAACTTTTGGCCACCAGGGGTCACTCAATCAAAATAATAGCAAAAGACGTATTCTGATGACGTCGTGAGAGAGCGTGTGCTCATGGGAGTTGTTGTCGTTGTCGAGAGAGAGAGAGAGAGAGAGGGAGTGCGCGCGCGAACCAGCTATACGATGTTCATTGGGACACGCGCGATCTGTCATTCCCCAGCCATCTAGCATCTCCAGCAGATAACATGTTCACTGACGAGGTAATGTGTTGTTATTTATATTATATCTCTATTCTTGTTACGTTTAGTTACGGCTATTAACTTTATGTAATGCTATTGAACACGCGCGCTCTGTCGCTCCCCACATTCCTCACTCATTCTAACTTAAGGGGGTCCCACACCGGACGCGCAGCTCGGCGCCGCGCCACGCAGCGCCAGGTCTTTTAAATTCGAACACATTATTCTCTATGAGAGTACACACACCGGCGGCGCCTTTCGGCGTCTGTCCGCGGCGCCCAGCAACGGCTCTGGACCGTGTTCAAAATCCTGCAGCGCCACACGGCGCCATTTAGTTATATATTAAATTTACATTTATGTGTCTCAAATAGTAGTAATGTATATACGGACTTAGCCCTGTGCTGGAATATACATTTAGTTTTATATTTATTTAAAGAAATCAGAAAATTGCTAATGTTATCAGATTTTCAGGTGAGAGTTGTCCTAGACGTGGCGTGGCGTGGCGCTGAGCTGCGCGTTCGGTGTGCGACCAGCTTTAGTGTTTTTAAAATCATGTCTCTTCGAACGGAGAGATATATGAATTATCAGGGCTATTGAATCAATATTCCATCTAGCTAGTATTAATAGATGTTAAAAAACACGGTCACCTTTCGTTAATAATTATAATTACGTTTATACTATGATATTGAAAAAGATGGTGAACTGCATATGAAGCTACTTTCTGCAGCTATATCTACAACAAATGTGAATTTACATACTGTACATGAGAGCTAGTCCGTCTGCGTTTTACACATGCCATCATCGTTTCACAACATATAAGTTACAGATAGATATAGTTAGCTGAATGGGTGCTTACTTGTTTATTAGAATGCAAGCGAGATCGGCATCTCTCTGTAGTTCCAGTCACGAAGCTCGTGGAAATGCAACTCCAATGTTAACGCGAGTCATGTCTCTTCTCCTGTCCCAAACCCTTCTCGGGTCATTTCTGTCACCCGTGCGTTTCCGCTTCACGGATCTTCCTCCAGCAGCAGAACGTGCAGGCAAAGCATAATCATGGTCCATTATTGATATCCAATTATTGATTCTTTATCGTCTTCTTTTATTTTAGTGACGTGCGTCCGGTGTTTACATTTGCGTTTGGCGGTTTTTCACCGGGATCCGCACAAAGTTAGAGAAACTAGAGTCAAAGGTTATATGACGTCATAGACGGGCGACGAAACGGAAATAAAGACACGGCCCGTGTCTTCAAATTAAAATATAAATTTCTCCGGATTTGAAAGTTGGTGGGAACTTTTGGGATAATGTTAGTACACAACTAAAAGAAATATATAACATAGATACAGTTATTTTTGCTATTTTGAAAGCCGAAAAGTTCCATATTGTGCCTTTAAAATAGGTTTTCATGGTTTGAATTTTCAAAAAAAATATTAATATTAGGGATGCACCGATACCACTTTTTCCAGACCGAGTCCGATACCGATACTTTCATTTTTGGTACTCGCCGATACCGATACCGTAACCGATACCTGTATTTTTAATTTTCAATTAATTTTCAATTCATGCATTTGTAATTTTTAAATGTATTGGCAGAGAAACCAAAATAATATCAATCATATTAGTTGTTTATTAAATTTAAACTTAATTAGTTCAACAAATATATATTTCATGCACTGCATATTCATTACTGTATAAATTAAATATATATGGATCTTTTTGTAAAGTTGATAGAGGTAGCCTATTTAGCCAAGAGCAGAGAGTAATTTATTTGTCCTTTGTTTGATTAACATTAAAACACAGCAGCAGATTTATTAACCTGCTGCCCCTTTAAGGCCGAACGCACTGACGCCATTTGAATTATACTGTCTACGTTCACTTGAGATATATAACAGACTTTTACTAGGATACTCGCCAGACAGGTGTTTTTACATAGTTTTGTGTGAATTCGTCCGTACAAGCGCAATGCGTGAAAGACTTCCATTCAGTATTCGCGCGCTGTCTGGTGGTTTTCGGGGCGCGCGCTGTGTGGATGTTTGAAGTTCATGGAAATTCTTGACCTGCAAATGGCCTGTAATAATGTAGGCAACCACTCGTTAAACATAAGTAAGGTAACAGTTCATGTTTTACTTACATATACGATTTAGTTTTAATCCAAATAACACGTGCTGAGTGAACAATCCGCAATCAACAGCATTCAACAGAAGTGCGCTCTCTCTCTCTCTCTCTCTCTCTCTCTCTCTCTCTCTCTCTCTCTCTCTCTCTCTCTCTCTCTCTCTCTCATCAGTTAACGTTAATAATAAGCTACATGCCTCGTTTTACTTGATTTGCCATTGACATCCGACTGAACTACAAACTTTCCACTGACGTCTGTGAAAAAGGGATGCGCTCGACCAGCTCGCGTGTCTGTGTCGTAGCGCGCTCAATCCTCTGCGCGTTTTTCTCTTATCAGCTTGCACACCATATAGTTATATAGGCGACGCGTTAATATATTCTGTTTAATATTCCACTGATAAGATACATTTATTTCATATACAGCCTTCTTTTTTTTATCCCCATTATAATTTCTGACACTGTACACATGCTGCCTGGTATCGGTTGTTGGTATCGGGGCATTTTTACGAGTACGAGTACAAGTACATGAGCTCAGTATCGGGCCCGATACCGATACTGGTATCGGTATCGGTGCATCCCTAATTAATATTCTCTATTGTTGCAGCTCCCCTCTTTCCAGTCTGTCAGTAACGCTCTGTTTAGTTCCTGTCTCTATGAAGCCCCTCCTTCTGAAAAGCACACTGTGCTCTGATTGGTCAGCTGGAGTGTGTTGTGATTGGTCAAGAGCTTTGAGTGTGTTTGGGAAATGTCCCGCCCCTAATTACCATAACCACCAGTTTCAACACACTACTGACTAACTCAACCAGGCCCCGCCCCTTTTTTATGCGAATTAATTATTTAAATGAGGAATATCGTGACGTGTTTGTTCCCGGAAGAAAACTCAAGACTACAATGGAGGCGTTTCAGGGAGTTTGTGCTTTATAACTTTGCAGACCTTTTTTAAATGTAAAAAAAAAGCATAATGGGATGCCTTTAAAGATGCAATGTCAATTTACAATGTCTGAACATCTGCAAAAAATGGAGGAAAAATTCATGTTACCGAGCAAGTAAGTGTAGTAGTGAGCAATTTCATGGATCTATTTGATTTGTCACAAATGCAGAAACTTAAATTTAAAAGCTGCGAGTAAATATGTCAAACCACAGCAAAATATAACAAAAAATTGTGATTTTTCTGATAAATATTGTAATTTAAAGTGTAATTTAAAAAGAAAAACTGGTTGGCTTTGCTTTTTTGCTGGGCAGCACAATTTGGCCCAAAACTAATGGCTAATAACGACAACTTGTTTTTGTGTCGTTTTTCAAAAAAAAAAAAAAAACATTCACTGTAAAATAAGACCAAAAACTTAATTTTGTTTCGAGGATGCCCTTCTGGTTCAATAAAAAGACCAAGTTGACTAGACATGCCATCAATTAGTCTCGTTTGTAGTTAATATGTAAAATATGTCCTTTTGCACATCTCTAATTTGGGTGTGTAAGTTATTGCGTTGTAGTGTCGCTGACACACACAGACGCTGAAGAGGGAAAGACATTAATAATCAGAGCTCAGCTTTGAGTGTCAGCGGCTGATCCACCAGAAAATTGCAGTATTGATCCGGTTGAGATTTGGCTGCATTGCCGTTTCCCCCCCGGTGGCCAGCGCTGCACTTCTGCTCTCCTCAAACCACACGGATCAAAACAGAAGGGAGTGCAAATACTATAGTGCAAATTTAAAGGGCTTCATTTGAAATGAAGTATTCTCCCTATGAGCTTGATTTGTGTCTAAGTTCTTTATAAAGCACCAGAATCTCTACAGAAACTCATCCTCTTAGTTAAACGCAAAAGAATCTAAGGGAAAATAATGGCATTTTTAGTATGTGCAGTATGATCTTTGCCTAAGATGTTTAAATAAAAATAAAAAGACACAAACGAGTCAACATTTGACCTACACTGAAAAATAAGTTGGTGTAGAAACAATTCTTAAAATCCAAAAAAAAAAAAAAATCTTAAAAAACTTTCAGAAATTGCTAGGAAAGCTATAAAAGGAATGTGGAGAGCAGATCAGATCATTTGATAAGAAATCTTTGAGTACCAAAGTTTGCAATCAAAAGTCAGTTTGAGACATTGTTAAAATCTCTTTTAATTATTACTGGGGTCATTTTCTCAGGAGAAACATTTGTTTAATCTCACTTAAAGTCAGAATTGAGATATTAAGATCATCTCATTTGCAGTGTTGGGGAAAGTTACTTTTAAAGTAACACTATGTAGTTTTTCAACCTTCATAATATATTTCCAAGACCCTTGTGATGGTACATCGACTTAAAATAAGTTAAATGACACGTCTGCCATAGCCTGACGGGGTCTGTATCGCTTTTACTGGCACTATGTAACTTCGGGGTTCGGGTAGGAACCCGTGCACAAAAATAACTACAAAATTCGACTGCTTTACGTCAAGCGCTACAATAGTCATTATTTCGTTTTTCTTCGTTTCTGATGTCGCAATACATCATCCTTTCATGAAATCATGTAACATACTCTACCTTGTCTGTGGACATCGTTCATTCTAAAGCCGGTGCTGGGTAAACAGCGAGCGTGCGTGCGACGGTAGGCTAAATTATTTTCGACAGCGGCAATGGACAATTTAATTTCCAACCAGTAGGGCGACTGAAGAGGAAAAGTTACTTGGTGTTACTTTAAAAGTAATGCGTTACAATAGTGCGTTACTCCTTAAAAAAAGTAACTCACTGCACAAGTTACTTTTTTGGAAAATAATGCAATACATTAGCGTTGCTTTTTTTTGCTTTGCTTATTTTTGCTTATTCTTTTTTTTTTTTTTTTTTAAGTATTTTGGCAAATGCAAAGCGCATTTCCAACCAAATGGTAAAGTCATTGGTTAATAAAGTGAAATTAAATACAAAGTATTTAACAATTTAATTATTGCAGGTTTGCATAATATTCTTAGTTTGCATTTCACAGATTCAATAATCATCAAAATAAATATAACAGTCTATGTGAAAGTGAGATGAGTGAATGACTGCTCACATTTAGTCTGGAACTAGATAACCATCATGTTCACACACACAACGTCTCTGCACTTACTCACGATTTATCTCAACATGAGGACAGGACAGCTCTCAGTCAATGGGAAATTGTGTAACTTTTGTTACTTATTTGAAAAAAGTAACTCAAATATTTTGTTGTAAATTTAAAAGTAATGTGTTACTTCACACATTACTTGGAATAAAGTAATCCGATTACTTATCCTGCAGTAATGCGTCACCCCCAACAATTCAATTCACATTTATTTGTATAGCGTTTCTCACAATACAAACACTGCTCATTTGCCTAATATAGAACCCTTGACTCAATTTTACAGAAAAATAAGGTTCTACATAATGATAAATGTCTTACATTATTGCATAATACTTTCATGATAAAGTATGCTTACAAGCTGCTTATTTCATAACATTTTATTAAAATAATAATTCACAACAAGATTAATTAAAATAAATGCAAAAAATGATGGGAACCCCTGCAAAGTTCTATGATAGAACCCTTCTATATCGAGTGTAGGGAATGACATATACAGCATTTAGATTAAATGGAGAGCAAATAGTTCCTCAAGTCTCTTGAGCTTTAAAAGAGCCAGCTCTGAGCAATAACATGTTCCTCCGGGTTAGTCTCATTAACTCAAAACTCAGCAGACACTCTCTGTCAACAGATCAAGCGATGTTTTTCCAGTCCTGCGACCTCTGTTTACACACACATCTCCAGCGCTAAACAAATGCAATGGCATCAAAACCCCCAAACACTTCCTTCTTTGGACAAGCTCTTGCTAAAACAACAGCTCCACAGCTGAGTCAGGCCTTGCAATGAGAAAATATGAGATTTGTGTTGTCAGCTACTTCAGCAAGACGATTCAAGACTTGAAAACAACAAATCTAGAGAGAGCGAAGTTGAGGAAATAAAGAGGAAACGAGGGAGCTTATGAACGCCACAGGGCAGGAAAACAGAAGTGCTGACAGAACAGAAACCTCAGCTTGTTAGACATCACAGACATATAGGTGATCCCACTTCTGATTTTTGAAAAATTCTTCAAAATATGTATCAGCTATGTGAAAACATTTACCACATGTTCATGGATAAAAATCTGCCCGTGACGTGTATCAGCCATCAAATGGACTTCCATGATGTTAACAGTGTCGTGGGAGAAACACATTACAAGTAAAACGAGGTAATCACATTACATATTAAGTAATTAACTAGTTTTCAATTTATGACAAAATACTTGAGTTAATCTTTCAAATAAGTAACAAGTTTGTGTTCCCATGTATTGACTGACACCTCTCCCGTCCTCATGTTAAGAGAAATCTTGAAATAAGTTACTCTTTTTTTAGGGAGTAACACAATATGGTAATGCATTACTTTTAAAAGTAACTTTCCACAACACTGAATGTTAATATGACATTTTACTGTTATATAAAAAGCTGAATTAGCCTTGGACTTTCTAACACAACAGATTAGCAGTTCACTTTGAATTATAAATTAACTTTGAATTTGTATTTGTATTGTTGCCAAATTACATTTGGCAATTTAGTAACAACATCCAATAAAGCTTTCAGAGTTTTTTGTTTGTTTTGTTTTTCAGCAAAACTAAATGATTTCTTCTCACGCCTTTCAGTTCCATCAAAAACAAGCAGAAACTATTTTGGAAAAATAATCAAAATGTTCTCTAAAATGCATGTGATGGTTAAAAAAAAAATCATAATACTTTTTTTTTTATACATACACGTTCACTAACTTTCAACAGTTTAAAGGTCAATACGAAAGAAATTAATACTTTATTCAGCAAGGATGCATTAACTTTACCAAAAGTAGCAGTAAAAACATGTATAATGTTACAATTTCTATTTCTTCTATTCATCAAACTTTATATTCATCAAAAAATCCTTGAAACACGAAAATATGAAGAACAACTGTTTTCAGCATTGATAATAATCAGTAATGTTTCTTGAGCATCAAATCACCATATTAGAATGATTTCTGAAGGATCATGTGACACTGAAGACTGGAGTAATGATGCAGGAGTGTATATTTATGTTATTTTTTACAAGCATTTTAAAGAACAGCTGAATTTTTCAGTCTGTTTTTGATACATTTTATTAAAATGATTCAATAGGGGACAGAAAATGTTCCCTATAATTGAAGAATCGCTCATATATCAGCACAAACAAGCGCTGGATTTGTGGAGTACATGGCGTGACACCAGCCTGTCCGATCCAATAAAAGCAGCCCGTAAAGCGGAGGCTGTGGGACGCTCTTTGACCCTGACCAGCTTCACACACTCTCAGCACACAGTTACTGCACACACAGCTTCCTGCTTCCTGCTTCCTACTTCCTGTTATGATCCCAGGAGAAAGACTCCATGACAGATTGTCATGGGGACACATTTTATGAACATACTAGCATGTCTTGATGAACACAAATCTTTAGAGATATACAGTAAAGGCTAGCATTTTGTCTAGACGCCAATTTAACAGAATAGTCCCAGAAGCGCATCTCTCTCTCTCTCACACACACACGCACACAAGAAAATGAGACCCTATAAGAACAAAGTGGTACATCCTCTTGAAATCGTTCTTCCCCAACAGGAAGGCTTTTCCGAAGCCATTCTTTACAAGCTTTGCCAAAGTGAGTGGCATTATCTGTCACTTGCACACACGGCCAGCTCATGCCGATGTCTCTATAGCTTATGGAAATGAGCCCCGGCCGCCAATTGAAAACACTAAGAGATGAAATCTGTGAGACAGACACAGCGGGAGAGAGAATTCAAGAAGCAGTTTAAACACAGCCCTGAATAAACAGCCCAATCACACGGAGACGGATCCAAATCATTATGGAGATCCATCTCGCAATAAAGACAATGTATATTTTGCATGTGTGTGCGTTTACTAAAGAAACAATCCACAAAAAGCAGTGGTACAATGATTTTACTGCGCCAAAGGCTGTTCTTAGACCATGTGAAAGCTTTTATACAGCAACATCAAACAGATTGATTTTTATATGTGCAAATGATGCTGATAAGAGCAACAATTCTGGAAAAAAAAAAAAAAAAAAAACATTTTTGCATACAATATTGTATGCATGCATTTTATGCATATTTTACATGAGCACAATTCTTCACCAATTCTCAGATTAGTAAAAAATTTTAAACTAGTGTAAAAATATTGGTGTCGAATTTATACAGTAAAAATAGAAAGACACAGGAAGTAACAATGCGTTAAATGTGTAATTTTGAAGTTGAAAGACACAATATTTAAAATCAGTGCACATTACAGTAATGTGAACTCAATTTGCATTGAAGTAAAAATAATTAAGGTGTAAATGTTTGGTCCTAAAACCAGGCTTCATTTTCTTTATGCAAAATATAAGAAATCATACATTTTGGACTGCAGTATGACTAAAGCACAAGTTTGGTGACATTGACTCGTAGATCTTCACTGTAAGTGCATTATTGCACACTACACTGCTTTCACTCCAGCTCTACAGACTAAAAGATCGTAGTAATCGCCCGAGTTGAAGTTGTATTTAACCTGGAATATTCCTTTAGCCGTGAATCAGCCCGCATGTTGTCAGCAGGACTCAATACGGCTTACGAGTATCGTCACCGTCTGTAAGTTCAGCCAAGCGTGCAGCGCGAGACAGATACAGATATACAGGCTGCATTGCTATTCAGGGCCAGAGAGCGAGACAGCATCTCATCCCAGCCGGCAGGACGACAGGATAGTTCTCCATTCACTCGCAGATGCCATGAATAATTAATGCAAGCGGAGTAGATGAATTCAAGTCTCCAAGAGAGCGACTTTGCCCCGAGATAGTCTCGTGGAGCCAGACTTTTGACTTGAAGCGTAATGTCTGTCCAAACCGCAGAGTTCTGGCAATAAACCACATTTAAAGAGGCCATATTATGCTCTTTTGCAAAGTCTTAATTTTGTTTTTGGGCTCTACTAAAATAGGTTTTAATGTTTGAATGTTCAAAAAACAGCTAGTTTCCTCATATTCTCCATTGTTGCGGCTCCTCTCTTCCCAGTCTGTCAGTAACGCTCTGTTTAGTTCCGGTCTCTATGAAGCCCCGCCTTCTGAAAAACACACTGTGCTCTGATTGGTCGGCTGGAGCAGTGTGTTGTGATTGGTCGAGAGCTTTGAGGAAATGTCCCGCCCCTTACTATAACCGCCAGTTTCAACTCACTACTAACTAACTCAACCAGGCCCCGCCCCTTTATTCTGCGTATAAATTATTTAAATGAGGAATTTGTGGCGTGTTTGTTCCCGGAAGAAACTCAAGACTACAATGGAGGCGTTTCAGGGAGATCAGAAACAGTGACACTGATATAGAGAATAACTTTTTCATCCTCAAACAGCAACATTACACACAGTGAAGAAAGATGAACATGGAAAAAAAGCATAATAGGTCCCGTTTAAAACAATTCACTACAAAGTAAATGCTAGATTTTTTTCAATGGCTGTAAACTATAGTTGTTTGCAAAGTTAACAACTTGGCGCATTAATGCACGTTTATCACATCGGACCAATATTTCTCCACAGCTCTTTGCTTCAGTGGATGCAGCACTTAAAATATCCCTGGAATTTAGCCTAGTTCAGTTTCAATCCCAGATGTTTTTTGATGACTCACACAAATCCACAACAAAAGTCTCATAAACTCGATCATTAAGAGTGTTGCAGTAACGTTCCCTAAAGCATCGCACAAATGTGTGCACACAGCACAACTCCATAATGTTAAACTGCTGATGCGGAAGCCTTCTTTTGTCCAGTTTGATTAATAAGGTTGTTTTTAATAAAGCTCTGTCCTTGATAAATGAGACAACCAAGACAATACTGTTGAAAAATGACTGCTACTCAGAATCATAACATTGAAATGAATGAGAATGCTAGAACAGAACTTTCTCCAGGTCTTTTTAATCAAAATATTTTATTTCTTTGCATTTTCATGCTAACTTACTAGCTGAAGCTGCATTCCTCATGCATTCTTTATGGTCAGCGTGTAGTTGGCATGTAGAATTATATGCATGATGAAATGGATGAGGTAATTTCTATTCAAAACCGATGTTAAGATGTTCACCACATAAAGCTTTCAGAGCAATCACAACTCAATGCAAAACAAGACTGGATCATATTACAACAAACAAAGCGGTCTTCTTCAAGCTTCTACGGAACTATGTTAGGCTCATAAACAGAGATTGTGATGAGTTATGCTCATTTGTGGGCCGGTTATGTGCTAACAGAGAGAGATCACAGATCACAGACTTCAGCACATGCTCTTTACAACTAAAAACAGCATTTTAACACTCCAAGAGTTGCTAAACATCAGATCTTTTGTATTTACAGTCTTAACCCAAGCGTTGTAACATGGTGCTCAAAGACCAGCACTGATGTTGGAAACTCACATAAGTCGTTATAGGTTATAATATATCATTTATTTTAAAACCCTCCTTTTGTGTTGGGTCAATTCCACTCATATTTGATCTTTAACTGCTTGAAACATTGGTTAAACTATTTATTTCTTCTAAAATGTGACTTTTTTTCTAAATGGGATCATGCAAAGTTGACACACTAAGCTATGTTTACATGCACCCAATAAATGTGTTTGGAAGCGTTTTGAACCGATGTGTTTGTACCCGGATTGATTGCTCAACTGGACTGAAAATCCTTCATGTAAACAACTCAAAAGTTCTGGCTGACCTTGATCTGAAACGTTAGTAGATAAGAGGGGGTCAACGTAGACCTGAAATAATCTGATCAACAGAATGTAAATTATTGAATACAACTATTTTATTATAAGATCTCGGTTTACATAGTGTATACTTTTTACAAATGTGCAAACCGGTTTTATGTTTATTATGTTTATTACAGTACATCTTACAAACCGGTTAGTGGAAAAAATATTTGCTCAATATCTCTTCTGGCATTTACATCAGCTTTCCTTTTAGGTGTCATAAAGGCAAAAATGACAATTATTGCAGTGGTTTTCTCCGGTTCTGAAGCACTGACACGGATGTTTTGTTCAGAATAATGTTACTGCATATTTAAATGAAAATGTGAAACAGCGTGCAAAGTTTAAAATTCATAAAAACAAAATGTAACAATCTGGAATCCGACTGGATTTATTCAGATTGACAAATTAGTGTATGTAAACATACTTCATGCATATGATGGTTTGGAGTCAAAATGACCCGTATTGGTTTCCATGTAATATTTCTTATAGTCTGTAACAAGCTACAATAAAGGTTTTCGGTTTTGCATGATATGATTTTTGGTGAATTGCATGAAAACCAATTCATGCAATTCATCCAATTCAATTCAACACAAATGCACAACTTATTTAATAAATACAGCAGGAGGGTTAAAAAGATCTAGGATTAGTGCATCTTAAAAAAGAAAATCTCAACAAAGAGTTATAGAGTTCCTGTTCTAGCACTAATGGACAGTTTATTCAGATTGAACAGCTAGAACACAGAGTTGCACATCAACTGCACGATGCTGGATCCCTGGAGAAATGAGACATTTCCTTGTTTACTATCCCGTTTGGAGAAACTCTCTTGAGACGCTGATGATCCAGACATTTGTAACACACCCTGTGAGGTTCAGAACAGGGATTCCTCACACCTGGGCCCCCGGAGGACCCTTAAATAGAAACGTGGATTTACATGAGCATCTGATGAGAGGCAGGAACAGGAGTGGCGCACCGTGGAGAGATACAGTACGAATGATGCTGTCTATCAGCTCTGAACGGTGGAAATACTGTAAAGGATGATATTGCGAAGGATCTCGCTGCAATTTAAAGGGGCTCAGAAAACAATAAAAACAATAATAATAAACGGTATCTAATGCTTTTTTGATTTCACCTTTCCTTCAGTGTTTAATAAGCCATTTGTGCACGTCAACAATCTGCAAAGTTACAAACTTCGTCTCTCCAACAGAAAACACTTGCCTGAAACTCCTCGTTTTCCTGCCATTATTTTCGTGATTTATGACTGCTGCTATCAGAATTATCATAATAAATACAAGTTTCCTAGTCCGAAATTGGATATGCATGCCCTCTGAGGTCGTATTTACAACTGGGAAACCTGAGTTTGATATCCGAGTTTCCAAGTTGGGTGTGCGATTAACTTTAAACATGGCAGAGTGGAGAACGATTTCTTTATTCGTTTTTTCACAACAGCCCATCGCCTTGTCATTATAGTGCATATTTACATGATTTAATAATCATTTGAAGCATTTTGTATGTTTTATACACAGTGGCAATAGCCTGTTTGACTGAAATTCCAGAATCATCATCTTATTATCTGACAATCATTATATAGATAGCACGGTAATGTTCATTTGGTTGTCAAAGAATGGGATGCTACATTTTATTCAAAATTCAATATCCTTATATTTTTTTGCTTTAATAAGATTTCTCCAATAAATGGGCAAGAATAAATCTGGCATCATCCATGATTCCTTTTCATTCAGGCAACAAAGCTCTTGAACACGACGCGCTCGTAATCCCGACTACAGAAGTGGAGAATTTTTTGCCTTTTTTAGATATCAAAAATATCTAAAGGTCCACCCTCAAAGAACAACTGGGCATAAGCGATTTTGATATTTTTATAGATTTAACACAAAAAGCCATAGTTACCGTAGCTATAATACCGTTTACAGCTGCTCATGACACCTTAGGCGCTGAAACAGCTTATATAAGACAAAAATGATAAAATACATTCAGGTTCTACTGGTTTAAATACATTCGAAAACATTTCCATTTCCATTAAAAACATTTTGACAAATTTCAGTGTAAATCTTGAATGACAAACGGCATCTATTAAAAACAACTCGATCATGCCTAGATTTTACATGAAAAAAAAAAAAAAACGTTCTTATGCTAGGATTTATTTAATTTATCGGTAACACTTTAGAATACTGTTTCTTTCTTACTGGATAACTAATAAGGAATTACTGAAGAACTAATAGGTAGGCCTAATTCTTTATTAGCACACTACTGTTAACTACTAAGGAAGAGATGTGTTAACTACACTGTAAATAATTAGTTGTTTTCACAGTAAAATTACTGTATTCTCAACAATTCCCATATATATATATATATATATATATATATATATATATATATATATATATATATATATATATATATATATATATATATATATTATATATACACACACACATATATATATTTAGGGAGATTTTTTTATACACACACATACATAGATATGTAAATTGCCATTTTGTCTTGCCAGAAGCATTTGCATGTGTGAAAACGGAAGGGAGTGAACAGGAAACACTTTGAGATTCAATCTGACACAACAAACCAGCTTTAACGTTTTTACTGTTTTGCCCAAGATATATTAGCTAAGACAGTTTCGGTGGAGTTTAGCTGTAGTTTCTGCTTCAGCACGACCACACCTGCAAACCCACTTCCCGTTTCTCGGCTTTTATGAAACCAAACGATAAACGCAGAACGGCTGGGTGACCCCCAGAAGCACTTGTTGCATCCACTGATAGAGCAAACCACTTTCTGCTGTTTCTGTCATGTGACTGGAGATATAAGCAGAGAAAAGCGTGATGCAGATGGGTTTCTACCGAATCTCTCAGTCCTCCAATTCCTGAGCATTTCACTATAACAGAAACAAACTACAGCTGTTTTTGACCAACCAAACTCTGATGACCAAACTAACACGCTAAAAAAAGGTGTGAAAGGGTGACAGTGTGTGAAAACACCCTAATAATAACAGCTTATTGTTAGTTGGTAATTTTACAATAAGGTCATTAACTTTAACAATGAGCAGCAAATTTGTTATCTTTGTTAATAGTAAAAATACAATAGTTCATATTAGCTCATGTCCATTAAACAATATTAAAAGTGTAAGATTAAAGGGATAGTTCACCCAAAAATGAAAATTAAGTCAGTAATTACTCACCCTCATGTCGTTCCAACCCCGTAAGACCTCCGTTCATCTTTGGAACACAAATTAAGATATTTTTGTTTAAATTTGAAAGCTGGATCACTCCTCCATAGGCTTACTAAGGGATTGAAACTTGATGGCCCAGAAAGTCATTGAAGAAAATGTTTAAATATTCCATGCGACTACAGCGTCTCAACTATAAGTTTATCAAGCGACGAGAATACTTTTTGTGCGAAAAAACAAACAAAAATAGCGACTTTATTCAAGTATTCTCTTTGGGCCTGGAGATTTCACGTAGTGTTATTGCGCAACGCTTCTGTTTGAACATCACATGCATCACACACATGACCAGTGTCGACAATAGTGAGCCTACGTGTGAAGTATTACACTACGTCAACAGCTTAGGAGAAAGACACGGAAGAGAAGAGATGGTTGAATAAAGTCGTTATTTTTGTGTTTTTTTGCACGCAAAAAGTATTCTCGTCGTTTTATAAACTTAAAGGACAAGTTTGGTATTTTACACTTAAAGCCAATGATCGCGCGCGCGCGCGCGCGAACTCGACAATTGACTACTGTGGACTTCGACCAAAATCAGGAAGAAAATGGACTTGGACAAAAGCTACGATAAAACCTGTTTGAAAGCCTCTTTTGCAGCGATTTTTGTGTGAGCATATCAGTGAACACCCCTGACCACTCGGTGAGTTTCACGTCTTTGTAAACTAAAGTTTAATGCGTTTTTTGAAGGATTGTTTCTGTGCACCTATGCAACCATTGTGGAGGTGCGGGGGTGCGACCACAGAAACCGAAATTTCTCGGGACAGCAGCATGTGTCCAAATTTTAATCTTAACCGTTCAATTTCATCAGAAACGATCTTGAAACAGGGCTTTAAGTGTAAAATACCGAACTTACCCTTTAAGATCTCGCCACTGTAGTCACTCGAACTCTTTTAAGTATTTCTTTAATAACTTTTCGGGGCTGTCAAGTTTCAATCCCTTAGAAGCCTATGGAGGAGTGATCCAGCTCTCAGATTTAATCAAAAATATCTTAATTTGTGTTCCGAAGATGAACAAAAGTCTTACGGGGTTGGAACGACATGAGGGAGAGTAATTACTGACAGAATTTTCATTTTTGGGTGATGTTGTGGAAAAATTTTAATAGTCATTTATTCCTAATCTATTCAATGTGTAAAAGTATATGTGTGTACGTGCTTGTGCGTGACGTTTCAGGAATATATGGGACAGGACATCTCGACCTTAGGAATGGTCAGATTTGGCTGGTTTATTCCAGTACCAGTTTGTGTTATTAAGTAGAAACTGAACAGAAGTGGGGGCCTTATCTGGGTGGAAAAGTACAGCGGGTGAGAAGGAACCTTGAAAAGAGTATAAAAGCTGTCTCATGTCTTCCTGGTGCGCGCCACTCACTTCACAGAATGTAATGGCTGTGATGGCGACTGGGCCTTCTTGCAAGAATAAATATTTCTCTTTTTATTAATTTGACTCTGAGTGTCTCTTACGCAGTGATGGTGTTTAACAGAAGTTTTTGCCACAACAATTGGTGTCAGAAGTGGGATTCCTTGGCAGTGCCTCCTGGACCTGAGAGCGGACGGTGTTTGGCCACCTGGACTGAGCAGTTCCAGCTCTACCTCGTAAGTTTCAGAGAGAGGGGCCGACCGCTATCAGGGCCAGGAGAAGCTCCACTGGAATCAGATGAAAACGAACCCGTGGCAACTCAAGACATCTCTGGTAAGAGACGGCTAAAATATTTTTCTTATGGGCTAAAATATTTTTCAATTTGTGGAAAAAAAACAGAACATAGTGGCTGTGTCTGTTCGTTTCTGTGGCGTAAGTCAAGAGTACTGAGGCAATAGGGGCTAACTGTGCGAAGTGCGTTTTGCAAAACAAGTCAAAAGGTGACGGTTTTGTAAAATCAGGGGATCTTCGTACAGCAGCGTATTGGGGTCAATTGAGACTTACGGGCGGGTCAGGGTTAATACAGTGGGGCTAACTGCGTGAGGTGCGTTTTGCAAAACAAGTCAGAAGGTGACAGTTTTGCAAAATCAGGGGATCTTCACGTAGCAGACTACTGGGAGTTAATCGATCTGCAAGGAGCACTGAGTGCGCCCTCTCTGATCTGGGGTGACGGGATCAGATCTGGTGGAGACGTCCATCAGATTATTAGACGCAGCGTCGAACGGAAAATCCACAGAGTAACAGAAACAGCCACTATGGGAAAATCTCAGGGTAAGCATGCCAAATTTGATACACCGGTTTTTCTGTAAAAATTAGGACAAGTAGGGGGGAAAATATATGTTAGACATTGGAAAAAAAAACTGATAAAATCTGTAAAAAATCTGTAAAATCTGTAAAAAACTATTGATAAAATACCATGATTTCCCCAGGGAGGGAACACTGAACACAACTAGACTAAGAGTGTGTGAGAATCAGTTGAACAGGTCAGCGGGACGAAAGGTTGTTGTGGCTGGGGTTCAACATGTGTGTAAAAAATGTGAACAGATAATGAAATGTTGGCTTGAAGATAAAATGTCGAACTGCCAGGAGAAATAAAGTTTTTACTTCTTCATCCAGTAAATGGATGCATGACATTAGATGTCTTAAGAACTTAAATTTATATGATATGGATTGAAGTAGCAAGCAGCAATAAGGCTGTCTGTGTGAAATAGAATGATAGAGTGACAGAAATAGAGTGGAACTGTAAGTGAGAAACTTGATGGAAGAGGGAAGTGAAGGGAAAACAAGAAGGTTGGTGTGTGAGAGATGTTTATGTGGGGATTGTGCAAACAATCATGTTCTGGTTAGATAATGAAGGAACTGGCATGTTTGAGAAAAGAAAGGAGAGGATACAGAATGAAAATGGCATGTAGGGGAAGATTGAGATGAAATATAGTAGAAAACTATATGTGATGAAAATAAAATGTCTGACAGAATTTATGGAAGTCAAATTAACTGTTTAATTGGTATGAAAATTCAGTTTTAGAATAAAATAAGGCATTGTATGATTGAAAGGGATTAACATGATATGAAGAATGTTTTAAGCAAAATGGGGAACAATTGTATATTTTAATGGTAAAATAATGCAATAATGCATATCCTGGTGTTTATGATTGCAGACAATGTCTGTATTTAATATCTGAGGAGTGACTGAGGGTTCGATCAAGGTCGAGAGTACAGGAGCAGTGTCTTCTTATTCAGCCCGGCTTTTTGGATGTTAGATATGCACTTGTTCTGTAATCAGTGTTGATGATAATAGCAAATTAGTAAAATGTAAAGACAGCTATGTCCAAAGATTCCGGAAATCAATAATGTATGTTGTGCCAGTAATAATGATGATTCGGCTATTGTTGTATCTGCCATTGGTGGACTGTAAAAGAATATGGAGCACTGCTTATCAGTGGCTCTGTTTGCATTCCTGAATGGAACACACTTGGTGTGCAGGGTGTGCAGTAAGTTAGAGCAGACAGAGAGCGTTTTAATTGTGGTCAACAGGACCATTTAACACGTAACTGTAAATGCCCACTGAGAGAGTGGTTGAAAATGTGATATTGACACATTTCTGGTAATAATGTGGGTTTGAAAGTAGATCAGTGTTTAAGTGAAGACGATATTAACATTTTCGTCAGAGAAAGAATAAGAGATAAAAACAAGGTCAAAAGATTGAAGTCTTAAAGTGAATCCTTTGAAAATATCTATAATTGTATTTTTTTTTATACGTGAATTGATGAATACAGTTGGATGTAAAATTATGGATAATGACAACAAATGTGAGTTGCAGAAAGGAAAAAGTAACTAAAAGGATGATTGTGTTTTAATTAAACATTTTAAAAAGGGTTTAGATTATATAGAACTAGAATAATTAATTAAGATCAAATAAGCAGAAGCAGTAGGCTACTGAATTAACAGTTCCTAAAATGTAAAATGTAAAAGGCATCTGATTAAACAAACAGCTTGAAAACTGTTGACCATGAGAGAACTAGAAGCTGATGTTTTGCTTTCAAAAGATAAGTTTGTTAGGAGCTGTAATGAAACAGCTCGCTTATCTGAATCTGATGTCTGCTGTGGCTGTAAACGGCCAGTACGACAGAGACCCAATCTGAGTGGAGATTTGTAATGTCTAAATTCCCTGTATGGGCAAAAGACAACTATAAAATTATGTTTATTTGGAAACAAATGTCATTTCTGGCAAGGATGCCTTAAGCTGGGATAGTTAAAAGATTATAGATAAAAGTTTGATGATTAGAAGTTTATGAGAGAACAGTGTACCAATCCTGAGTGCCTCAGAGTCTCTCTCAGTCAATTTCAGCTAACAGGCTGTTATCTGACCCTGTGTCATAAGTAATAATAAGCTATTTATAGTAAAGCACAGTGTTTCAGTTGAAAAATCAGACACAGAGATGTTAAAGAAACCATTGCCATTAAGAGGGCAATTTGTATTGGTGAATGTTTTAAATGTAAGACTGAACGACTTTAAAGAAGTCTTTAAAATAATAATGCAGATCTTAAAAGATAGAAATAACATTTTTGATTATTTTATTTTAGGACCAGTAACTTCTTTGTCTTATCTTAAATCTCCACCATTGAAACAGGCCCGATGGCTACGGCTACAGATGTACAGTAACAGTACACTGAATGTATGGTTGTGAACTAAATTCACTGAGGGTAATCTAAGTAGCTAGGTTGATGATTTTAAGATGGTTAATGGATTTAAGTGATTAAATACTGCTGTTATTAACCTGTCTCCCTGTGAACACTATTAGGCAATCAGAATGGCTCTGGTGACTCTTGAACGTGCCTTTCCTAAGCTCCAGAAAGCAGCTGAGTTCTGTTAAAGGAAACTGATTGTGTGATGGGAGAGAGCGGTCACCAGTTTGTGAGCGGTACCAGTGTGTACGTGGCTACTCAATGACAGGATGATCTTCCTGGCCAGGGGACAGCCTTACGCAGGGGGTCACGGGCATTGGGCACCTCAGGACGGGGGTGTGGTACATGCAAGAAAGGTATGAGAGTTGAGCGCTGACTACTGGAGGCCACTGGGGTCAGCAGAGCATTGAGAGGTGAGATGCGCTGTGACGAGTTGCGGCAGTCTGACCCAAGAGAATGTGAGTTCCTCTATACCACTTGCCAGAAGAAACCGCATAATCGTACGCTTGTTTTACATTGTGACAAGTGTCTGCAATTAAGCCAGGGGGACAACACCCTGAAGAGAAAATTATAGATAAAGAGCTATGGGGGAGTTCAAGAGCCACCTGAAACATGAGGGGATTGCCATTATTTGTGATGGGAGACAGGAACAAAACTTTTTATGTATTGGCTGCCTCATGGGCAAGAATAAGAAAATTTATAGAAGTGTTGATTTTTGAACTAATATGTTTTAACTCCTGAAGGTCGTTTGACATGGTGGGTGGCTAAAGATGAAGACAGCTTTTGATTTAAGAAAAGTCTGGATAACAAAATTTAATGGTAAAAGGATAGTGATTAATTTAATGTGATTATTATTTGTTAATAAGAGAGAGAGACTTCTCGAGTGGAGGAAGGCATGGTAAACTGTGTCTGTCTTTCTGTTGTCGGCCTGCTAGAGCAAGCTGAAGCAAAATAATGATAAGGGAAAAATTAAACAAAGCAACCCAGCAGACTGAAAATCTAATGAATAATGAACAGAAATGCTTTGGAACTGGTTAAGAGACCATGTAAAATTAGGTAAAAGCTACAGAAAAATGCGAAGTTTAAAATCTTATTTAAAATTTAAATCTTTTTAGCAATAATATATAAAAGAAATAGTTAATATTGAAAAAAGCGAACATTGAAAATGAGCATATGTGTATAGATATGTGTGTCTAGTATGAGTGTGTGTGATGGTGACAGCACTTTAGGTCTTGTATGTATTAGTTTGGGGTACTAATTTTCCGCCTGAATAGTGAGTATATTGTTTCATCATTACAGATGGGTTAAGCAAATGACAAATTTTAAAGAAAGCGATAATGGTGAGTGGATCCGACGAAAAGATAGGACGAGCTTTAAATTGATTGGTCATCAAGCTCTGTCTGGTATTAATTACTTTTGTCTTTTATGATGTTGATTTGAATTACGTTCTGGATCAGTTTAAGTATTTGCGTAAATTGGAATTGTGGAGTTGTAGATCACAATCTGGCATGGGCTGAGATAAATGAAAATGTTATAGATTTGATGGCAACAACAAAGTGACATATTGGCTAAGTCAAACATGAAATTATCAAGAGAGCCCTAAAAATTTAGGATTATTGTGGGCAGAAGGATGAGAATGTTATTTGACTGACATTGACCAAGTGACCAAGTCTGTGCAGCACGACCTGACTTGATAGAAACAATTGATGACTTTGAAAATGTTTGTAGATGACTGAACTAAGAGACCAAACAACAGGCCTGAAAAGCAGGATACGCTGTGAGACCAAGGGCCTTTGCCCTTCAAATACTTCGTTGAGCAGATGAGATTGTGGCTTTAAGTGAAGAATGTAATATTTTTGTTTCAAAGACGGCAAGAGATGTCTGGAGGAAATTTGTCTGAAGGACAACGTTTGGGTTAGTGTTGATGCAAACTTTATCAAAACACTATGTTAAATGTTATGTTAAATTGATGCTCGAGTTGTGTCGTGCATCAAGAGGGAGATGGTATAACAATTGCCAAATATGGTTTACTAAGGGACAATATATGTGGGGAGGACACTGGGTCTAATTGGGTAAAGGCCGTCCCAAACAAAATTTGCTTTCTGTAAATGTATTTGCAGGACTTGTTTCAACAGGAAACGCCAGGGTATCGAAGGGGCCGGGAGAACAGTAGACAAAAGAAACTACGTGTAGTTTTACTATCTGAAAATAACCTCGACATTTTGTTTTCTTTCCAGAGAATGGAGCGGAGCATAACTTAAAATTTTCCTTTCACAGAATGTCAGATTGGATTGCAGCTAACAGAATGATTCTGTTCCAAAATGTATAAATATTGTGTTGTTGACATGAGCAAAGTGGGTTGAATGTTGATGTAATAGTTGAATGAGTTTCAGGTTGTTGGAGTGGCCAGATGTTGAGAATAAATTTGGAACTAATAATGTATATAATCAGTAAACAAATGGTGAAAATTCCACAGGTCACACCAGAAGGACGACCAGCAGCACTAACAAAACACTTAAGATCTCCATTCACAGGTGACAGAGGCTATGGTCCACTCCACAAACAAGGTTGCAAGGATGGAGATTGCAGCACCACCATCCAAACATCTCACCTTAAACAACGCCAACAAGATTTGATTGGTCACTGATTAATTAGAAAGTATTTTAGGAAAATGAATGGATTGTTTGATTACTCTTTGGGGTTTCGGGGGTAGGATTGTCAATATTGTGTGTTTCCAGCTCAGTTAAATTGGTAAAATGACAGTTTTATCCAAATGATGATGACAATGACAAGAAATGTGATGATGATGATTCTAGTAGTGGAAGCTGCAGTGACATGTGTTAGACATTTGGTGTTTGTTTTTCTTTTCTTTTTCTTCTTCCTATGAATGTTTTTGTTATGAACAGATGGTTAAAAGCTGTGCTTATCCGCTATGTGATAAGGTACAAGGAGAGGGTTTTGAAATGAAGGGTTTTATTATACTTTTCTTATACTTTATATTTTGATGTAACCACTGTGGATTGATGATTTGTTGTTTTTCTAACTAGTCTGTACACTATTTCTTATTTAACTAAGGTGACTGAGGGTCAAGCTATGCTTGAGGTACAACAACAGTGATTGTTTATCTAGCCCGGCTTTAGTTGAATTCTTTATCTGCTTGCTAATACTTAAGGGACTATCCTTACAAAAACAGCCTAAGCTTTTTCTTTTCAAAATGGTATTTTCACAAATGTTTAAGAAGAGTGATCAGTTATGTGAAAACAGAGATGAAGAGTAGTGTGATGATATGACTTAAAATTTGTCTTTTTGTTTATTATTGTGATTATGGGTAATCAGAATGATAAAAAGTGGGGAGATTGTTGTGGAAAAATTTTAATAGTCATTTATTCCTAATCTATTCAATGTGTAAAAGTATATGTGTGTACGTGCTTGTGCGTGACGTTTCAGGAATATATGGGACAGGACATCTCGACCTTAGGAATGGTCAGATTTGGCTGGTTTATTCCAGTACCAGTTTGTGTTATTAAGTAGAAACTGAACAGAAGTGGGGGCCTTATCTGGGTGGAAAAGTACAGCGGGTGAGAAGGAACCTTGAAAAGAGTATAAAAGCTGTCTCATGTCTTCCTGGTGCGCGCCACTCACTTCACAGAATGTAATGGCTGTGATGGCGACTGGGCCTTCTTGCAAGAATAAATATTTCTCTTTTTATTAATTTGACTCTGAGTGTCTCTTACGCAGTGATGGTGTTTAACAGAAGTTTTTGCCACAACAGTGAACTATCCCTTTAAGTTAAAGTAATATTAATAAATGAGTAGTTTTTATTGTTAATTCATGTAGTTTAATAACTAAAGTTTAAAAAATGGAACTTTATTGTAGTGTTAGTTAGTTTAATATGAAAAAAATCCATACAAATACAAATAAAGTACATAAATATATCTGTGCATATTAAAAGCAAAAAAACAAATGTCATAGCCTTTAGGATTTCACTTAAATATGTTTGTTAAATTTTATTATAAAATACAAATATTCATATTTTAATAATTCAACAATATAATAAATTATTATATACAGTTATATATTTAATATTTACTATTAAATTAGAACTAAATATATTTAGTGAAATATTACAATACAAAATTTAACTTGAAAATAAATGTGCACAGGCATATTAAATCAACGCAACAAATAAAGACATTTAAGATACCAAATAATATTCTGATATACAGTAGATGAAAATGCATTTGAGCACTATAATGAACAGACAGATTTTAAATCCACCATCTCAACCTACAGGTCTGCTTTAACAAAAACCTTGTGAAAAGTTGAAAAAGATCCTGCCTGCAGTCAGTGAGCTTGGTTTCATTAAAATGAGCACCGCCAGTATAGCAGCTGTTTACCAATGCAACTGTAAAGCCTCAAGAGAAGACAGCAGTTTCACTGTTACTGATGTGTAATCCCATTGGATTTACCACCAAAATTGTTACACAAACAGCGATGGACTCGCAGCATCATATGTGAAGAATATGAGCTGCTCTCTGAAGAGAATGTACTCAAGAGAGAAGCAGCAATGACACACGCATTATAGTGCATTATGTAAATGATCATGATCAGTAATGGTTCACTCCTGAGAGAGAGAACGGATGCTTTCAAGCCAGACCAGCTTTACAAGTGGACTCAGGTGCGGTTCACCGGTGCACAACACAGTTCAGAGCGCCGCTTTCAAGATTCAACCCAACGCTGACGTCACGGAGCGCGTGAAAGCACCTGAACACGACTGATTTAAAGTTTGCTTAAATTAATCTGGAAAAGCAGCCAAAAAGAAGGAATAAAATACATAAATAAGCAAAACAGACATCCCACCTCTCCCGTGTAAGGTCTAGGAGTCTCCCGCGTATTGATAGCGGCTCCCTGATGCCTGCAAATTTCTATATAATGTTGAGGGGAGAGAGAGAGAGAGAGAGAGAGAGAGAGAGAGAGAGAGAGGAGAGAGAGAGAGAGAGAGAGAGAGAGAGAGAGAGAGAGAGAGAGAGAGAGAGAGAGAGAGAGAGAGAGAGAGAGAGAGGAAATAATAAGAAATTTTAAAAGCAATTATTGTCAAATAAACAGTATAATCAAACGAGAAAAAACAATTAATACTTTAAACTTTTAGTAATTTTGAGATACTTTTGTCACAGTTGTAAACACGACAGCTCTTCCATAAGGGGGTTTGGCTTCACAGCATCTTTGTTTCCAGGAGAACCGTTAATACCGAATGCAACACACACACACACACACACACACACACACACACACACACACACACACACACACACACACACACACACACACACACACACACACACACACACACACACACACACACACACAGAAATCGTATAGAATTTAACCAATCAGATGACTACTTCAAAACTCCTGAAGTGTTTCAAATTTTGTGTGAACCGTTAATACCGTTAATACCGAATGCGACACACACACACAGCTGTGTTTTTTTGATATATGAGGACATTCCATAGGCGTAATGACTTTTATACTGGACAAACTATATATTCTATCCCCCTACACTGCCCCTGTCCCTAAACCTAAAACCACACACTACCCCTTACAGGAGACATGCTGCATTTTTAAATAAAAAAAAAAACATTGTTTTTTATGTTTAAGCAATTTGAAATATGAGGACTCATGCAATGTCCTCATATATCACGTGGAAGTTGTAATACCAGTGTAATACCCATGTCATTATACACATTTGTGTCCTCATATATCACAAAAACATGACCCCACACACACACACACACACACACACACACACTCAAATCGTATAGAATTCAACCAATCAGATGACTACTTCAAAACTCCTGAAGTGTTTCAAATTTTGTGTGAACCGTTAATACCGTTAATACCGAATGCGACACACACACACAGCTGTGTTTTTTTGATATATGAGGACATTCCATAGGCGTAATGACTTTTATACTGGACAAACTATATATTCTATCCCCCTACACTGCCCCTGTCCCTAAACCTAAAACCACACACTACCCCTTACAGGAGACATGCTGCATTTTTAAATAAAAAAAAAAACATTGTTTTTTATGTTTAAGCAATTTGAAATATGAGGACTCATGCAATGTCCTCATATATCACGTGGAAGTTGTAATACCAGTGTAATACCCATGTCATTATACACATTTGTGTCCTCATATATCACAAAAACATGACCCCACACACACACACACACACACTCAAATCGTATAGAATTCAACCAATCAGATGACTACTTCAAAACTCCTGAAGTGTTTCAAATTTTGTGTGAACCGTTAATACCGTTAATACCTTATGCGACACACACACACACACACACACACACACACACACACAAATCGTATAGAATTCAACCAATCAGATGACTACTTCAAAACTCCTGAAGTATTTCAAATTTTGTGTGAACCGTTAATACCGAATGCGACACACACACACACAGAAATCGTATAGAATTCAACCAATCAGATGACTACTTCAAAACTCCTGAGGTGTTTCAAATTTTGTGTGCCATATACACCAGACGTTCAGCAACGGTCCCTGGGTGTGAATGTGAAATTACAATATAAAAATGTTATGTTAATATGCGATTAATCCTGATTAATTACAGAAAAAATTGTGATTAATTCATTATTTTTTTACTCGATTGACAGCACTATACACACATACATACACAAAAGCATATAACATATACACACATTTAAAAAAAAATCTAATTATGAAATATATCAAGCAAGAAAGAGAAATGGTCTGTCATTATAATGGAGAGTCGCTCAGCAACTAAAACAGGAAAGTTTGGCATTTTCTGAAGCGATGCTTAATTAAGTGTCACTTTGCGTTACGATAATCTGCAATTCCACAACGCACTGACATACGATCATTAAACAAGACCGCAACATATTTGCTCTTTGCTTCTTTCTGTGAACAAAGTGGGCAGATATTGTCACTCCCACAGAAGTTAAACAGGAGAAATGATTCAAGTCCTTTGGGCTGTGATGATTTCTGTGTTCCGCTGTTTCATTAACGGCCTAATTGTGTTGGTAATGAACAAAACACTCTTCCCAAAAGCAGGGCACTGCGCTGAACATCCAGATAATTAAAAACTATTTCTACCAATGTCGCCCCAGTGGAAAATCACTTACAACGCCTGACTGAACCAAAGACGGCATTCGCAATCACTGGAACAGGTAAAATCATGCAGAATACCATCTGGATCAAATGTGTCAAGACGTCGGAAATGTGAAGCTTCATTTCAAATAGTTTTGCATTAAACAGCATATTTTTTGAAATTTGTAAATTGCATGATTTGCATTCCTGCTCTGAACTTTATTGGATGAACAATAACTCAAAAAAATAATACAGAGTCTCAGGCACCAAATGTAATAAAACAGCTCAACGCAGATTACAAATTCAGACATTTTAATACATTTCCACTGGTTTATGTTCCCGAACATAATCACAACATGATGTTTCTCAAATTTTATTGCAGAAAACGCGTCTAGGTCACAATGAAAAAAAAAATCAATTTTTTAAAGAAAATTAAGCTCAATATTGACCTATTAATTGTTTTTGCATGGTGACATCAAATCACATTTTCATTTTCAGACAGATTCTTCCATTTGTTAACTGATGTAAACACTCAATGCGTTTAACTTTTTCCAGTAGACATCCATTGTAATTGCATGACTGTAAATGCTAATTTTGCATGCTTTTAAACACAAAAAAGGTACAAATCGTGCACATGAATATCAATATACAAAAACATATCTTGTTTTCCATAAAGACTTTGCAAGTAGATTGAGCAGCAGATGGAGCTTCATAGCAATAACATCTTCAGAGACTATTATGAATTGCCATCTACTTGACTATAGAGAGCAGCGCCAAAGGCAGCGACCACACAACTGGACAACAGGAATGAGCTACAAATGACAGAACAGAGGAAAAAGGCTAGTAAACAGACATAAGCGGGTATAACCCAGTCCTGATCGATTCAACTCAAGGAAAAACCTGAAGTGAGCAGTATGAAAAAAAAATGACAAAATCTGTCTAAAGAGAGTTATTTTAGATCAGGAATAACATTATATAAAATCACATTTTGCTGAAAACTCAACAACAGCAAAAGTGTTAGGTAAAGTGCCCCAATTATGCTTTATCGAATATTACCTTTCATGCAGTGTGTAATTATAGCGGTTTGTTAATGTAAAAGGTATCAAGTCCTGAGGAAAATCTAAAGAGCTGAAATTTAGATATGGTAATGGATATTTGGTTTCTAACAAGTAAGCTGTCGACCAATCACAACAGACTGGGCCATCCCGACCAATCAGAGCCGAGTAGACCAATCACAACAGACTGGGCCATCCGACCAATCAGGCTCACGCAAAGGATGGGACTAAATCTTTGAACAAATCGTTTTCAGACTCGATAAGGTGCATAATAAGGTGAAATAAGGTGATGTGCAATGTACATGCATACAAGGTCAAAAATAATGTTCTCATAATATACATATACTGTAGGAGACTACAAAAAAATTAGAAACCTTTAAAAAACCAAGTGTAAATGGTACAGTACAGGAAAATCTCTACCAGCTGACATAATGTCATACCGGCAAACGCTAAACAGAATCATGACAAATGTCTCTTGCTCAAGCGTCTGATTTTCTATAATTAGCATGTTCATAATTACACCGCCAGTATGTGGTGGAAAAAAAGCAGAGATTTTCAAAGTTGAAGCTATACAGTGCAGTAGACTGCTAGCTTAAAACCTAGAATTTCAACTGTAAATACTTTTGAGCGCACACACACACACACTGGAAGACCCCAGCAGAGCGTTTGGCTCAGAGCAGAGCACGCAGAGGTCATGTCCACTCATGTCTGCTTACTGGAATCTGATGCAAACTTACTCAAAATAGCAAACATGGAGGTTGGAACAACAAGAAAAACAAACATGAGTCCTTTAGAGACGAAACAACTAGTACATCATATGCTTTAACTGACCTTGATCCTAAACTTTAGCATTTTGTAACAACTTTGCACGCACTAGATGAATTATTTGCAATATTATTTATCTACTGAAAAATCATTTGCTTTAACTGACCTTGATCCTAAACTTCAGCATTTTGTAACAACTGCCAAATCATTCCATACACTAGATAAATAATTTGCAAAAGCATGAATATAATAGAATCACAACGCTTAGGCCTAGTTTTGCATTAAATAGGATTTTGCAAGAAGATTTTTGGGCTAATCTTCACTGAAAGAAAACACTGTAATATAGCCTAATATTCACAGAAGCTGGAAGAGGCACAACAGATTTAATAGGGCAACTAGAATTAGATCACAAATTTGAAGCAGGCATTTTATTGCATTTTCTGCTTGGCTATATTACAGCATATAATCACAAAGATGTTTAGTACAGTATCAAATTACACTGCAAGTACACTTAAGAGCAGTTTACACAGGGCACCCGTGCATTCAAAACAGCATGAAGTTGCACAGGTTTCCTTGAAAAACCTGGATACATTAGGGAAATTTTGTAAGGATTTGTGTTTTCCAGACCTGTAAAAGAGTCATGGAAATTCCTATGGGAAGTAATAAATCTTACCAGTTTCAACTAAAATTGAAACTGTCAACTTAAAATCAATTGTCAACTCAAATATCCAAGTTGTCACTTAGTACAACTTCACATATCAAGTTGGCTGAACTTAAAATTAAGGCAGCATGAAAACGTACTCGGTTACTAACGTAACCTCGGTTCTCTCTAGAGAGGGAACGAGTACTGCGTAATATCTTACGCTATGGGGGAAACACTCTTTCCTCGAGATATTGAAGCCAAAAATTACCCTTAATTTTTTTAATCATGCAAAACGCTTTTGCAGCAGCAAGCAGACAAGGGCGAAACAGCTCGCGCGCCCATTGGCTGCCTCGCTGGAAAAGCTGCAGCCTATCGAGTGAAGGCACTGCGTGACGTAATGACGAATGAAGACGCTTCGCGCTCATTTCGTCATGTCCCGCCAGTATAGGCGTGGTCTCGCCCTATAATACCCCTCGATAGCTGTATTTCTCTGATTTTGTACACCGAAGCGAACCAGAGCATAGTTCAAGCACGGCAAGATACGCAGTACTCGTTCCCTCTCTAGAGAGAACCGAGGTTACGTTAGTAACCGAGTACGTTCTCTTACGAGAGTATCTCTCGTACTGCGTAATATCTTACGCTATGGGGACCCCATACAAAACGCCGTGCGGACAGGGATCCAACACCAGAGTCCCGGGGCCAAGCCCGGGGCACATCTAGTGCATAATCACCATAACTCACATAGAGTAGAGGAGGAGAGGCTAGAAGCATCACTCATTCATAAAAGTCCCGTAGGGGTACCGACCCGTAAGGGCAACATAGCCGCATTGGCGGCCGATAAGCCCGAAGTTCAGACCGCCAAAAGCTTAGCTTGTAAGGCGGGCACCTCCAGGTTATAGTACTTGATAAATGTCGACGGCGAGGCCCAGCCCGCAGCCGTACAGATATCCTGCAGGGAGACCCCGCTATACCATGCCCACGACGAGGCCACGCCTCTTGTGGAGTGCGCTTTGACACCCAATGGGCACCGCAGGCCCTTGGAAGTGTAAGCCAGCGCTATGGCATCCACTATCCATCTGGATAGGCTCTGTTTTGAGGCGGCGAGTCCCTTAGAACGGCCGCCAAACAAAACGAAAAGCTGCTCGGTCTGCCTGAACCCAGCCGAGCGGGACACATAAGCCCTTAACGCCCTGACAGGGCAAAGGAGACTCGCGTCCCTCTCCTCATCGAGAACCGGAAGGGCTGACAGGGAAATTACCTGGGCCCTAAACGGTGTATTGAGGGATTTCGGCACGTAGCCGTGCCTCGGTTTGAGTACGACCTTTGAGTCGTTAGGCCCAAACTCCAGACATGACGCGCTTACAGAAAGCGCCTGTAAGTCCCCTACATGCTTCACTGAAGCGAGAGCCAATAGAAACACCGTCTTAAGGGACAGGTGCTTCATGTCCGACAGCTGGATCGGCTCAAACGGGGCGCCTTTCATGGCCTCCAAGACCGTGGAAAGGTCCCAAGCCGGGACTGAAGGGGGCCTGGGAGGGTTTAACCTCCGAGCTCCTCGTAGGAAACGCACGACTAAGTCGTTTTTCCCCAGTGACTGGCCAGACACCGGTTTAGCAGACGTTGCTATGGCCGCCACGTAAACTCTGAGCGTGGATGGGGTCCTTCCCTTATCCATCAGCTCCTGAAGGAAGGCAAGCACTTCCTTAACCCCGCAGTACACAGGTGAAAAGCCACGGGCTCGACACCAAGTAGAGAACACCGACCATTTCGAGGCATAGAGCCGTCTGGTAGACGGAGCTCTAGCCTGCGCGATCGTGTTTAGCACTCCTTCCGGGAGGCTAGCGGGTACCCGTTGATGGCCCATGCGTGCAGGGACCACAGTTCCGGGCGAGGATGCCAAATCGAGCCCTCCGCCTGAGAGAGGAGATCTCTCCTCAACGGTACAGGCCACGGGGCAGTGCTGGCCATCCGCATCAGGACCGGAAACCAAGCCTGGTTCGTCCAGAGCGGAGCTACAAGCAGCACTGGGCATCCATTTTCCCTGATCCGTTCCAACACCTGAGGCAGGAGCGAGACAGGGGGAAAAGCATACAGGGGACCGCTGGGTCAAGCATGGGCCAGCGCGTCCCTGCTTTTCGAGAAGAATACTGGGCAGTGAGCGTTCTCGCGGGACGCGAACAGGTCCACCTGCGCTCTGCCAAACGTTTCCCACAGCAGCTGGACCGTCTGCGGATGCAGCGACCATTCTCCTGTCGGGACGTTGTCTCTGGACAGCTTGTCTGGACCCGTATTCAGGTGCCCAGGCACGTGCGCCGCTTTCAGAGAAAGGAGGTTGCGCTGGGCCCAGACCAAGAGGGGTTCCGCCAGCCTGCAAAGGCGTGTGGACCCGATGCCGCCCTGGCGATTTATGTACGCCACCACTGACATGTTGTCCGACCGGACCAAATACGTGGTGGGCTATTATCTGGGGACAGAAGCGCCTTAGCGCTTTGTCGACTGCCATTAATTCCAAGCAGTTTATGTGAAGGAGCTTCTCCCGTACTGACCATAGGCCAGCTAGTGGTCTGTCCTCGAGCAGCGCTCCCCGCCCCGATGTGGAGGCGTCCGTAGACACCACCTTCACACCCGAGGCGATCCCCAGACTCACACCTGACTGATACCAGTCGGTCACTTTCCACGGTTTCAGAGTTGAAACGCACTGAAGGTCGACCCTGAGGCGAAATAGACCCGCGGTCCACGCCCTGGGGGAACTCATGCTTTTAGCCATAGCTGCAGTGGGCGCATGCGGAGCAGGCCCAACTGGAGTACGGAGGCTGCTGAGGCCATCAGACCCAGCATTTTCTGAAACCTTCTGAGCGGGACTATAGAGCCGTGGCGGAAGGATCTCGCGACGTGCTGAATATTCAATCCGCGCTCCGGTGACAGGCGTGCTGTCATGGATAGCGAGTCCAACACTGTTCCCAGAAGGAAATTCTCCGACTGGGGAGCAGTGAGCTTTTCGCCCAATTGACTGTAAGGCCCAGCTCCTCGAGGTGCTCGAGTAATGCGGCCCTGTGTTCTATGAGCTCCGTTCGTGAACGGGCTAGAATCAGCCAATCGTCCAAGTAGTTCAAAACTCGCATGCCCCGAAGTCTCAGGGGGGCGAGGGCCGCGTCCATGCACTACGTGAACGTACGGGGTGCTATGGACAGGCCGAACGGCAGGACTGTGTATTGATATGCCTGGCCCTCGAAGGCGAATCTCAAGAATCGCCTGTGATGGGACGCTATTTGTATTTGAAAATAGGCGTCTTTCAGATCTGTTGACATGAACCAGTCTCCTTGGCGCACTTGCGCGAGGATTTTCCTGGTCGTAAGCATTCTGAACTGGCGCTTCCCGAGCGTTCTGTTCAGCAGTCGCAGATCTAGAATAGGTCTGAGCCCACCATCTTTTTTCGGTATCAGAAAATATCTGCTGTATAAGCCCCCTTCGCCCTGAGATAGAGGTTCTATAGCCCCTTTTCTCAGTAGTTTCGCTATCTCGGCTCGAAGTAGATGAAACACTTCGCTATACACCGTAGTTTCGACTCGCGCCGTATAACGGCGGGGGCGTCGAGCGAACTGTAGCGAACAGCCTCTCGTTATAGTGTTCAACACCCATTCTGATACCCCGGGAAGCCTTGACCACGCATCTGCGTGAATAGCTAGGGGTAGAATGAAATCTGGGCTCTGGCCGCGGCAGGACGGCGGCTCGAGAGCCCCTGTGTACTGGGAACACAGCACCGTGTTTACAGCGTTCGAGGCGGGGGGCGCGCTGATCACAGCGGGCAGCCTGGCCGCGCTCAGCTTCTCTATGGCGGGACGCGCAGAGAAAGCGAGCGGGGCGAATCCTGTGGGATTCGGCGCGTGTGAGGGAATGTGGGCACATTTACTAATGCGGCACATTTACTACACTGAGAATACTGTCAGCTCGCGCGACTAAATCACTGCTGTGTATACAGCGTGCGAGGCGCGCGCTGATCAAAGCCGGCAGCCTGGCCGCGCTCAGCTTCTCTGTGACGGGTTGTGCATAGAAAGCGAGCGGGGGTGAATCCCGTGGGATTCGGCGTGTCAGTGAGGAAATGCGGGCGCGAGACAGCGGGCACATTTTCTGCACGGAGAATACTCGGCTCGCGCCGGCTGAATCAACGCTGCGTTCACAGCGTGCAAGGTGCGCGCTAATCACAGCGGGCAGCCTGGCCGCGCTCAGCTTTTCTGTGACGGGTTGTGCATAGAAAGCGAGCGGGGGTGAATCCCGTGGGATTCGGCGTGTCAGTGAGGAAATGCGGAACAGCGGGCACATTTACTGCACTGAGAACACTGTCGGCTCGCGCCGACTAAATGTGTGTTAGTTTCGTTTTTACAGAAACCAAGGGACACGCATCGTGTAGTGTAAGCGGGCATTGTATGGGCGCGTTCACTACATTTTCTGCACAACCAACATGAGTTGGTTTTATTTGTGCTAGCCCTGCACCGTGGCGGGCTGTGTCTGGGTGTGGGAATGGGCACTGGGACGTGGGCATTCTTACAACACTCGTAACACCATCGGCCGTGGCCGGAACACCAGAAAATGCACTCTTTATTGGATTTATCTGGGTAGCCATAGAAACGGCTTTTGTGCGCAGGCAAGCGGGCTGAGACACCGGCTGCTTCACTGCGAAATACACTGGGACAGTCACAACGCATGGAACTGAACGAGCGAGAAGTTTTGGTGGAAATCCGGCCGCAGCGGGATCTGAACACCGTCACTTTCCTAGAGAGACTAGGAAGGCCTTAAGACCTCGAGCTTTACCTCAATCCTCGGCCGGGGCCCGCGCTGAGGGGGGCGGCGTCCAGCAGAGCGAGAGCGCGGTGTTTGATCTCGGGCCTGGCGGCGCTGCTAGTTAGCCGAAACGACGGCCTTTGTGCGCAGGCAAGCGGGCTGTGGAACCAGCTTGCTCACTGCGAAATACACTGGAACAGTCACATTGCTTGGAACTGAACGAGCGAGAAGTTTTGGTGAAAATCCGGCCGCAGCGGGAACTGAACACCGTCGCTTTCCTAGAGAGACTAGGAAGGCCTCGAGACCTCGGGCTTTATCCCAATCCTCGGCCGGGGCCCGCGCTGAGGGGGGCGGCGTCCAGCAGAGCGAGAACGTCGAGGAACACGGAGCGCTCAGCTTCCGTCATCTCGGATAGCGTTAGCCACAAATGTATCTCACCATTCAGGCCGATGTAATCCACGGCTTGAGAGGAGCGGACGCATCGGCTCAGTTTCAATGCCGTCTCCGGTAAGTTTGTCGAGCTCAAGTGCGGACGCGGCGGCAGACGGCGGCCGCTGTCCGTCTGGGAGCGACTGGAGCGAAGCCGGCGAAGCTGGCGGGCGAACCGGCGAGCTTTGGCGGGCTGGAAATAGCTCGGGCGCGCGCAGGGCGCGGCGCTTCTCGCGCCGCGGCATCACGGCGGGCTGGGATGCGGGCTCGGAGAACGAAGCTAGGCGAGTCCGCAGAGTCACCATAGGCAAGCGTTCAATATGATGGCATCCGCCGTCAGCGAGCGCGGTGGCCGCGTGATCCTCACCCAGGCAGGACACGCAGATGACGTGGCGGTCCTCGTCGCTGAGTGGGGCTCGGCAAGAACCACAGGAAGGCATCTTTAAAAAGACGCAGCTCTTTTAGAACAGTAGAAATGGGTGTTGCGTCACGTAAGCAAACACACACACACTTAGCAGAGTAAAAGGATATAGTACGCCGGAAAGCGCAGCAGGTACGGCAGTTGAAGGCGGCTGGGCCAGCGACTTCAGAAGATGGCACGTCCCGCTGAGAAGGCTACAAGTCAACGGCGCGGCTTCTCACTCTGGATCCCGCGATGCGTGAGCTTCGCGTGAAGAATGAAAAATCAGAGAAATACAGCTATCGAGGGGTATTATAGGGCGAGACCACGCCTATACTGGCGGGACATGACGAAATGAGCGCGAAGCGTCTTCATTCGTCATTACGTCACGCAGTGCCTTCACTCGATAGGCTGCAGCTTTTCCAGCGAGGCAGCCAATGGGCGCGCGAGCTGTTTCGCCCTTGTCTGCTTGCTGCTGCAAAAGCGTTTTGCATGATTAAAAAAATTAAGGGTAATTTTTGGCTTCAATATCTCGAGGAAAGAGTGTTTCCCCCATAGCGTAAGATATTACGCAGTACGAGAGACACTCTCGTAAGAGAACCTACTTTAAGTTGAAACACTTTATTTTTTTCTTTTCTTTTTTTACAGTGCATCCACATAGCTTGGAACGGTAATGTTTTTTTCTCTTCTGCTCACCAAGGCTTCATTTATTTAAAAATGTGAAATATTACAACTGTTTTCTATGTGAATATATTTTATTTTTGTGATCAAAGTTGAATGTTCAGCATCATTACTCCAGTTTTCAGTGCATGATCCTTCAGAAGTCATTCTGATATGATAATTTGCATGATGATTAAAAAGTACAAAAGAACAGCATGTCCAGTTATTTGCTTGCAAAACCAAATTTGTTCATATATTGGACTAAATGATTCACTAGTGATTGGTCTGAATTTGAATAACTCAAATCACTTCTATTCCAGTAAATAAAAACAATTTGTAAGGGAAAATCAGGCAAAAACAGACAAAAAGTTTGGATGCACATATAAAATGGAACTACTTTTAACTTGATACTGCATCTTAACAAGAACAGAGATATGTGAACATCAGCGGATGTGTGCAAACAAAAACACATTGCACAAGGATTACAAGAACGACTCCTGAGCAAACAGCTCCTTACGACATCTGACCGATGTGGGGATCTTTATAGATGACACGGATGCTAAAAAAATGAATAACTCAAAAATAATGTAAACAAACTCAATATTTACAACAAAAGTGTTTCCATTCACACGTTTTTATCCAAATTAAGTGATATCGAATGAAAAATGCGTTATGGAAACAGTAAAATTCGATTGAATTTCATGAATATCGACTCAAATGAAATGCGTTCGGGCTCATGGGATTTTATCTTAAAGGATATACGGCTTATGCGATAAACGCTGATGGAAACGTTATTATGGCACGATCCATTTTGTCTAGCAAAACTTTGTTCGCAAATGTTTGCTTGAATGTTGTGCAATTCAGTGCAAAAGTGAATGGAAACACCTTAAAATGTCATGCATGTGCAAAATCGGTCAAAAAAGCATGTGTCGTCATTACACACAGGTTTTTATTCGCTTTAAAGCCATTGGATGGAAACACACTTTCACCAGCTTTATTCGCATGAGTTTTTTTACCGAACCTCAGATAATTCGATTGACAAGTGGATGGAAACTTGGCTAAAAAAACAACATTTTCATTAATCAGCCTCTCCAATACAGTACATCAATCAACACCGAGTCAAAACTACTCCAACAACCAAATCTAGTCTATATCTAGCCAAGAAACCACATTAAGTTTAGTTTGCAAAGACTGCTGCAAAACTCATATTGAGAAAGGCAAATCTCAGAGGCGCAGCCGAAAACAGAAGAACAGATGCTATAATCATGACTCTCGTTTAGCGGCCGCTCTCCATCCCCCGTTTCAATAGCCAGGAGCTGATTGCCTTGTCCTGCCCCCTCACCAGTCGCTCCGGGCCAGCGACGCCCGAGAAGGGGAACCGGATCCTGGCTTTCCTCAAAGAGCACACGCTTTACCCAGCCTAGGGCCAGAGCTGCCAAGCTGCTCCTTGTAACTCTATCCATCTCACAGAGTGGAGAACGCCCATTCAGCATGTCCCAACAGGGGATAAACCCTCCAGTCAGCACCCGTGACAAAAGCAGGGAGGCGATGATGAATGAGAGGCCATAGACTCCACAAGCTTCACATGCTCGTGGATACCAGCCGCAAATTCCTATAGACTTTCTGGGGAACGTCGAAAAACACTGTCAAGATCGTTTCCAACCACGAGAGGAGCTTCAGACAGCGGCTACGGGCCAGCTAAGAGATAGCTAATACGAGGAAATGATTGATAAATAACCCCACACACCCAAAAAATAAAAAGAGTGATGACGTATTTTTGTAGGCCAAAACTCGTAAACGAGTTTTAGGGTCCCGAAGTCAATGTGTTTTTGGTTAAATAAGGTCTGTGGTGAACATAAGCTCTACAACATCAAACATCACTAAAACCCTCTTGTGATTTTTTTTAAAGCTTTTTCTTGTCTTGAAAAAGGCGGTTACTAACAAGTTGCTAAATGGGACTACAGAGGCTGTCAGGACATGAAACATCATGAACCCAACGGGTAAACTCATCTACTAGTCAATCGCAGAACTCAAACTTTCAGGGGAAATGTTTTTAAACAGAGTGAAAGAGTTGACTGAAGCTTACTGATGGTGATGTTGAAGTCATGTGACCATAGTTCATTTAGCTTTTGACTGTCGATTGTCTTTATGCTTAAAAATTCATAAAAGTTGTGTTTGTGAAGATTATCATGATGAATGATAATTTCTTATTTTCTGCAATAATCAGAAAAGCTAGAAAAAAATCCTTCTGGTCTTTTCTTTATGCAAAATATGTTGATATTAATGCAAAATAAGCATTGATTTATGTTTGATTTATGCATTATGATTTGATTTATGCAAAACAAGCACTGATATTAAAATTAGCACCACAATGCAAAACATCATATGGTCCTAAAACAGACGTCATTTTCTTTATGAAAATATGCTAATATTTATGCAAAATAAGCATTGATTTATGTTTACACAAAGCAAGCAATGATTTATGTTTAATTTATTAAGCAATGATATTAAAATTAATAGTCAATGCAAAAATAACTAAATTATAATGGTCCTAAAATAAGCTTCAATTTCTTATGCAAAATATGTTATGATTTATGCAAAATCTGTTGATATTTATGCAAATAAGCATTGATTTATGGTTAACACTTTACAAAAAGGTTTCGGTTTGTTAACAATTTTTTAATATTTGTTAATGATAGTTAATAAAAAAATATATTTTTGCTAATTTATGCTTGATTTATACAAAATAGGCTTTAATATTAAAACAGTATAATGCAAAACATCATAATGGTCCTATTTTCTTGTTTTTCCAAAATATGTGGTCTTTTTTTCTTCTTCTTTTAATTCTGAGTTGAAATTGAGCTTTTTCGTGAAATTCACCCAACTATCAAACTGCCACAATAATGCTTCCAAGCACTATATCAACATTATTTGAGTTTCAAAAAGTGTTTCATTTGACTAGTTAAATCTGGTTTCACATTAGCGGCCCATGAGTGTCACACAACAGAAAGGAATAGTAGTTGGTCGCATCAGGACACTCAGACCATCTTACAGGACGGTCCCGAGCCAAGATAAACTGCAACTTGGACCAGTGAAGCTAGAAGCTCAATATTTGACTTGCACAGTCACGGTTCATGCAGCAACTAAACAACCAATGGTGGAGGAGAACATATGTAAAGTCAGTTCTTGTTTTTAAGCCCATCGAGCCTAAAGCACACAGCGCTCAACTCCTGCTGAATGCAAATGCAGGAATATTGGCCGAACAGATTAAGATGCTGCAACTTTGGTTGATATACAAGCAAATCTTTAGTACACTAAAAAATAAATGGTGTAGAAACAATTCTCACTCGGAAATTGCTACTAAACTTACAAAAAATTGAATTTACATTTTACATAACCGTGAAAGTTTGAAGTATTTTCTTGTAAAACGTACAACAATAATCTTCGTTGTATTTACAACTTTGAAAGTGTTTGAACTGTTTTCCAGGACAAGATCTGAGCTGTACCGTCATTTCCATTTTCCCAACATGGCCAAAAAGCTAAGAAACGGATGACCTGATGGTTTGTACGCTTTGGACACTTACAAAAACAGTGCTGTAATGATCCCAGAGAAGATACCGTGGTCTCAAACGGCAAAACTAACCCCTGATTCTCTAGAAGAGCTGATCTTCAGAAGACTCGTCTGCCAGATTATTATTTAATGGAGCTGTTTATCATGATTAGGTCAGATATGAATATGCATCATTCTGACAGGAGGCGGCACAGAGGGAAGCCGAAGGCATCCGTGCAAACGCTCCGCGTTCGTAAATACTTAATTCAGCATGAGGCTTTAACAGCAACAGAATAAAGCCTCATGAATCACTCAAATCACATGCAAGTAGGTCAGTGCAGGTTACATCCTCCACACACAGACAACAAATTAACTACACAACACAACCCTGGTCTTTTTAGGTATGATTCATCGCACAATGTTTTGAATAAAAGGGTTTATTTTCGTACATCAAAATATAACTTCCAAAACATCTCTCCTTATTCTCATCTTCCCAACTAACGCCCACTTTTGACCATCCAATCAACTCCTGAGCCTCAAAATAAAGCCCCGCCCACATGTGTCTTTGAAAATCCGGTTTGACTCGGAAACATGACAGTTTAAAGAAGCGAAATGTGTTGTGTGAACAATGTTTACATTGATTTTAAAGTTGAATGAAACAGCATGCATGAAAATGTATTTGTTTTGTTGCCTGATTTCGCTTTTTTCCTTCATTTTCGACAAGCAAGGTAAAAACACTGGCTTTGCCACCACAGCGCTTTATAAATACCCCGCAGGTTTGGAAACCATCCAGTGCTTCTGACGCTGTGAAATATGATATAACTATAGAAAATTCAAAGCAGAATTGCAGCTATAACACTCATTTCAATACACTCACTGTGCTCTGGAAACATGCTTTGTTTTTAGAATTATTCATTTCACAAAGTCTGAGAAAAAAGACTTAAGTTGGAGAAATCAATATGTTGTCAGCAAGCTGGACCTTACTCTAGTATAGACCTATTGTGAAACATTATGAACCTGAACAAATAGTACTTTCACTCTGGCATTTAAAGGACAAATTCACCCCAAAATGAGAATTCTCACATTATTTTCTCTCCTTCATGTGGTTTTAAACACCAATGACCTTTCCTTCCCTCAAACATAAAGATGAAATTCTAAAGAATATCCCAAAACAACAACAAAAAAGTGTAAAAAACGCCAAATTGTGAAAAAGTAATGCATAAAACTTGTGCACTATATTCAGTCTGTCTGTTTGTGTGCGTGTCGTGCGTACGTGCGTGCGTGCGCGTGTGTGTGTGTGTGTGTGTGTGTGTGTGTGTGTGTGTGTGTGTGTTGTGACAAAATGTCCCCACAAAGACAGCAATATCTGAAATACTTGTCCTTGTGGGGACATTTTTTGGTCCCCATGAGGAAAACAGCCTATAAATCATACTACATAACTTTTGAAAATGTAAAAATGCAGAAAGTTGTGTGTGATGGGTAGGTTTAGGGGTCAGGTTAGTGTAAGGGGATAGAATATACAGTTTGTACAGTATAAAAATCATTATGCCTATGGGGAGTCCCCACAAAGACAGCGGACCAGACGTGTGTGTGTGTGTGTGTGTGTGTGTGTGTGTGTGTGTGTGTGTGTGTGTGTGTGTGTGTGTGTGTGTGTGTGTGTGTGTGTGTGTGGTTGTGTGTGTGTGTGTTCAGCTTTCTCATCCCTATGTGGGAGTGAAACTCATTCTGATACAAGAGGTTTCAGTAGCACACCAGAAAGAGCTCTAATGATCATTGATTCACCAAGACAGATTCAGGAACAACAGTCCTTCACTCTAGCACTGTCGCGCTATTCCAGTGGAGGTGTGGCTGTCTTCCGTGTACTCATTGTTTCCTTCTGTTTGCAGTCTCCCTTGTGCGCCGCGCATGCACATGACCATGGATAATCCAGCGCGCGCTCTACACGACAACCCGCACGTGACTCTGCGCGCTCTGGTGCATGCTTGACAGGTGATTGAAATTGAGGTAATTAGAAGCTCGCGCCCAGCTCAATCAGTTAACTCTAAATACGTGCATCAGTCATTCTCCTGGTATGCGACGAACTATGAGGGCGGCAGAAACACAAGAATTCACTGTGAGGAACTGGGACTTTTGATCATGACGGGCTATCGGTAAGCTCACATGGACTAGTTTTACAAATACTCTTGTTTCACATGAACTCTCTCGTGGGATCCTTTTGTCTGTTTGATAAATTCAATGTGCTAAATGTGTGTTAATGTTGCAGATAAAAGTGTTTAATGTTTAGGTAGAAGTTTCAAAGTAATTTGTTTCATGAATTAAAGAGATATTAAACTGAGTCTAAATGCTGAAGTTGATTAAAAAGAAATAGAAATTAATCTAGAAAGTAATCTAGTGGAAAAGTCATTTGTGTATAGATGGTAGATTTGACATCTAATTAGGTGACAGTTATTAAACAGAAAATGCTTTATATATGGTTCCTGTAGAATGCATTTTATCTTTTTTGTATTAAGAATTACCAAGTATTCAAAATGCTTTTTGTATTGTATTTAAAGGTTTTTCACCTACTGCTACTGTTACTACTACATCTGATTCTGTACCTGTTCAGCTGAGGAAAATAAATCTTGTTTGAGTGAAGTCCGAAGTCTGGTCCTTTTCAAGTGTGGACACCTCACAGTTAGACAACACTTGACAGTGAAAAACCGCCTCCAATGTTGCCAGTGAAGACTCCACAAAAGCTCGCCACAAAGAGGAAGAAGATTCCATCTGGGGGCCTGGAGGAAACTGACTATCTGCTGTCCATCTGTCCATCCAACAGCCAAGAAAGCAACATGACCGAGTCCAAGTCACTCGAAGAGTTGAAAATGGAGCGAACCACGGTAAAGAGACTTTTTTCCCGACTTACCAACCATATAATGAGGACCCACATGGAGATGTCTGTAGAGGAGCTACAAGGTAACTTCAAAAGACTCACAGTAGAGGGCTCCAAAGTGATGGATGTAAATGAGGAGATTGAGGCTGCTTACATTGCACAGTGTGAGAAGACTGATCCAGAGGGCGCAACTGAGTTAAGCGACCAGCAGAGAGCTGACCTCGAGAAAACGGAGAGAGAGTGTGAGCAGAAGTTAAAAGAGGTAAAGCATCTAATCCAAGGGACACTATGGGCCTCATTGGTGAGAGGGAATTGAGCATCGCTCTAGAAACTGCAGAGGCAGAGTGTAAGAATGTTTCTTCCATTCAGCCTGACACACACCTGGAGGCATATGACTTTATGCTCCATCATTTAGAGAGGCTGGTGCATAAAGCTAAAGAAGCGCACCAGACATGGAACCATTGGGCTCCACTAGCCGAGAAGCAAGACTTCACTTGTCGCCTAACGAAGCTCGAAATCCTCCTTCCCAAGCTGGTGTCAGGGAAGGCTGCCCTGATCAGTGCAGCAAGAATCAAAGAGGACACTAACAGAGACTCTGTCACGGCCCACAGCACAGCCCCTAGCGCAGCTATAAAGCTCAAAGCCACAGCTTTACCAAAGTTTACTGGCAGCCAGCGTGAGTACTATCGATGGAGAAGAGAATGGGAGGCTCTGCAGAAGCAAGGCGAACCAACTAGATCCATGGAGGTAAAGAAATTCCAACTACTTGACAGCCTCGACGAAAAAGTAGCTAAAGATCTAAAGCTGTCTATTTACACCTCAGCAGACGAGATCTTCAGAGTCCTGGAGAACCGCTATGGAAACCAAGCTACCATTGCCATCGAGGTTGTTGAAGAGCTACAAGCTATCCCACCTGTTCGTGGTAACCAGCCGAGAAGAATCGTAGAGCTCATCCAAGCGGTTGGGAAAGCCCTCTATGATTTAAATGAATTGAATAATGCAGATGCCATAAAAAACCCACTAGTGATCAAATCTATCGAAAGCAAGTTGCCAGAGTCCCTGAAGAAAGACTGGCTTACCCACGCTGCTGACCTGAACAACGCTGTGGACCACAAGAACCGCTTTGACAAGCTACTTGCATACCTCCAATCACAAGAGTCCATCTACGAGCAGTTAGAGCAGTTGAGAGACATCGACTCCGCCAAGGAGAAGACCAGGTTTCAAACAAAGTATGCCCGAACAAAGACAACCAAATCCAGCAGTGAATTAGCAGGTTGCGTCATCTGTGGAGACCCAAAGCACAAGAGAAAACTCTACATCTGCAGAAGGTTTAGAACCATCACGAAGCTTCACGAGAAGAGGGATGCAGTGCAACAGCTCGGAGCCTGCAAGAGGTGCCTCGAAGTTCATGATGAACCTTGCAGAGAAACTTCTTACCTGTGCGGGAATCCAGAGTGCAGAGACCAACATCATTACCTTCTCTGTTACTTGCCCAAAAACCTGTCCCGAATACCCAAGTTTGGTCCAGTGAGAAGTGAGGGGAGAAGATACACCGAGGCCCAGGAAGAATTCCTCTCCAAACTTCCACCTGAGCTAGCGAAGCAAGGTCGCGATGCCTTCTGTAACATCGCATCCCGAGCATACAACTCCACTGCAGCAGAGAGAGGCCTTCTGGAGGAGACTGGTCTGCACGAATACCCGTGATCTTAATGCTTCTTGATGTCACCGCTAATGACGGGCAAAGAATCGGGACACTTATTGACCTGGCGTCTGACACGAATTATAAACTCATAAGGCTGCAAGCAAACTGAACCTCCGCAGTGAGGATGTCACACTGGTCGTCCATGGCGTCGGAGGGATGAAGGTGTCTGTCGCAACCAAGCGCTACCTCCTCAAGATCCGCATCAGCACTTTAAGAGGGACCCTCAAGTCTCACCAACTGATCTGCTACGGACTTGACAAAATTGCAGAAGTGCACAGACATGTTCCACCTAACAAGCTGCAGAAGATCTTCCCTGATGTTCTCCTCAAAGATCTCATCAGACCCAAAGAAATCCAGCTTTTGATCAGCCACAAAGAAGGCCAGCTGGTGCCCCAAAAAATCCGCTCCATCGGTGACCTGGTGCTCTGGGACGGTCCACTTGGCAAGACAGTCGGGGGCACACATCCAGATCTCTTTGAGGAAGTCACTCTGATGGCCCACACGTCCAAGACTCATTTCGCAAGATCTATGAGAACTGCAGTAGTCAGATATCAAGAGTTCAGGACAGACTCCGCTTCCTGCCAGTATCTTGACCACCCCAAAACCCACTCTAGTACAGCCACCAGTAGCAGAGACTTTCTGAAGTGGTGGAGATGGGAAAGCATTGGAACTGCCTGTCAGCCGAGATGTGGGGGCTGTCGCTGCGGGAACTGCCAGCCAGGGGGTAAAGAAATGACGCTTGCAGAAGAAAGGGAGATGGAGATCGTGAGAAATGGCTTGACGTACACAACTGGAGATGATCACAGCATCGAACCACACTGGCACGCCAAGTATCCGTGGGCAGAAGATCCAGCGACCCTGCCAAATAACAAGAAAGCAGTAGAAGCAACATTCCTCAGAACTGAGAAGCAGCTGTCAAAAGAACCTAAGTGGAAGGAGGCCTACACTGCACAAGTCCATGAGATGGTGAACCGCAGAGCTGTGATAAAGCTGTCCAAAGACGTCCTGCATAGTTGGACTGGGCCAGTGTGGTACATAAGCCATCTCATCGCGCCAAATCCACACTCAGTCTCTACTCCAGTCAGACTAGTGTGGAACAGCAGCCAAAAATACAGAGGCCTCAGTCTGAACGACATCCTCATCAAAGGTCCTGACGTCCTAAAACCCGATCAGAGCTGTCCTGCTGAGGTTCCGAACTGGTGTCTATGCTGCCCTTGGTGATATCCGTAAGATGTACAACTCCGTCTGGCTAGAAGATCGAGATGTTCACCTGCACAGATTCTTGTGGCGTGATAATGAAGATGCCGAAATAGAAGATTATGCCATAACAAGAGTCAACATTGGAGACAAACCTGCCGGTTGCATAGCCCAAGTTGCTATGCGAGAGACTGCAAATTTGCCTTCATTCAGTCACTTCAGAGAAGAGAGACGCGTGCTGGAAGAAGATGCTTACGTTGACGACATCCTGACTTCGTGCAATGACCTTGACCATCTGAAATGCCTCACAGCTAACATCGAGCACATACTGAAAGCTGGAGGATTCTATATGAAGCCCTGGGTTTACTCCCATCGATGTGGAGTGAAAGAATCCAAGAGTGAGATGCCCAGAACAGAGACGAAGACTTTGATCCTGCCAAACCAGCTGACGGAAGATGACAACAAAGCCCTTGGCCTTGGTTATACCATCGATGATGATAAGCTCCATGTCATGGTTGCAGTGAACTTTTCAAAGAAAAAGAGAAAGATGCGCCTTGGTCAAGACCTGCTCAGAGAAGAAGTCAGAAATCAAACTCCTGATCCACTCACCAGAAGAGAGTTGCTAAGCCAAGTCTCTGGCCTGTACGACCCACTCGGCCTTGTGACTCCTGTTAAGCAAAAGGGTGCCATTCTGGTCAGGAGAGCTTTTCAGGAAGCTAAAGTAAAGTACTGCTTAGAAGACACGTGGGATGTTGCCTTGTCTGAAGGTCTCCGAGAAGACGCCATAAAGTTGTTAGAGGAATATGCTGACTTGAGCCAACTTCGATTCACCAGATCGCTGACTCCACCAGATCTCTGCGTAGAGCCCAGTGCCATCACGTTCTCTGATGGCAGCGAACATGCATACGGTGCGGTGATGTATCTTCGCTGGAGCTGCAGCCATGGTGTCGTCGTAAGACTGGTCGAATCCAAAGCCAAGCTGACCCCTCTCGACCAGAGAGGCGATCCTGTGAAAGCTGAGATGTGCGGAGCCGTTTTCGCAGCCCGCCTAAAGACATACTTTCAGAAACACTGCCGACTTCAGGTCAAGAAATGGTACCATCTTGTCGACAGTCAGACAGTCCTGAGCGCAATACAGCGTGAGAGTTACGGCTACCAGACCTTTTTCGCAAACCGTGTTGGTGAGATCCAGAGCAGCACAGATGTCCAAAACTGGTGGTGGATTCCAGGGTTAGTAAACATTGCAGATATCATCACCAGAGGGGCCAGCCCAGATGCCCTAACTGAGGACTCCGAGTGGCAGTCGGGTCCAAAGTTCCTCCAACGTCCTGACGATGAGTGGCCAAAAAAATCTGCTAGAGACGTCGCAGCCCAAGCTCGAGACAAAGTCACAAAGTTTCAGAAAAAGACATTTGTAGCAGTACTTACCAGAAGTCGCCTGAAAACTGCACATGATCCAGCCCAGGTAGACGCAAGAAGACCACCAGCAGGGGCAGCAGTTCGTCAGCTTGTCGATAAGGGGCGTTTCAGCAACCTGAGAAGGCTGGTTGGGACAGTGGCGTGGATCTGGAGAGCAGCTAAAAAGTTCTTAAGTGCCAAAATCAGAGATCAAGAAAAGTGGGAGGCAGTACCATCCTCGGGTGTCCTTACAGTCAGCGAGAGACGAGATGTGTTCCGAGACCTTTGCCTAGCAGCACAAGAGGGTGTCAACTTCCCAAGCACCACAACAGACCGACTAGTCGTCTACAGGGATCAAATAAGTGGACTTCTAGTTTGTGGTGGCAGAGTCCAGTCCTTCCAAGAAGACCGCAAAGCTGTTCCTCTTCTACCATTCCAAGCCTGGTTATCAACCTTGCTCGCCAGAGAAGCACACAACGAGGGACATGACGGGGTGGCTGGAACCCTGCTGCGTATGAGGATGAAGGCGTGGGTCATCAGAGGAAGAATTATTGCCCAGAAAGTCGTTGACAGATGTATTGTCTGCAGGAAAGCAAAAGCAAGGACATGCAAGCAAATAATGGGAAACTTGCCTGAAGAGAGGTCAAGTCCTGCTGCACCATTTGAGTTCACGTCCGTTGACCTGTTTGGACCTTACCATGTGAAGGATGATGTCAAAAAGAGAGTGACCATGAAAGTATGGGGCGTCGTATTTTCCTGTATGTCCAGCCGAGCAATTCATGTCGAGCTAGCAAACACACTAGCAACAGAGAGCTTTCTGCTTGCCTACCAGAGGTTTGCCGCTGTCCGAGGTCATCCTCGGAAAATTTGGTCTGATCCTGGAACGAACTTCGTCGGAGCAAAGCCTGTCCTAAAAGAGATGTACACCTTCCTGAATCAGCAGAACAAAGAGTTGCTTGAAGAGTATGCTGCCAAAAATAAGACAACCTGGATGTGGAAAAATCCTTCCGGCCGATTCACCTCACCGAAACGGGGCCGCGGAAGCCGCTGTAAGAGTCATTAAGAGAGCCCTCCAAAATCTTGGAAATGTGGAAGGCCTTACCTTTAGTGAGTTCCTGACTGTACTTCAGCTAGCTGCCAATCTTGCAAATGAGAGACCCATCGATGCCAGAGTTCAGAGCGAGAAGAACGCATCCAGTACATCACGCCAAACAACTTGTTGCTTGGTCGAGCCACACAAAGTGGAGACTTCAAAACTGTTGACTACACCATTTATCCATTCGAGAGACTCAAAGAGGTACAAACTATAGTCAACAACTTCTGGAAGTCCTGGAGCCAACTTGCTGGTCCGAACCTATTCATTCGCAGTAAGTGGCATACCGCTGAAAGGAACGTTGCCGTTGGAGACATAGTTTGGCTCTGCGACCAAAACGCACTGAGAGGGCAGTTCAGGCTTGCAAAAGTCATCGGTGTGAATCCTGATTCCAGAGGTGTCATTAGAGATGTTCATGTGAAGGTCTCTCCAGCCCTAGGTCTTTTTGGTATGAATCGCACAATCTGTTTGATAAGGGATCTCGTACATCAAAATTACTTCAAACTGCTTCGGTATTCTCCCAACGCCACTTTTGGGTCCATCCTCACTCCTGGTACAAATAATAGAAGCCCACCCCACTTGAGTCTTTGAATCTTTGACCGGACATCGCACATAAAGAATGCGAAGAGGTTGTGTCGAACATGTTTCCATGGATTAAGTTGTGACGTCTCTGAAATGTTTTTTTTGTTGCCTGTTTCCTTTTTCCTCATTCGACAAGCAAGGTAAAACACTGGCTTTGCCACCCACGCGCTTTATAAAACCCGCAGGTTTGGAACCATCTAGGTGCTTTGACAGTGTGATATGAATAACTGAAATTAAAGCCGAATGCAGCTATACATCATTTAAACACTCACATAGTGCTCTGGAAACATCTTTGTTGTAGAACTTATTCATTTCACAGTCTGAGAAAAAAGACTTAAGTGAGAAACATATGTTGTCAGAGCGGCTATCGTAAGACCAAATTGGACTATTATGATAACAAATAGTACTTCCTTTGGGCTTTCAAAGGACAATTCACTCCAATGGGATTCCATTATTTTCTCTCTTCATTGTTTTAAATCAATGCTAATGATTTCACTGCCCTCAAACAAAAGATGTAATTTTATAGAGAAGTTTTCCAAATAAATGTCAAAAAAAAAGTGTATTAAAACGCCAAATGTGAAAAGTAAAGAAGAATAAAATTTATATAGTTCATCTGTGTTTCGTCGTGGAGCAGTGTCATGTTGTGTGTGTGAAAAATGTAGAGCATTTGAAACAAATTTCGGGTGGACATTTTATTTACAAGAAAAATGCTTATAATAAAATACTTTTGCATGTAGAAATGCAAATTGTGTTATTTTTTTGGTTATGTAAGGGGATAATTACAGTTGTAATTAAAAATCATTTTATGTATAAAGATTTGAAAGGTTTTTTACTTATGCTATGTGTGTGATGATGTCTTGATTTCTTGTTACCTGTTCTCATCCCTGAGGAAAATATATCTTGTTACTGAGTTGAAGTCCGAATGGTCCTTTTCAAGTGTGGACACCGCACAGATTAGGAACAACACTTCGACTAGCACAGTCAATGTCTGTATTCCCGATATCAAAGCATATCAGCTGACTGCAAGACAAAAGTTCCTTTTATCTGGATACAAACCAGCAGCTTCAAACAACCGGCACAAAAACACAGCGGCAGAAAGGAAGCCTGAGTGCTCTCTGATAAGTGTCAGTTAGGAAAGTGACACGTCAGTAATTATCTGTTCATAAGGATGTGGATTATAACGTATGGTATGAGGATGAAAAACATAGGGAGACTGGGGCTAGTTGTCACATCGGCTACAAAATTGTCATGTGCTTTTATATGCAGTTTTGTTGGCCAATGGTTTGATATTTCAATGAATTGTTTAGCATTTCATCAATTATAGTTTTATTTTGCATTTAATATACAAGAAAAATAGTGTGACAACATGCCCCACTATAGAGTTTAATGTATTCAATGAATTGTTTTATTATTTAGCAATAGCAGTGTAAATGCGCTATATGTTTTGTATACCTTTACTTCAACTAATTTATATTGACTTTCACTGAATAAATGTGACAACTAGCCCCGACTCCTCAATAGCTTCAGGCATCTTCATATCAGTCATGCCTGTTGCTGTTCGCCTCAGATCTAAGGCAATGTAGAACTAATTTATCATTTAACAAACACTTTTATCCCAAGTGACACTTATTACAGGCACAATCCAAGTTTCAAACCTACAATCTTTTAGTTACACAACTATGGAAGAAAATCATACTTTTAAACAAAATAATAAGAGTCATTAAATCAAAAGATTGAGGCCTAAACTCAATTTTACGTTGACTTAATGCATTGAAAAATGTATTTAAGCCAACTGAAAATATGTGCACTGAAGGTATTTTAACCTTGGCACTTAAGTTGAACCAACTTAAAATGTCATTTACAAAATTATTTTTTTTACCTCAAATATTTTACAGTGTCCATCATATGACACAAGTCATAATTATAAAGTGAAAATTAGGAAATAAAGTCATTATGACATGTTAAGTTTCTATACATAATGACTTATTTTAACTTCTAACTGAATCAATTGACAATGTCAATTTCGAATTTGTATGATGTCATGGTTTTGACTTTTTATCCTACTTTTTATCCAATAATTATGGCAGTGTATGATTATGATTTCCCAAAGCATGATTTTATTTTTCTTAAGTGGCAGAAATGGGCATCCATACATAATAAGAGGCATCCACGCACACATCTTTCTCACCTCTTTGACTTTCTCCCTCCGCTGAAGCGTCTCGGAGTCAGATGGATTTCCCTGGTCCTTCCCCAAAGCTGGTTTCAGCAGGCACTTTTTAAACGTCTCGTGGCTGAAAGTGGTGCCGTGTTGGTCGTTAAGAGCGGCCGAGGTGACCCGCTCTGCCCTGGCCGGCGGTTCGTGCGCCCTCGCCGGACTCCACTCGTCCTGCGCTCTACTCCCAACAGATCTCTCCACAGTTCTCGCTCCATGAGTGACCGAGGGCTTGCGGCTCACTTTGGGTTTGACATTCGCCTCAACCCCCTTTAAACCCGTCCGCTGATGCTCTTGATCCACGGGCACCTTTTTGGAAAGCTCATTGTCGGAGCCTACGGTCACCGCGGGACTCTCGTTCTTGGAGAGGAAGATGCGCTTCAGACGCACGGAGTCGGGTAGAAAGAAAAGAGCCCCGAAGCACAGAGTTACCAACCCTGACAGGAACAGCAGAAAGACGAATTTCTGAGACAAACGAAGCCCCATGCCGATGCTGAGACACCGGGTAACTTTCGGAGCACCATTTAAACTCTCAACTTTCGCGTCACGCACGATTATACTGTGGGATACACACAATGTGCGATCAAAACTTCTCTGGTCTCGTGGTTAGAAAGCGCAAGCGACACGGCTGTTGTGCAAACGAACTCTCTCCTGGTCAAAGTGCCTAAATCTTTCTGAATCAATCGATTTAAGAGACCACAGGTGGCGTCAGCACATTTGCGCACAGCAAGAGCGTCATTGAGCATCACTGCAGCTTCCTTAAGTTTCAGTTTTATTCTCATCTGAGACACCAAATTGAGACTTTTAAGGTCTTACAGCAAAAAAATGTTACGCACATCCAAAATAACTGCTTTCAAAAATGATGACGCTCATCAAGGAGATGAAATTGAAGTAGCATACGCCTATAATAATTACTACAGCCAAAAGTCATCACATTAACACATATTAAAACGTCCCTGCAAACACACTGCTTTATGGAAATGACAATGAAGCTCAACAAGTAGGCGAAATTAGGCGTTTATAACCTAAAGTTGAAGCAGCATTTTAGTCAATAATGGCATGCACAGCTAACATGCATCAATGTCTTATATTGAAAGGAGGGCAAAGTGCCTGCAAACACACCAAAGATGATCACCTATGACACCTACTTAAAAAAAAGGTTAAGCAGCATTTAAGTTGCCTAAAATGTCATGCACACCCAACATTTATCTGAACGCCTTAATGAAAACACACGCGAATTCCCTACAAACACACCGCTTTCTGACAAACCGCACTTTTAAAAATTGAAAGCATCATATTAAAAAATGCCCTGTATTAAAAGGCAAGTATCAACGTGCTTCCACACAACTGCTTTCTAATGATGCTGATGATGAAGACTCGTGGCCAAACAGCGCAACACTGAAGTTGAGTGACTGAAATAAAACGCATCTCAGCTGATAACCCCCAAAATTGCAACCTCATAGGTTAGCCTACTTCACAATATCTATGTGCGTTCGGCACAGTGCACACCACTCCATCAAGAGCTGCAGAAATACATCCAAAGATCAAGTCAAGAGAGTCCGCGAACCGACGAGACGCCGAAATTCGGTCCAAGTGTTTCTAAAAACTGTAGCTTTATGCGCCGTGCACGCGCTCAACTCTTCTGTGCTCCGAAAGTCTACGTCCAATGCATGAAGAAGGATGTTTGAGCTGGTAACGCGTGTTCGACCGATGGATGGGTCATTCTTCGGAAATGTAATCTAATAAAAGCACGCTGTATCTTCCCATTACTGCGCGTTCTCTTCGGCGCTCGCCTGGTTTATCGCCAGAGAAGGACGGAAGAAAACGAACGCCGATGAACGCGGGTCGCTGCGGAAATATTCTCTTGCTGCAGACGCGTTGAAATGAAGCTGTTGTGATCCGCACAGAAGCTGAAACAGAGCTCGGTGAGTCTCGGAGATCTGGGCGGTCTGCCGCAAACGCGTCTGATCAGCAGCAGCGGAGAGCGCGAGCGAGTCATTACCGGCGCCGCCAGAGAGAGCGCAACCGCGGGCTCATACATCCATCGTGTGGCGGGTGTGGGTATCGCTTTGAAGAACCTGCTTTCCACTCAATGAAACTAAATGCATTTATATTTATAGTGGGAAATATGAGTTTATTTTCATTTTCAGAGTCAATGACGTCCAGCTCCTCCTCTCTGGGCGTCTAATGGGAAGAGGAGGAATAGAGTTATGGGTAGGGTTGTATATTGTAGCTTCAGCCATTATTTAGACCCAAATGACATTCAGTGAGAGGGAGCTGGACGTGCGCTCTTAAAAATAAAGGTTCTTTATTGGCATTGGTTCCATGAAGAAACTTTAAAGTTCATAGAACCCTTCCATTGCACTAAAAAAGGCTTTACATTAAAGTGGTTCTGTTTAATAAAAAAAGAACTGTCAACTGAAAGGGATGTTCACCCAAAAATGAAAATCCAGTCATCATTCACTCAACCTCAAGTTGTTCCAAACCTGTATGAATTTCTTTCTTCTGTTGAACACAAAAGAAGATATTTTGAAGAATGTCAAAATATCTTCATACATTTTTTTTTTTAATTTAAGAAACAACCAAACAGTTGACTTCCATGGTTACTGGCATTCTTCAAATTATCTTCTTTTTTACAGTCAAGTGTGATTTCAACCACTTTGCTAAAGGAAGTGTGTATACTCCCTGCAGTTCTCAATCCGTTAACTTGCCGTTGCTCGGGTGGTGTGTGTTTGACATCTGCCATCTTTGCTCATGTGCTCAGGTTCACCTATAGGCTAGGGTGACCATATTTTGTCCTGAAAAAACAGGACACTCGGCCTGGCAAACAGATAGGCCTACTCAAATGATACTCGAAGTTTACTCAAAGAAACCTTATTAATTTCAATACATTTATAGTAGGTTATGCCTCCTCTGTATGGATAGAAATTTGTTATATTGTTATATGAAAACAGGACATGTCCTGGGAAAACAGGACAGTTGGTCACCCTACTATAGGCCTACTTTTTCATTTTCTTTTTTTTCAACATGACAAATAAAATGAAGAAGGCCTGTTGACATATTTCATCATTTTTCAATAGTTGTCAATAAAGAAAGATGCTTTTTCTGGGTGGATCAGTTTTATTTACTTCTATTCAAAACTCCGCCCTTCAAAGGGATATCAGCCAATCAGATGACAGCAAACCTGAACATATACATGTCTTCTTTGATTGGCTAAATAATTCCATAAAAATAGTTTACAACATTGTTAGTGGGAGATTTTAAAACTATAATCTTAGAAAATATAAATAATTTTGGTCATTCGACCTTCTTCAGGCTTACTTTAATCTTAAAAGTATAAAGAAAACATTTTTAAAGAAGTAGTTATGCCAAAAAGGTTCCATATAAGGATAAATTATTCTATACTACAAAAATGTTTCTAGTGATAAAGTACGAGCTGTTTAATTAATTAAATAAAATAATGAATGAATATTTAATAAGGTTATATGAAACACCTGCCAAAATCCTTTAAGATTCAATATGGAATCTTTTCTTCTAAGAGTGTTGCATTGCTGATATTCTGCTTGTCGTGAGAGAATGTTTTATCACATTCACACCACTGCCACTTTGTCTAGATTTAACTTGGTTTAGCAAAACAAAATGATTCACAAGTTTAAAGCGAATAAGCAACTCTAAACCAAGGCAGCAATCAATACAGAAATTCAACAGATTTTCCAATTAAACTGGACGGAGACAGAGGACAGTTTTCCTGGAATAGTAAGACGAATGATCCTGATTAATCCGCTGTTGATCATTAAGAAAAAACAACCAACCACAGCAGAAACTAAGTTGGTTAAACAAAGGTCAAGAAAAAAGTATAGTGCAATCGGCAGCAGAAAATTTCCATTCAGTGTTGATTGTTTGGGTCTCACGGGACGGCTGTTTACTGGACAATCCTAATGGGAAATGTACTCTTATTCCCAACACAGGATGTTTAATTCAGATGAATAGGAGATTCAGAGAACAGACGCGGTGTACATGTCCTCCTCTATAAAACCTCGCAACAGTAAAATAATGCTTTGATTGCAAATATTTTGGAGAGTAAGAGACAGTATCTTCACTTCACATTCTCACATGCACAAGTTTTTGAGACTTTAAATATCAAAGTGTTTAGCAGATAAAAAAAATAGATAAATTAGCAGATAAAAAATAGATAAATTAGCAGATTAAAAAATTGCAATGCTCCCTATTCAATGTTAATGTGTGTGAATAAAGGTGATAATACACAGGGCTATTTCTTTGAGCAATGTTGCCGGGCGATGTTGCTTGGGCGCTTTCCCATTGAGAATGGGCAACAAATTTCTATCTGGATACTTTAGATGGGTCGTGGGCCCTTTGTCTCACTTGTGTCTCACCTGTGTCTCATCTGTATTTCACCTGTGTCTCACATGTGTATCACCTGTGTCCTTCCTGTATTTCACTGTGTCTCACATGTGTATCACCTGTGTCTCATCTGTATTTCACCTGTCTCACCTGTGTATCACCTGTGCCTCATCTGTGTCTCACCTGTGTCTCACCTGTGTCTCATCTGTGTTTCACCTGTGTCTCATCTGTGTCTCACCTGTGTTTCACCTGTGTTTCACCTGTGTCTCACCTGTGTAATACCTGTGTCTCACCTGTGTCTCATCTGTGTCTCACGACCTGTGTATTACCTGTGTCTCACCTGTGTATTACCTGTGTATCACCTGTGTCTCACCTGTGTCTCATCTGTGTCTCACCTGTGTATTACCTGTGTCTCACCTGTGTATTACCTGTGTATCACCTGTGTGTCACCTGTGCCTCATCTGTGTCTCACCTGTGTCTCATCTGTGTCTCATCTGTGTCTCACCTGTGTCTCACCTGTGTATTACCTGTGTATCACCTGTGTCTCACCTGTGTATCATCTGTGTTTCACCTGTGTCTCATCTGTGTATCACCTGTGTCTTACCTGTGTCTCACCTGTGTATCACCTGTGGCTCACCTGTGTCTTACCTGTGTCTCATCTGTGTCTCATCTGTATTACACCTGTGTCTCACCTGTGTCTCAACTGTGTATCATCTGTGTTTCACCTGTGTCTCATCTGTGTATCACCTGTGTATCACCTGTGGCTCACCTGTGTCTTACCTGTGTCTCACCTGTGTCTCACCTGTATTACACCTGTGTCTCACCTGTGTATCATCTGTGTTTCACCTGTCTCATCTGTGTATCATCTGTGTTTCACCTGTCTCATCTGTGTATCACCTGTGTCTCACCTGTGTATCATCTGTGTTTCACCTGTGTCTCACCTGTGTCTCACCTGTGTCTACCTGTGTCTCACCTGTGTCTCACCTGTGTCTCACCTGTGTCTCATCTGTATTACACCTGTGTCTCATCTGTGTTTCACCTGTCTCATCTGTGTATCACCTGTGTCTCACCTGTGTATCATCTATGTATCACCTGTATTACACCTGTGTATCATCTGTGTCTCACCTGTGTCTCACCTGTGTCTCATCTGGTTGCCCGTTGATGGCAACATTGCACAGCCACATTGCTCAAAAAGTTGCCCTGTGTATCATCACCTTAAGTTTAACATTTAAAATCACTGCATATGATTTCTCCACATTTTCACCAGAGTGTAAGATGACAATAATACACTGATATTAAAAGTGTCTAGCCAGAAAGGGTTTCCCTCTGGGCATAAATTTGGAAAATGTTTTCCATCTGTAAAACATCTGTAAAAAATCTCATCTGTATTACACCTGTGTCTCATCTGTGTTTCACCTGTCTCATCTGTGTATCACCTGTGTCTCACCTGTGTATCATCTATGTATCACCTGTGTCTCACCTGTGTATCATCTGTGTTTCACCTGTGTCTCACCTGTGGCTCACCTGTGTCTTACCTGTGTCTCACCTGTGTCTCATCTGTATTACACCTGTGTCTCATCTGTGTTTCACCTGTCTCATCTGTGTATCACCTGTGTCTCACCTGTGTATCATCTATGTATCACCTGTGTCTCACCTGTGTATCATCTGTGTCTCACCTGTGTCTCACCGTGTCTCACCTGTGTCTCACCTGTGTCTCACCGGTGTCTCATCTGTATTACACCTGTGTCTCACCTGTATTACACCTGTGTCTCACCTGTGTCTCACCTGTGTCTCATCTGGTTGCCCGTTGATGGCAACATTGCACAGCCACATTGCTCAAAAAGTTGCCCTGTGTATCATCACCTTAAGTTTAACATTTAAAATCACTGCATATGATTTCTCCACATTTTCACCAGAGTGTAAGATGACAATAATACACTGATATAAAAAGTGTCTAGCCAGAAAGGGTTTCCCTCTGGGCATAAATTTGGAAAATGTTTCCCAAATGCTCAATAAGCATAAAATACTCACTCTATGCAGACTTTAATTTCAGGCTTATTGGCACAGATGCAACTGTTTGATTCATCATTTGAATATCTCAGTAATAGGATTCAAATATCACAGAAAGACACTTATCTCAGCACTCAAGAACAATCTGGGGCAAATAAGCATATCGTGATGCAAATAGGTCACATTAATCTCACCAGCCACATCAAAATTGACTCTGCTTCTCTAGCAGTGAGTCAGAGCAATGTAACAGCATCCAAACAAGAATAAATGAACACTAATGTGGCCAAAAGTGCAGCTCTGTGGTCTCTAGACCGAAAGACATCCGGATTATAAGTGTTAAAGAGAGACAGTGTCAGTATGATGTATTTTAGTGTCACAGACCTTAATCAAAAGAATATGAAATGATAAAACAGAGCAATTACTGATAAGCAGCATCAGATAAAACCCAGGTTTCTTTGAAATTAGTTATTTATAAAAATTAATATCTAACATAAAATTAGCCTAATGTGAATTTTAGTTACTTTTAAACACATCAAATATATGTACAGCCTATATTAACTAATATTAATGTCCATTAATATATACATTTTCATTTAATTTTGGTTAAAGTTAATGTAATTTTAATCATGTTTAATAGTTTTAAAAAATATATGTCTGTATAGTTTTTATTAACTTTTTATATTTTTTTAGGCTATTTTGTTCTAGTTAGTTTAGTACTTCAACAACAAAAATGAGAAATCTTGCTCAAATGGAAAATAGCTGAAATAATGACAATGGCTTTTGTTTTAGTTAATGATCATTTTATTTAAGGTTAAAATAGGTTTTAGTTAAACCCTGAGGGAAAGTAAGTAAAGAATCTCATTTCTTTTTTATTTGTTATGCAAATTGTAGTGTTGACTGCTCTTTATCAAGCTCAACAATTTGTTTATACTGTACGAAAAATAATCTAATATTTTTTCTTATAAAGTTATCAATAACTAGCCCTGACTGAATGATCTTACTTTAAACTAAATATGAATTTTGATATTTATCTAGTCTTTATTGGTAGGAAATAATAAATCAAGGTATAAAACTGCATTCAAAAAACATGGTTGCAACTAATAAAATAAAGAAAAGAAAAGTATAAAGGCACATATAGCTTAAGTTTGACCCTTTGAAGCTGATGATATGAAATTCTCGAAGGTTAAACGCATCCTTTTACTGATCAGTTGTTGAAATAATCATTTGATCAATCATTTTGTAGAGTTTCCAACCTGTGTTGGACTCAAAAAGTCATTTCTATTTATGAAACAACAGCGGGCTCTGCTGGTCGTGTCGTGCATGTGCATCTCAGTATCTCAAACTCAAACAGCATGACAAAAGAAGTATGTCCGACTTCACAGTACTCATGAAACAGTCGGCATAAAGTACCTGGAAGACCTAATACTTCCTGTGAGATTCTGAAGTGAGCATAGGATGGACACTTTTTTTTTAGTAGCCTAGAGTTTACCCTACTCCTGCTCTCGGTGGCCATTTTTGTGAAATAGGCCTATCCCATGAGGCCACGGGAGAGGATCTATGAAAAGCTGATAGCTTCTCAAAGTGCTGTACACAAGATAAACAATAAGTGAAACAATGAATACAATAATAAAAAACTAAAATCAGCAAGCATAAGCTAGTCTAAAAAAAAATGTTGATTCTTGATCTTTAAAAATCACAAAAGTCTGAGTTTCCCAAAGTTCAAGAGGAAGATAGTTCCAAAGAATAGGAGCATAAGAAGAAAAAGTCACCCATAGATTTTAAATGGGTTTAAAGGAACAGCTAACAGATTTGATTGTGAAGAGTGCAGTCTACGACTTGGGAAGTAAGGAGAGACTGTGATAAATAATGTGGAGCCAGGCCATGTTCTGCTGTCAGCATCATCATTGTGAAATCAACACAGAACCTGACCGGGAGCCAGTGCAAGGACTCGAATATATGATTGCATACCAGGATCTGGGCAAGTTTTGTACATGTTGAAACTTGTTACGTAAGTGTAGATTTAGATAGGCCTACTCCAGCTAAAAGGGCATTTGCAATCCGAGAGAAAACAAAATTTAGGATAAGAAGCAATCTTGTTATATTTCTGAGGTGAAAAGGAGATGTTTAATAGTGTTCTGCATATAAGGATCAAATGTAAGACTGGCCTCAAAGATTACTCAAAATTCCTCAAATTTCTTGGATTCTCAAAACTGTACCATCAACAGAAAAGTAGGTTTAGGGGGAACCAAGTAACATAACTTCAGTTTTACTACTATTCAAACTTTAAAAAATTGTTATTCATCTATATCTTGCTCTTAGAAACAACCAGAAAGCAAGCAAACATCCAGATTTTCACCAGGGTTAGAGTATATAGAGTAGTGTCAGCATAAAAGTGATAATGAAGGCCGAGCGATCGCAACAGAAGCCTGAGTGGTGACAAATAGATGTGAAAGAGGAAAGGGCCTAAAACTGAACCCTGGGGAACACCAGTGAAAACAGAGCTAATCTCAGACCTGAAACCACCCAAGGCAATGAACTGGGAACGGTCAGTAAAATAGGACCAGTTTAAACCTGTCCCCGAAATACCAAAGCACTTTCTAGGTAAGTAAAAGACTATGATCAACAGTATCGAAAGGGGCTCTGAGATCAAGGATGAGAATGGAAAAGGCGCCAGAATCAGACGCCATCAACACGTCATTGTCAACCCTGACCAGAGATGTTTCAGCATTGTGAAATTTACGAATAGGCCTACCTGACTGAAGGGGTTCGAGGAGATTACCAACTCTAAGGTGGTCACACAAGTGAGAGGCAACAATGAGTTTTAGTACTTTTGCAAAAAAAAAGGAAGATTTGAAATGGGGTGGAAATTGTTAAAGTCGTCCAGGGCAGCGTTTTCTTTTCTTGGCACAGGAGTTACAGCAGGAGTTGTAAATGCTGTTGGAACAACCCCAAACTGCAATGAATCATTTATTATACTGAGGACAGTAGGGCAAAATAACATCAAAGCGAGATATAAATAGACAAGTGGGAATAGATCGAACAAGCAAGTGGTAGATTTCATGATATCTCCCTTTTAAAAGCCTCAGAATCAAGCTGGGAGAAATTAGTGAGAGAACGAGACTTTAAAGGAGCAAACGAGTCTAAATTAGTGTCAAATGCATTATTTAACTGAATTTGGGATGCACTTTATTTTACAGTAGCCTATGTGCATTTACATGTACTTGCAGTATACTTATATAAGTTAACTAGTACGTCGGGATTAGTCATACTACAGAACACTTTTAAGCAATCGCAAAGCAATTAGGCTACTTATTCAAACAGACTATACGATTTCAGACAGCATTCAAATGAAAGAGAAGACTGATGCTTTTTAGCAAATGAAAACTTTATTTGTGTATCTTTGATGACCTTAAATGTTAGATCCCAGAATGCAAGAGTAAAACTCTAAAGCTTTAGGCGACTTGACAAATACAGTGAACTTTATAGTGTACACTCTTGGCTTTGACATTTGCAGATGATATCTCAAATGTTGTGATATATTTTTTCTTGTATTTAAAATAAACATTTTGCTGCAAATACATGATGATGCACTTTATCAAACGACAATGAATTACATTATTACATTATACGACAGCAGATTAATAACATTCAGACAAACGCAGCTGATGTGAAAGAACTGGTGATATTTTGACCACATCAGTAACTTCAGACTCAATGTGCAGAAAATAATCGGTCCTATGAGTTAACCTGGTTCAAAATCCACATAAAAACAGACTTTAATATCACATGATCTTTACACCACACAGAGAGGTAACGCCTATGCGTTTCCCATAGTAAGTTATTAAATGAATGGCTTAATTATTGCTGTAATCATGTTTGAAAGGTTCTGTTCATGATAAAGTGCTTCAAACGGCTTCTTAAATTGAATGAGGAAAGACTGTAGTCTACATCTGTGTTTAGAAACACAAGACGTTATGAAGATGAAAGCTCATGATTATATTATCAAGATCTTCTCAGCACAAATGAACAGATGTTCCGTTGCTTTTTTGGTGTCTTTTGGTGAAATAAATAACAGCACATAATTCATGCACATTTCAGTAAATGTTTTTTTATAAAGACATTTCATTTAGAGTTTAAGAACAGTAAGCATGTTACAGTCCTTCAGTCAAATATTCATCAACCTCAGAATAAACCCTGAAACAGAAGCAAAAGTTGAAGATTACTGTCATTTCATCGCCACCATCAAAATGAGATAACACATTGACAGCTCATTTAAAATCACGTGAAAGTGGCTTTATGTATGATCACACACACATTTCAGAGATCAACAGGTTTTTTCAGTCTTTTTACATTAGTTATTCTGCATTCGAGTCGCTTCCCGGCGTCACAAATAACACAGAAGTGAGCGCAGGCCATTAAAGTGACTGGAGTCAAACGATAAAAGACTACGAGTTATCAAAACACCTGAAAGCAGAAGCTTTTATGATTACACACAGCATGAGGCACAACTCATGTCTCAATCTGCATGACCACACACCGATGAACGGCAGTTTAAAGTTACAGCATGCACAAAAAAAGACAAAATAATGTAAACTCACAGAATCGTCCGTGTGCTCAGCCCGATCTCACGACCAATTCGTACGAATTTGTACGAGTGGCTAATTCGTAACAATTCATACGACCTCACTCGTACGAATTTGTAGGATTTTTGCTAAATCGTACATATTTTACGAATTCCAAATTCGTATGAATTTATACGAATGACCTACTCCTGACCCGCCCCTAAACCTACCCATCACGTGGGTTTAGACAAATCGTACGAATCCGTACGAGTGAGGTCGTATGAATTCGTACGAATTAGCCACCTTTAATCATTCGTACAAATTCGTACGAATTGGTCGTGAGATAGCGTTGGTGTGCTTCATGATAAAACCGTAATATACTGATAACAGAAGGCAAAATTATGCAAAGCAAAAGTAAACCATCGTGAAGCGAGCATCATATAAAAAGGCTTTATGGTGAATATGAGTAGAAAAATATACACTACAGTGCCAAGCTATAAAAAAAGAAAACACAAGGACAAACAAAATGCAGAAAATATATGAAAGCTAGCAAACTTATTAAATACACAGAATACCATTAAAACAAACCCATCATTGGCATTCAGCTTCATGTCAGACACTTAAGTTTAAATATATATTTCACTAAAAAATGAAAGCTATACCATTATTTAATCACCCTCATTTTGTTCAAACAGGCTTTTTAAAGTAAAACCGTTTCTTGAAACCGTCCATTTCAGCTAGTTCAGCAATATTTCTCATTTTAATTTAGTTAAACGATGTACTAAATAGGAATTAATAAAAACCACAAAGACAAAAAACTAGTAAAAATGACAAAAACACAATAAAATGACTAAAACTTGAAAATGGAAAAATAAAACAATTTAAAATATGAACTAACAAAATAAGGTTAATAAATAATGACAGAATTGTCATTTCTTCTTTAAATGTCCCCCTCTCCTCTTTACTGGAGCTGGTCATTGGTGTTGAACATGGTAAAGTGTCGGATGTGAAGCGCTGGTGAAGACGGAAAGCTCAGGTGAAGCACAGTCCCGTGAGCAACACCAGACTCAGGTCTAAACTATAGCAGACGAGTACAACTGAAGAAAGGAGAGAGAGAGAGAGAGAGGACAGCCTCAGGCCTAAACTAGCGGACGAGTGACACTGAAGAAAGGCAGAAGAGAGAGAGAGAGAGAGAGAGAGAGAGAGAGAGAGAGAGAGAGAGAGAGAGGAGAGAGAGAGAGAGGACAGTCTCAGGCCTAAACTAGCGGACGAGTGACACTGAAGAAAGGCAGGAGAGAGAGAGAGAGAGAGAGAGAGAGAGAGAGAGAGGACAGTCTCAGGCCTAAACTAGCGGACGAGTGACACTGAAGAAAGGCAGGAGAGAGGAGAGAGAGAGAGAGAGAGAGAGAGAGAGAGAGAGGAGAGAGAGAGAGAGAGAGGAGAGAGAGAGAGAGAGAGAGAGAGAGAGAGGAGAGAGAGAGAGAGAGAGAGAGAGAGAGAGAGGACAGTCTCTCTGTTCAAGGCAAAACAAGTTCACTACATAATTGGTCAGTTAGCATTGTAATTCTTCAAAGCAGAATATAGACATCTATGGACCATAATTCACATAAAATATATAGATATGATTTTACCACATCTGGATTAAAATAAGGCTAATCTACTATTTGTGCATGCAAAAGAGTCTCTGAATTTGATATATTATTTATTCTTTTTAAAGTATGCAATGCACCTTCAGAGCCGGATCTGCTCCGGTCGAGGAGTGTTTGATTCTGGTGGTGTGAAAGCTTTTAAAGGGAATAATTCAACATACAGGGATTTAGAAGAGTTCTTTCAGGAAACAATCACACTGCACCACCAATCAGTGTGTGTGTGTGTGTGTGTGTGTGTGTGTGTGTGTGTGTGTGTGTGAGAGAAGGCTGAGCTATGGGGAAGAGTTTCGGGAAAGTGTCCAACTAATTCACAAAAAAATTAGAAATCCGTTTTCATTTATGCAGCTTTTTGGTAAATCATAATTACAATATAAAATGACGTATTTTTGACTACAGTCAACTTTTATGTTATTACTTTTTTAATATCATAATTTTGCCTCACAATTATGGCTTAGTACATCATACCTCTGACTGTCAATCTCCACTTTTTTATTTCATAATTGTAGCTTGGAGTGTCATAATTTTGCCTTTTAATCTCATAATTTTGACTTACAATTATGACTTTTTATCTCAAAATCATGACTTAATTCTTTGACCTTTTGTTGTAATTTCCACTTTCAATTTTCACAATTATGACTTTTTATATCACCATTTTGAGAATTATGCCTTAGTTTGCCAACAATTTCGATTTTTTTGCCATAATTATGACTTTTTATCTCATCATTTAAATTTTTTGTCCACTTTTATCTTACATTTATGACTCAGTATGTCATAACTTCACCTTTTTTAATTTCATAATTAAGACTTGTATTCTCAATTTCAGAACACTTGGAATATTTTTGTACTTTTTTTGGAGATCGACAAACGAGGTCATGCACTATTAACTTTTATGTAGAAAAGTTGCATGAAGAATCATAATAAATTCTATATCCATGGGGGGGGGGGGGGGGGGTGAGTAAATAATGACATAATCTTGTCACTTTTGCATGAACTCTTCCTTTAAATCAAGGTTTGTGAATACGATGGCCCAGATCTTTCTCAGAGCGGTCATGACTGGTCATAAAAGCGCTTGAGTGTTTTTAAAGGGAATAAGATTATTAAATTAAAATGATCTTTGTTATTATATAAAGTATAAGCAAAGAAAACAAAACAGGATACATGATCACAACCAATCAATTTGATCATGCAACTTTTTGGTGTAAAATAAAGTCTTTACAAACACAAATCTCTGAGATCTCCACGAGTCTCTGGTTGGTTAATGCAAATAAAGCGTGACTTCAACATAACTAGCCAGAGTAAATATGCACCATCTGACTGATAAATATAAGAAAATATAAGTTTCATATTATTGCTCCTGATAAACGAGTCGAATTCCTCGAGAGGTAAAACAACTAGTGATAAAAACAAATAAAGCCAATTTATGTGAACGAACCTAAAACATAATGAACAAGAAACCGCATCAATGCTCTGAAACCGACAACAGAAGTGTTTTACCTGAATATAGAGCGGTAATGCATAGATCTGTTCCCTCGTGCAGAATATTAGAACCTCACGGTAAAAGCCACATACTTGCTGACACGAGCTCAAACCAGGCGGGATGTGAACACCAATAATAATAAGACATGTGTTCATATTTCACTGTTCAGTCACTCATCGCTAGTTGGGATTAATACATTTGAATTGCATCATGTCTGATAAGAACAGTGTTAAGGCCCATTCACACCAACAACAATTAAACGATAACTATAACTATACAGGGATGGGATATTTCTGCATGGTGGGGGGGGCCTTAATTACTAAATAAATTGTAAAATCTAAAATGTTCACAGCGGCAGCTTAGCATGTTAGCCAGGGGCCGAACGAGAGTAAAAAAAACATTGAAATGGTTTAACTCGCCTGTTGCCAGTAACTTTATGAATTTTGACAATGCATGGTTGTGAGAATGTTATATGGCTTAATGCGATCATCAAATCGCTACAGTCGTGATTATATAAATATACTGTACAATCTGCGTGTTTGGATTCAGTGTAAATGCTACTCTGCATGTGCTCTTGTTGTGTTTGAGACGCTTGTAATCTGCAAACATGTGCCGGTCATCTTCCCCAATAAAGTCTGCTGTTGTCAACAAAGAGTTTTCCACCAAAATAAAAGTTCAACTGGTTTAATGTTTGAAAGCAAAGAAATTAAGGCAACCATTGATGTTAGTACTGTAATTTTACTGTTCTGTAAAATAAAATAATTATTATTGTTGTTAATAATAATAACAAAAATTCTATATGTTATATAACATGTTTCATTATATTGCAATATATTATTATTAAATACTTTTAATCATAATAATAATTGCGATGGGAGGGGGGGGGGGGGGTGCTCCTTTTTTCGTCTTTATCTGATCACATGCCTGACTATATTATCATCATCCACACCAATGCACAATAACGTTCTGTCGTTTATAGTCTGCAACTATAATTACTCGAGCTCTGGTGGATTCTGACTGGCTAATTTCTCAATGTTTTAATTACAATGTTGAATAAAATCATTGTGAAAGTGATTCTAACTATACCGTTCCTCTGTCGTTATTGCTATCTCTGTTGTGTGGACTCTACTATCCTTTTAAATGTTTTGGTAACATCGTTTTAAAAATGGTGCTCGGTGTGAACAAGCCTTTGGTCTTAAATGAAAAGATCAATGACAAGCGAAAAAAAATAAATGGCTATTTTTGATCGCTCCCTTTCATTTTCTTTATTTTGGTTCATCAACAGTTTGGTTTTCCTGACGTTTCTCTCGTTTTGGCTTCCTACAGAATATAAATGTGTGGTCCGTGTCCCGCTCTCTCAGGGGAGGAAGGGCTCGTCCTCGTCTTCATCGGCAGCGGGCCCCGGATCGCTCAGACAGCGCATGAGTCGCTGAGGCTCCTTATCATCATCATCATTCTCGTACGCCATTTTGTCCTTTCTCTCTTTCGCAGGAAAGGCTGCTTTCATCACCAGGCCCTCCTCCCTGCTCTCCTTCGGCTGGCTGGCTCTGCTGCCGAACTCGTCCCGCATGTTGACGGGCTCCGGGGTCTGCGGCGAGGCCAGGTCCACTTTAATGGTGGGGATGTTTTCTGTGACAGCCTTGCCCCACGCCTGAGGGTCTGTTTCAGAGAAGAGGGAAACTCTATCATACGACATATCTTTCTTTATCAGTATTTTACCCCAGTGTTCTAACAAACTGAAATAAAAGCATATTTAAAAATATATGAAAAGAGTGCAAATTACAAAACATAAAAGTATATGTGTTATATTAACAACATTAAAATAAAAGATAAATCAAAATATATTTATAAAATAAAATATTATAGTATGTAAATAATAGTAAAATAGCATTGTTTTACTTAAAGATAAATTAACTTAAAAAGCACAAGTATAATTACTTATAGAATTGGCAATGGATTATAAATATTTTGAGGTTTTTTTGTGTGGGAATTTTTTATCAATTAACAGTCTAAAAAAAATAGTCGAATCTTACTAAATTGTGCGTATTTAATTGCATTTTTACTGGAAAAAACAAACAAAATACTGATTAAAAGTATTTTTACTGGACAAAATACAAAAATCCTGATTAAAAAATATTTGTTACAGTGCAAACGGTTCATTTATGCAATTTACTAATAAAAATAAACAATTTACTGTAATAGGAGATTCAAGATGGTTCTCTGATTATTGCAATATGATGCATTTCTTGATTCTATCCAAACTATAGTTATTATATTAGTTACTATAGTTTATGCCAAAGTACTACAGTTATTTTTACTACTACTGTAAACCATAGTAATTTACTATAGTGTCTGCTATATTCACTATACATTTCTAATATACATTTACCACAATTTTTTGTAACAATAACTTGGTAGATGTTTGTAAGGAATATGGCTTGATTGTGTTGAACATAAAGGCCCGGTTTCACATACAGGGCTTAAATTAAGCCTTAGTTTAATTAGCATATTTAAGCAGCTTGTATAACCGTGCCGTAGAAAATAAAATTACTGGTGTGCATCTTGAGACAAAACATTGGCACTGATGTATTTTAAGATCTGTCAGTGGAAGTTGCTTTCAGTTAAAACAGCTCAAACATGCATTTAAGTCTGGGATAGCTTAAACCTGGTCTGTGAAACTGGGGGTAAGACTTATGCATATGATTAAATCTGCTGAATCAATAGGGGGCGCTGTGCAACAACTGAAACCTGGATGATTAACCACACATTCACTGAGAGGAAAGACTTCAGTGACACAACAGGAGCGTAAAGTCATATATGTGTGATCCAGCAGAGTAAAGGCCCGCTCACCTGAAGACAGTCGAGTTCGAGCGATAGTCGGGGAATCCGGAGGCGGAGCTGGAACAGTCAGGTGATGGTTCATCAGTGATATCTGAAAGAAGAGAGATACAACCTTCACTGCTAACATTCTATTATGATTAATAAAGCACATTCCAGCTATCAGTGGCTTTTATGTGTAACCGAGATGAGTTTTGGTGGCCAGTAACTTATATACTGCCAATATACATAGTATAACAATGAATTAAGATGCAAAAAAAATGCTGAAATTAAATTAATAAGGATATGATAGATTTGGAAACGACACACCTTATCTGATAAGCTAATACTGATAATATTTTCCTATCCAATGATGAATCAATCAATGGTTATCGTCAAACCTCGAGCATTTTCTTGCGTTTGATGAGGTCGTTCCAGCCGTCCTCAAACGGGTCAGCCACCAGTGTGTGTCTGTTGTACGAGCGCAGCTGAAAAACACAATCTAGTTAGATCTGAATGACTCTCAGGAATGACTGAAGAGAAAGCAGGCTGAAGTGAAGTGCTGACTCACTCTCTGACGGGTCCTCTGCAGGTTTGTGCGCAGGATCTTCCTGATCTCTTCCTCACGGGACTTGGAGAGCTGTGGCAGAGCTCGGTCCTGAGGAGTCTTCTTGGGCTGGATGTTCCTGGAAGACAAAGGGAAAAACTCATTATCCTAGAATCAAAATCAGACCCATACATTCTCTAACTCGTATAGACAGTAGTGGTATATATACATATATATATATATATATATATATATATATATATATATATATATATATATATATATATATATATATATATAATATATATATATATATATATATATTCACCCTTTATTTGAGTATTATTAAAGATTTTGTAAGCATATTGCAGAGTATTGCTTGGAGTCAATTGTTTTATGTGTGATAACACAAATATAATTTATACATAATTTTTGGCCAGGCTGTCATTAAAAAAAATAAATAAAAAAAAAAAAATAATAATAATATATGTATATATATATATATATATATATGAACACATTCAAATAAAAGAAAGAACCAATGAATATCACAGTAGTAACTGATTATGTGTTAGTCAATATATGCTTTTTTCAGTGAGTTTTTTGTTTTTGCATAGTAAATAAAACCTGTAGTTTGCCTTTTTTTGGCCAAATAATTTTGTCAACTAAAAAAACATCAACCAAGTTTAGTGTTTTGTTCTTCCCTCATTTAAAAAAATATTTAAAAAATAGAAACTATTGCATATATTGATGGTTTAATTAAACTTGTAGGGACATTAAAAACAAATATCCACTTTTACCAATTACTTAATATCTTAGAAATTTTGGTAACGCTTCCTTTTCCTGTTACCCATGTATATACTATGCACTTGGTAATTACACAATTACTGGGTAATAACTAGGTACTAACCCTGAACCTACCCCTAACCCATGTACTTACCTTATATTAGCCAGTACTTTCTAGGTAAGTACACATAAGTACTGTAAAAAGAAGTGTTACCGAAATTTCACACATCCGCCATTCATTATATCAATTCCTTTCAGATTCCTTACATTCTACATTCTATATGCATTGTAAAAATTCCATGGTTTTTCTGTGCAATGCTTTATTTTCACAATCCATTACATATTCCACATGTTCTACTACAATCTCCTATGCTATAGAATGCTATAATCATTCTTTAAATTCCACACTTTCTATATGCATTCTACACAATTCTATGTCCTCCATAAGTGTTAAATGTTGGTGATACTCACTGCATGGAGATGGTGGAGGGCATGGCAGAAGGCAGCTTGGATCCTCCTCCACTCTCCACCAGCTCGATGGCCTGCTTCATCTCCATCTTGTGGTAGAAGGCGATCAGCTGAGGTTCTTTGGAGCGCTCACCCGCTATCAGGCACTTCTTTATGTACTTCTTATTGAACCGGTTCAGTCTGGAAATGAGAAGGAAAAGGTGATGCTTTGATATGATCGCTATTTTTATTTTCTGTAGAAATCCAGATAACAAACCCCTGCCTATACAGTAGCATCATTAGAGGCAGAGGAAGCACTGAAACTGTGTCTGAAATCAATGTGGTACTGTTGAGACGGGCACACACACCTTCAAATGCTTCCAAAAAATAATATATCTTTTTTGAGAAATATTTTTTCTCAAAAGGAGAGGCACAAATAGTTTGATCCATTTTATTCACACATACATATGCACACTACACACACATAAATAATGTGAATGAAATGGATCAAACTATTTGTGCTTCTCCTTCTCTGATCCCAAATTTGATCCTAAAACTCACTTTCTCTTCAGCAGCAACAACAGCACAGTATATAAGGATGAAAAGACTGAACTCAGCCAAATATACTAAAAACATGTCTGATTTTACAGGCTAAACATCACTGACGTTAGTCAATCAAAAACATGTCATATCTAAATCCTCCATTAAACACCAGATTTGATTATATTTAGTATTCAAATCATCACAAAATCACTTAAAATCACCAAACTGGACTTTTTGAGTTTCATACGTACTTGTCTTTCCAGTGATGATGTCCGTAATGTCCGCAGATATCCTCAATGCCAGTTAGCAGATGGTCCAAAAACTAAAAGACAAATGTACACGCTGCTATTAAATAAACATAAACGACAATATCTGTCAATAACGCTCAGATTATCAGTTAAATATCAAACAGAAGATACAGCTGAATATGATGTTGACAAAGAGCAATAAAGTGGACAGCAGAGAGATTTCTGCCAATCACTTAAAGCATTAAAGATGATGAGACGCCCATGCAAATGGGTGTTTCCATAGCAACAATCAGTTTTATGAGTGGTGAATAAATGCCAATTTGTGGGCAAAATGTTCTGTACTGAGTTTTGTGGAGTCCATCCAAGCTCATGTCTGGCGTACAGACAGCAACCTGCTTTTCTGCAGAACATTCACATTCAACTCATGAGGATGGAGACTTTAAGTTCATGTTTAACTTTATATATATATATATATATATATATATATAATATATATATATTATATATATATATATATATATATATATATGTGTGTGTGTGTGTGTGTGTGTGTGTGTGCATTTATTTATCAAAATACGTAAAAACAGAAATATTGTAAAATTTATTCAATTAAATGAACTTTTTTGTTGTAAAATATTTTTTCCTAGTGATAAGCGAATGTCAGCATCATTACCTCAATCTCAGTGTCACATGACCCTGTCAGAAATCATAAAATGAAATGTTAGCTGCTATAAAAACATTTACTGCATTATTATCAATATACCCAATTATTACAGTATAAATATCGTAATGCCGTTTATTAGATATCACTGAATAATTTTCAATACTGTGTTACAGTCGAGTTTACTTCAATTTACTTTTTGAACAGCATAATAATAATAATATAATAATGAAATGCATTGTTGCATTTGACATAATATTTTTTTCTGCATAATTGTAAAATGAATGTGCATAAATTATTGACATGTACGCAATAAATGTGTATCATCAAGTCATGTTTCATACAGAATCAGCATGCTTATTATGCAAAAAAAATTCCAAAAATGGGCTGTTTCTTATGCAAAAAAAAAAATTTATACTTATATATATATATACACAACAATATATAGCATAAGCGATTCGTATAAACTGACTTTATCACACAGCAGCAGGTGCGCTCAAACTTTAAGTATATAGTATGGATGTTCAAACAAACCCAAACAAGTCAACAAAATAAGTCAATTATAATAATTAACTAAACAAGCTGAACTTGTTTTATTAAGAACAGAATTGTGTGAATATGTTTGGGATAGGCAGAATATTGAGACAGCATGAAATGACAGGTGAATCACAGATGGGCGTAAACTCAAACCTGTGTGTGAATCTCCTCGTTGATAGATCGCTTTGTTTCCTGTTTCTTCTTCACTGCCAGGAGGTCCACCAGAGGCCGAATGGTCATTCCCTGAAAACACAACGAGAGAGAGGAGGGGAATGATGCATGCTTACAGACGGTCCCATTTAAATGCAATCGATAACAGCTGCACTCATCAATCTTTGCAGTGTAACGTGTGTGTGTGTGTGTGTGTGTGTGTCGTGTGTGTGTGTGTTGTGTGTGTGTCTGTGTGTTGTGGTCATAAAAACATATAAAGGGATTTCAAAATTCTTGTTCCAATTCTGATGGGAAAAAATGTAAACCTTCCTGAACACTGAAGGAACTGCAAGTCATGACTAGGAAACAATAGCGTTTACACACAGTGGGCGGGATCTCCTGTCCTTCAACACTGAGCTGTAACTCATAGCATGTCCTCACTTGTCCATAGCATTATTTTTGAAACAATGCTGAGCAATCCCGCCGGACAGAGGGCTGGGACTGACTGCAGCGTTTACTACACTGCAGTCGAGGGGTTTTCCTCAAGGTCAGATGCTTGCGGAGATCAGGCTACAGCGCACGCAGCATTAGCAAACACACCGTCACATCAGACACGGCAAACACTTTTCACCTTCCACTTCCTGTGAACTCTGTGCAGACAGAGAGAAAAACCACAGATCGACAGCCGTGTGCTGTAAAATTGTATGAAAGTCACTGCATAAAATAACATAATAAAATAGCACAACTGTCAAGCTAAACAGAAACACAGATCTGTGCACAAAAGGCAGTGGCTCCAAATAGTGCACCTAAAGTTGCATGAAAGTTACTGCAATAGACATCTGCATTGCATTGCAAAAATAAAATAAAAAATATATAATAAATAAATAATGGATAGCAGTATTGTCAGGTCTACACCTAAAGGCGGTGGCCCCAAACAGTCATACCTAAACGTGCATTTAATTCACTGCATTGCATTGCATAAAAAAAAATTTTAAAAAAACTTATAAAAAACTTATAACTGTATAACAATCATAATGAAAAAAAAATACTGCATTCACTTTAAGTTCTTTTATTCAGAAAATTTTGTCTTTAATTAAAAAAAAAAAAAAAAAGCCTCATTTTTTTATTTGGATTATTTATATAAAATACTTGTTGGGGTCAATGTATACCTTACAACCGATTACAAAAAGACCACACATCACAACACAGATTTTCACAAACATAAAACACAAACAGGGCAACACAAACCTTCCAAATTGATACCGTCCCTTATGTCCTCGTTTAAATGTGTGAACAGAGACGCACCTTTTAAACCTGATACTGCTTGATTTCTACACCAGAACAAAGACTAGAAGAGAAACACTTCCAGTAGCCTCCAACAAAGAAGAGAAACTTCCCGAAACCTTCCACTGTAATGAATTCTCTAACGTAAATCACCATTGGTTCGCTAGAGAAACCAAACACCTGGCTGTCTCTTGGTGACACATTAAAATGTAAGGGATTTACTGTAGCACACAAACACTCAAGACAAGATTAGAGCTGTGAAGCCGTTTGCATCTTTAACCTGAGGGGCATGATGATGCATTGACACTAAAACACTCAAGATACACTAAAACATCTCCAATACATCAACCCCCATCAGCACATCTAGCACACACACGTGTGTGTGTGTGCTGTACACAGAGTCTACGCCGGCCCTGCTCTTCTACAGCACTGCTTCCACTAAAGCAAAGCCTCGAGTTACGATATGAATCATTCAAAACATAAATGAAGAGTGTTACTTTCACCACTGCCATTTTCAGCAGCTCATGCATATCTCAGGCCATCAGGGCTCCTGCGGCTCTAAGAGCGTCAGCGGAGGACGACAAATGATGGAACCGCACAAGCAAATAAAGATACCAGACCGTTCGATAATCCACCACCCAATAAAACCCAATGGAGCGAAAGGCGGTTCAATAAACAAGTCTGAGGCAATTATGTGTGTGTATTAACCAACGGACAGGTCTGCATGAAGAAGTTATTAAATTAAATTCCACATATTCAATTTGTGATTTTTTTTTACTAATTCCAACAGAATTTCAACAATCATAATTTTGCCACCAAAAAACAAAGTACACTCATTTTTTACATGAAATATTTACCATTAAGATAATCTTTCTATCATATTTGAATCCTTTTCACAGAATTTCATTGATTACCATTTTCAAATTCATTCCACAAATCTTTGCCTAATTAGTCAAATTTAGGATTTCGGATTCTGTATGTAATTATCATTCATCATCTCACAATATTACATACATTTTTCTGTGCATTGCCTTTTCCTCTCTCTCTCTCTCTCTCCTTCTCTCTCTCTCTCTCTCTCTCTCTCTCTCTCTCTCTCCTCTCTCTCTCTCTCTCTCTCTCTCTCTCTCCTCTCTCTCTCTCTCTCTCTCTCTCTCTCTCTCTCTCTCCTCTCTCTCTCTCTCTCTCTCTCTCTCTCTCCTCTCTCTCTCCTCTGTGTGTGTGTGTGTGTGTGTGTATATATATAGCAGAATAAAAAAAAAAAATCCTTAAATCACGATGTACACAATGTCTATGTTTCATATCGAATATAGAAAAGTATGCTGATGCTGTGTGAGCCAATGCCATATCCCATATCAAAAACTGCTTATGCTTTATGCTTATGCAACGATATGCTTTATGTCCTGGAAGAAGAGAAGAGTTGTTACTGCGGGACACTAACCTGCACAAACACAGTGAAGAAGATGACGGTGATGATGGCAGTGAGGAACATGTTCCTCATGGGGAAGTGCACAGGGTTGAGCAGGTAGACCAGCGAGAAGGCGATCGCTCCTCTCAGTCCACCGTAAGCTACAATAAACTGGTCCTTATTGGTGAGTTTCACAATACGGAACTTGTTGATCACGAAGGTCAAGCCGATTACACCTATAAATGAAGCCAAAAATTTTAATTAAACAAGCACTAAAAAGTGTGCCAACATTCACATCCTTAGGGCATAAATCAAATACAGACCTGTTTCTTTAATTAGGCAAACCGTAATAATTAGGAAAGTGGTAATAACATTAATTAAAATCAAAGTAGCTTATTAAAATTAGTTTAGAACTACTTAAAGACAATGGACCTTCACTGAACCCATGACGCAAACACACAATCACACCCCAGATACTGGTGTGGGACATACTACATATGAGCTGTGAGTTACTTGTGGTGAAATCTAGTGAATAATTGCTGTTAAATCCATTTCAGGAGGTCACGCTAACCAGGGCTTGACACACACCAACACGTCAAATACGTGTGGATTTCAGCAGTGATGTGTAACGCAGACACTCCTACTAGCAACTTCAGCGGGTTGAATTTTATATATAATATAGCTTATACATTTTTCAATTGTATTCTTTTAAAAAGGCATCTGAAATAATAAACTAAATCCAATGTGTTGTTGTCAAAAATATAGATTTTTTGATACTGAAACATCTTAAACACTTCCAATACTGATTTTTTCACAAAATAAATACAGGATAGCAGCAGTTCCTACTCTCTCTAATCTCTCCGACAGGAGTGACACACAAACCCGCCTCTCCTCACTCACTCGTTTCATTTGCTTCGCATGGTTGCTGTTACAGTGCTTGAATTTCGCCCAGGAATTGTGCGTATTGCGCATAATTTGACTCATTCCCGCAGATTTTATGCTCACACCCAAAGTGTACGCACATAAAGCCGCCTCTCAGAACTAAATTGAATTCTTATTGCCCTTAAACAGTCAAATAGACACAAAATAATGTAAAAATGCAAGTCTTGGCAAAACACAGTCAGTTACGTTTTAGGTGAACATAAACAGTTGAGAAAGAAAACGCATGTGTAACAGAATAATAGATCCGTGCGTAAGGTCTTAAAGTGACAGCAGCCTAATATGCCTGCTATGTGGCATATATATGGCAGTTTCCCCCATGGTATCGATGTCAAAATTGTGACCAGTGAAAATGCTGTGTCTAGTAACTTTGGAAAAGCTCTAGCCATAGTGGCTGGTGAGCAAAAAAGTTAATGTCAAGCCCTGACGCTAACTGTGGCATGCCTTTACTCACCCAGAACGCGAGCCACCAGTGAGAGAATGACAGTCATGATGACGAAGGTCCAGTTCCAGCGGTGCGGCCCGGCCACTGTCGACACTCCCAAGAAGATAAAGATGAGTGTGTCGCTCACGCTGCTCCACATCTTCAAGAAGTACTTGATGGTGGTGTGGGATTTATGGGATATGTTGGCCTCCACGTAGGGACGCGTGACGGCACCACATGCGATCAGCCTGGAAACAGAAGATTTGCCAAAGTTACTGATCAGATCGGTTAAACCAGCACAGCTTGAAAGGCATTTGGACAGCCAGTTTGGGCTGGGCGATATGGGCAAAAAGATGATCACACTATTTTTTCCCCCCATTTCATTCAATTTTTATATTTATCTATCACAATATTAATTTCATTCCATTAATGGGGAATGTGAACTGACTCGGTTTTATATGAAAGTGTATGAAAACTACATTATTATTTAGGAGTGATTCAATGGCTAACTATCGCCACCTGTTAAATGTATGACCTTCTATGATACACAGTAAAAGTGAACCGGGTCATGTGACCTGACCTCTGATTGGGATCACATTATCAGGGTTGAACATTTTAAGTCCTGTGCTAATGAGGCGTCTCCTCCTCTGCCATGTGTTCCTCTTTAATAAGGGAAACTGTGGCAACACTTCCTGTGACAGCACTGAGGCTGCATTTAGGAGTAATGTTTTGCATAATAGGATATTTCACAGCTCAAAAACAAAAGAAATGTGCTTTTTAATAAGAGCAATAAGCCATTGAAGGCTGTGTGGTGTCCTCATGTCTTATGCCTCATGTTTTTATTTTTTTAATGACATTGATTTTTAAACAAGGAGTGAAAAGTACCCTTTTTAGTCATGTCAAAGCAAATGCATAAATACATAATAATAATAAACTTTATTTTACAAAGCGCCTTTAAAAACATCTCAAAGCGCTGTACACAAAATAAGCTATACATAGCTCAAGTAATAAAAGTAACATCAACAAACAAATGCTAGTTAAAAAAATATATTTCTTAAGTCTTTTAAGTCTCTTAAATATTTCTACCTTTAAACATTTCATAGGCTTGGGCTTCCCGAAGTTCAAAAGGCAGAGTTTGAAGAGAAAGCCCTGTCACCCATAGATCTTTAGCATGTATGAGGAACAAACAACAATTAAGATTGCAATCTACAATTTGGGGTATAGGAATTTAACAATTCAGATAAATAATGTGGAGCCAAGCCATGCAATGCTTTATATGTTAGCATCATAATTTTAAAACCAACTAGGAAGCCAGTTTAAGGACTGCAAAACTGGATAGATATGATTGCATATCCTGGACCCAGTCAATATCCTGGCGTTCATGTTCTTTACATATTGCAGTTTGTTTAGTGTGGATTTAGAAACTCCAGCTAAAAGGGTGTTAAAGTAATCTATCCGAGAGATGACAAAGAAATTTATCAGCTTTTCAGCTACAGACAAATTTAGCATAGGACGCAATCTTGCTAAATTTCTGAGGTGAAAAATGGGTGATATAACTTTGTACTGTACAAAAGAATAAAATAAAAAGACTAGTATAGGTTCCTCGCTTTACTTTGACTATTGATGGCTCTGTCTTGGAGACTCAAAGAAAAGAGAACCAGCTTTGGAAATTTGATGACGGGAACCATTGAGCATAACTTTTCAAGAAATGATTACTCATCCATGTTTTTATCTTAGAAATACAGCCAGAGAGAAACCCAACGTCAGGGTGTTCACCAGATTTTGAGTGTATCAGCGTATCATCAGCATAAAAGTGATAATGAAGGCTGAGCAATCACAACAAATGACCAAGTAGTGGCAAATAAATACTAAAGAGCAGAGGGCCCAAGACTGAGCCCTGGGGAACACCAGTGAAAACAGAGCTAATCTCAGACCTGAAACCACCCATGGAAACAAACTAAGAATGGTCAGTATAATAGGATTTAAACTACTTCAAAGCTGTCTCCGAAACACCAAAATCTTGTTCAAGGTGGATGAGTAATAGATAATTAAATACAAATGAGAGGCAACAGCACACAAGTATTTTTGGCCAAGAACAGAAAATTAGAGATAAGAAAAAAATTATTAAAATCATCCAGGGCAAAATATCTAATATCAAAGTACTGTAGTTTAAAGGGTAGATAATGACACAAGCAATGCAAATGTCATTCTCAGATACTGTATATAAACTGATATGCAAGTCACTTTGGATAAAAGCATCTGCCCATTAGACCATTTGGGTGGTTGCAAACAGCAATGTTTTTTTTGTGGGCAGAGCTTATCTGGTGGTGGAAAATGACAGTTCTGTTCTGCAGTAGGAGTCAATGGAAGCAAAGGAATACTATAATTTTAAAAAGGTAATTTTGAGTTTATATCTCACAATTCACCAAGCCTGCATTTATTTGATCAAAAATACAGTAAAAAGTGTAATATTGTGAAATATAATTACAATTTCAAACTGTTTTCTATGTGAATATATTGTAAAATGTCATGTATTCCTGTGATGCAAAGCTGACTTTCAGCATCATTACTCCAGTCTTCAGTGTCACATGATCCTTCAGAAATCATTCCAATATGCTGATTTGCTGTTCAAGAAACAATCATTATCAATGTTGAAAAAAAGATTTGCAGCTTAATATGTTTGTGGAAACTGTGCTTAAAAAATAAAATAAATAAATAAAAATTCAGGATTCTTACTGTAGATAAATAGAAAGTTCAAACGATCAGCATTCATATGAAATAGAAATCTTTAGTACCATTATAAATGTCTTTAAACTAATAAAAATAAACAAAAATTGACAATAAAGCATTCTTGTTGAAAACAAGTATTCAAAAAAACAATCTAACTAACCCCCAAATTTTGAAAAGTTAAATAATGATTAACTATACTGCCCAGCCCTAGTCAAAACTATACATTTTAAATCGTTTTGTTGTAATAGATGGAACGGTTTTGATAACTTTGAGACACATTGTGAATTACTGCTCTGTTTCCAGGCCTGTCAGAGCCTCAGACTCTTTTTATCATCCACCAGGCCATAATAACCGAGAGCCGTCTCCAGCACCGGAGTATTGACCGAGCTCTGACAGCCTTTTACTTACAAGCCTCGAAGACACAGTGAATCCAAACGCCTTTAGACTATATATCAAGCGTCAGCGACAAGCTGTTAAATCACTGGATGCTTTCAAATTGGAGAAATCCCAGTTCTGACCCGTTTCATCTGGCCATGTTTATTGATTTTATCATTTATTCAGAAACAGAAAAAGCTTTTGCAATTCAGTCTCCTTCAAAAGGCACCCAACGCTTATAACTAAATTTAAATATTAAAGAAATTAAATGCTTAAAATCAACATGAAATATTAAATTCTACATTCAAAATGTATATCCCTGATGCATAATGCATGAATAATCTGTACATGTTATTTAAAAAAAAATGTCTTTGTTATTTTACCGCAAATAACAATTTCAAGGTAATAAAAAGGATAAATGAATTCTTCAATTATATCATGAATTCAGCTGTATTTATGGTGTACCAGCCACTAATATTTATAGGCTGATTTTTGATCAATTAAAACATTGGCATTTCAGAGCATTTTCAACATAAAAGGCAGATATATAACAAACCGATCATTTATTAATTAACTGTGTGAAGGCAAGGCACCAAGTTGTATATGTATCGTTTATAGCTGTATGAAGTTGTTTGTCTGTTGTATACAATGTTTTTTTGGTTAAGATAATTAAAAAATGTTGTCCGCATATATAGTTTGATAGCAAAATAACCTCTGAAGGTTGTCATGTTTTGTTTTATTTTTCTTACTTTGTGCCTCTCTTATAATGTTGGCCTCTTGAATGTTAAAGGGTACCTATCATGGAATTTTGAAAATTACCTTTCATGTAGTGTGTAACATAGATCTAAGTGAACAAAAACATCCTGCAAAGTTTTAAATATGAAAGTTCACCGTATACAAAGTTATTGTCTCTCAAAAGTAAGAGTCGACTCTGAGTCGCTGATATGAATCGATAGACGAACGATGCACTTTCGTACGTCACTTGTACAAATTATTTGAATTCGACACGCCCACTCAGTGCGCGCGCCGAGCAGACAGAGAAAACCTGACAACAACATGTCGACGAGACTCTGTTCTGAAGTGAGAATCAAAAGCAAACTTTTTTTTTCACTGCCCAGGGACAAGCATGTGAAGACTCAGTGGCTAGAGTTTATATTTACAACTATACCACACAAGTATAGCCACCTTGAGCTGTGTTCGCGTTATTTTAATGACGATCGCTTCACAAACACAAATGCTTTCAAGTGTGAATTCGCGAGTCGCTGATACTGAAGGAACGTTCAATACCAAGTTTATTGTTGCTTTTATGTGTGTGTGTGTGTGTGTGTGTGTGTGTGTGTGTGTGTGTGTGTGTGTGTGTGTGTGTGTGTGTGTGTTGTGAGAGAGTGAGAGTTACGCTCAGCAGCTTCTAGGTCTCCAATGTCATTTTTTTTGTTTTTTGAAATATGTGAAATTATGTGAAGCGTATTGTAGTACGGCAGTGCTTTATCAATATGTTTAAGCTTTGGGTTAACGCAAAATATAACTGACTGCGTCATCTGACCAATCACCGCCGATTAGCGTCACGCAAAGGAGGGGTTTGGACAAATGAGTCGTCAAACGAATCATTAGGGAGTCGGTGAGCAAATCAGGTAAAATAAATGCATATTATAAGACAACAAAAGTGTTTTTTGTCATTGCATGCATGTAAAACTGTTGTTGGGGACTCCCAGAACAATATTAGGAACATTTTAAATGCCATAATAGGTACCCTTTAAATGGATCCACATGTTTTGATGATACAACAATAAACTAGCTTGTATACCTCAATGCATGCGTTTTTGAACTTCGCTAATCTATTAAAAACATTTTTTTTGATAAAAGTTAAAATAAGTAAGCAAAATAGTGGTAACAGAATCGGCCAATAGTTGTTTGTTAAAATCGGTATCAGCCACAAAAAAAAAAAAAAATCCTATCAGTGCATCCCTAGTCATTATTCAGCTCAATTTGGTACAATGTTGATTCAATTTAGTTACTCGATTGTGAAAAACTCAATTCAACAATAAAGCAGCTCTACAGAAGACAGTAAGTGGTGACGTACGCCATGATGCCGGACAGATGGAACACCTCCGCAGACAGGTAAGCCATGTAGCTGTAGACGAAGACAAACAGGGGCTCGATGACACGGGTGTGTGAGGTGAACCGTGACGTGAAGGCCGCCAGGATGCCGTAGATGGCGCCCACCACGATACCACCCAACGACACCACCAGGAAACACACGACACCCAGGAACACGTCGGTGACAGTGACCGTACCCACACTGGAGAACTCCTCAAACAGATGATACAGCACCTACAGAGAACAACAACAACGGCAAGTGTGCATCAGAAATCAACAATCCAGGGCATCAGAACCACAGGCAGTGAGTGTAGCCCTCGACTAAAGATCGTTCTAGTCGACTAGTAGTTCATTTAAGCGATTAGTCGACTAATCAGGTGTTTATCTTGAAGGGATAGTTCACTTTGAAATTCATTTTTGATATGTTTTAGCTTACCTCAAGGGCATCCAAGATGTAGGTGTCTTTGTTTCTGCAGTATTTTCAATTTTGATATTTTTAGGTCAAACCGTTCTTGTCTGTCAGTAATATAATGCAGGTATACGGTCACTTCCTCAAAGAGCATGCACAGAGAAGTCCAAATTAAACATGATTTAATGAATCATAAATGTAAGTACACATTGATGGCCTAAGACACGAAACGAGCGGTTTGTGTTAGAAAACGAACAGTATTTATATCGTTTTTACCTCTTGTAAACACAGCCACGTCCAAGTGATCTGAGATCGTGTTCGCTTCGGTCTTTTCCGGAAAGCACCGGAAGTGATCTCTCGCGCGTGTACGTCACTCATACAATTGTTTTCTTTTTTTGTAATTATTTTCTTTTACGACGGTTTAAACGTCCCGCAGAAGCGCAAATTAGTACCCTTTTACCCTGTTCTGTGTAAACAATGAGTGACGTACACGCGCGAGAGATCACTTCCGGTGCTTTCCGGAAAATACCAAAGCGCCTGCGCCCTCAGATCACTTGGACGTGGCTGTGTTTACAAGAGGTAAAAACGATATAATATTGTCTGTTTTCTAACACAAACCGCTCGTTTCGTGTCTTAGGCCATCAGTGTGTACTTACATTTACGAGTCATTAAATCATGTTTAATTTGGACTTCTCTGTGCATGCTCTTTGATGGAGTGACCGTATACCTGCATTATATTACTGACAGACAAGAACGGTTTGACCTAAAAATATCAAAATTGAAAATACTGTGGACACAAAGACACCTACATCTTGGATGCCCTTGAGGTAAGCTAAAACATATAAAAAATTAATTTCAAAGTGAACTATCCCTTTAATAAGCCATACATCATAATAATGAGCCTTTAATTGCCTATATAATTAATACATAGCCTAATCAGCACTCAAACGCATGCATAAAGCTTGCCACAGCACACCGGCAAACGTAATGATTATGAATAAGAGACATTTTAATAATTTACTGATAATGTTTTCTGTGTTTTCGGCTGTAGAGATTAAGTTGACGATACTGACTCGTCATCTCCACAGTAATATGCACGTTACATACGGATTACATAATCTAAAAATATTTATTTTCCATTTGAATTGGTTCACTTAAAAGTAGACATTTCAAGCTTTCTATAGATATATTTCTAATGTCTGTGAGGCAAGTATCCGCTGAGATTTGTTCACTGAGACCGGGACGGGAGAAAGCACATCCTGATTGTTTTCATTATTTTACAAAAGCACAACATTTTGTTGTTATTGTGAGTTACAGAAATTAAAGTATACCCTTTACAGTTTGCATTAATCTTATCTGTAATACCAAAAAATTACCAAAAAAATACCAGTGTTAATGTTAGTCTAACTAACTATTCACAGTGGATTCTCACAGACAGTGAAGGACTGGCACGATCCCATATAATATATCATACTAGCAGCTGATATATGCATTTATAAAAGCTGATAGGAGGGTGTCTAATAGATTGGTGCAGAGATGGCGTATTTGTGTAGGCCAACCCAGGAGTTAGCATCACCCTAGATCCCTCGACAAAAACCCAAAAATGTATAAAATAAGGTCTGGGTATAAAAAAGTAGGGCTGTGAAACGATTAATCGTGATTAATCGCATCCCAAATAAAAGTTTGTGTTTACATAATATATGTGTGTGCACCGTGTATAATTATTTTGTATATATAAATACATATACATACATAGAGGGCATATTTAAGAAAAATGTGTTATTTATATATAAAATATTTATATATAATACAAATTATATATATATATATATATATATATATATATATATATATATATATATATATATATATATATATATATATATATATATATACACATACATATACAGTATATTAGGGGTGTCACGATTTCGATTTTAAATCGAAATCGATCGAAATTAAGTAACAATCTCGATAATCGAATTCAAAAATGGAATCGTCGATACTGCCACGCCCCCATGTCACGTCCAGTCGGTTTGCAAAGCGGAAAAAACAGCGTTGAAGTCAGTGTTGCCAGATTGGGCGGGTTCCCGCCCAATTGGGCGGTTTTGAATTTGATTGTGCGGGTAAAAAATGGTTTGGGCGGGTGGACAAAATTTGGGCTGGTTTGGGGTCAGTTCGGCGGTTTTCAAACATCTACTTATTAAAGTCTAATTGGTTAAAAAACTAAGCTAAAGTGTGCATGTGCTGTCATCATGACAAAGACAAACACTGGCGTTGGTGTTGACGTCACCGACGAGCACGCACGCACTTATAGCCAATCAGCGATCAGCAGGCAGACGCGATTTAGCGCGATAACTTGAAGGCAGCTGTATATTCTAGTGATCGATAATGCCAAAGTGACCTACATATACAGTAAGTTGTATCTACAGTAAAGAGTAAGATAGTGATCAACTCTAAAAACGTACACATGTGGTGGGAGATGACTCGATGTTTAACTCTGAGAGGAGAGCAAAGTTCAGTTGAAATACTTGAATTGGAATCGAATATGGGACGACTCCTGTCCATGATCCATGTGCACTAGCCTAACCAGACATCTGCAACGTTTACACCGTCCAGACTGCATGAACTCTCCTGTCTCTGACAGCTGCTGAAAAAGGTTTGATCAACAATGAATCAGTTTTGACTGCTAAATTCTGCATTATGTTCTACAATGTGTAACAGCTACTTCTGAGGGTTAAAGTCATCGGTACATTTCTTGATTGCCGTTTTGACAGTGTCCACCTGGACATTTTAGTCATATTTGCTAATTCTTCTTAATTATTGCCCTGTTTTGATCCGTTTTCCTGGGAATTTTTTTTTTATTGTATTTTATCATCGTTATTTTGTTTTAAGGAGATAAAAATGGTGCTTATCAACCTTGAATGACATGGCAATACAATTATATCACATTATTTTGGCAGTAAAATTTTGGGCGGTTTTTTCTCGGAGTGGGCGGTTTTTGGTGAGCTTTTGGGCTGGAAATCACCGTCCCAATCTGGCAACACTGGTTGAAGTGCTGCGAGTCCTCTACCTCAGTTACAGCCAGTCAAAAGATAGCATGGCTGCAGATGCAGGAGACCCATCGACAGGACTTCTGACCTCCTCTTTCACTAAAGTCGCCGGTGTGGGACAGTGGGAGTATTTCTGATTTCCAGCGAGTTATGTTGACAACGTTCACATTCGCGTTCAAAGTTCGCGCTTAAAAAAAGCCACACTTTGCAAGCTCTGCTACTGTATGTGCGTCAGCGCGTGTACCATTCTTCCACTTTTTAAATTAAAACTTTAAATTGACAAAAACAGCAGACTCAGAACAGTATAAATCTTTATACAATAAATCTAGCATGTCACAAATAACTTGATTCTCCATCTTCACGAATGAGACAAGTGTCGTTCATTTCCGCACCTAGTCTATTTTTGCTGCACGCGCCGAGTTAAAGCGACAGCGCACAATTCGTGGTCAAAATGAACATGACACGAAAATGTTGTAATTTCATCATAAATGCATTTAATTAAATTCTACATTAAATACTAATATTTTTCACAGTCATGTTTGTACTTTAAGACCGAGGTAAAGCAAGGAAAACATATATGTATCTGTTAAACCTTGTTTGTTTTGTTGTGAACTTGAATGTCATCTTCTGTGAATAAGACTGCAGTTACAAAAGAGAAAATACATGGCAGGTTATTTTGCTTAAGTTTCTAATTGACTGAAGATATAAAGTTATTGTAACATTATTTTGTTAATAAATGTTTTAAATTTGACAATGTAGTGTGGTACATTGCGAACAAAGGTCATATATTATATTACATAAAAGTCTAGTCTAAAAATGGCATCGCAAACTGTGCTTAAAAAAAATAAATGTAAAAATCGAGAATCGAATCGAACCGTGACCTTAGAATCGAAAATGTAATCGAATCGAGGATTTGGAGAATCGTGACACCCCTACAGTATATATAAGCAAATATTTCTAAAATATATGCATGTGTGTTTATTTATATATACAAAATAATTATACACAGTACACAGTACACACACATATATTATGTAAACACAAACTTTTATTTTGGATGCGATTAATCACGATTAATCGTTTCACTGCCCTAAAGAAAAGCTTAGGATTCCAACACGTTTTGTTAATCGTGATATCTTCACAAATGAACACAACTTTTATGAATTTTGAAGCGTAAATTATAATCGTCAGAAGTTGAAAGTTAGCGTAGGCTGTGAAAGTACTACACCATGGTCACATGACTTCAACGTCACTATCCCTAAGCTTCAGTCAACTCTTTCAGTCAGTTTAAAAACATTTCCCCTGAAAGTTCAAGTAGTTTGCAAGAGTATGATTATAAACGCAACGGCAGCGAAGGCAGACTAGTGTGAGTAGATGAGTTTACTTTAGCTTAAAAAAAAAACAATAACAAGAGGGTATTATTGATGTATTTTATATTGTAGAAAAAAACTTGAAAATATTTTGAGCTTGTGTGTTCACCACAGACCTTATTTCAAGCATTTAACTAAAAACCTCTTCAAATAACCCATTGACCTCAGGACGATGGAACTGGAAGTGCTAAAATGCATTTTAAGCATTTAGACATGGTCAAGAGGATCTGAGCACCACAATAGGGAAAAGTGATTTGAGTGACTCGTATTGGTCATTATTTCAGAAAATGCTGATCTACTGGGGTTGTCACGCACAACCATCTCTAGAGTTTACAGAGAATGATCCAAAAAAGAGAAAATATCAAGTGAGTGGCAGTTCTGTGGGCGGAAATGCCTTGTGCAAGAGGCCAGAGGAGAATGGCCAGATTGCTTCAGCTGATAGAAAGGCCACAAAAACTTGTTACAACCGAGGAGCATCTCTGAATGATCAACACATCAAGCTTGAAGCAGACAGACTACAGCAGCAGAAGACCACTGATCACAAAGATCACACAGGCTCACCAAAACTGACAATAGAAGATTGGAAAACGCTGTCTGGTCTGATGAGTGTCGATTTGTGCAGTGACATTCAGATGGTCGGGTCAGAATTTGTCAAACAACATGAAAGCATGGATCCATCACGCAGTATCAACGGTTCAGGCTACTGGTGGGGTTGTAATGGTGTGGGGGATTACACTGGGATTCTCAGCATCTTGTTGAATCTATCCCACGAAAGGCAAAAGGGGCCAAACCCAGTACTAGTGGCCAGTGAGTGTATAAACACACACAGAGACACACAGAACACACAACACACCACACACACACACACACACGAGCACACACAACACACAGAGACACACACACACAGAGACACACAGACACACACACGACAGAGACACACACACAGAGAACACACACACACAGAGACACACACACACACGAGAACACACCACACACAGACACACACACAACAACACACAAGACACACACACAGAGACACACACACAGAGACACACACACACACAACACAGACAACACACACACACACAGAGAACACACAACACACACAGACACACACACACACACACACACACACACACACACACAGAGACACACACACACACACACCACACACACACACAGAGAGAGAGACACACACACACACACACACCAGACAGAGACACACACACACACACAAACAGAGACACCACACACACACACACACACACACACACACAGACAGAGACACACACACACACACACACACACACACACACACAGAGACACACACACACAGAGAGAGACCACACACACACACACACACACACACACAGAGACACACAGACAGAGAGACACACACACACACGCACGCACACACACGCAGACACACACACACAGAGACACACAGACAGAGAACACACAGACAGAGACACACACACACACACACACACACACAGAGCACACACACACACACACACACACACACACACACACACACACACACACAACACAACACACACACACACACACACACACACAACAGACAGACAGACAGACAGACAGACAGACACAGACAGACACACACACACACACACACACACACACACACACAACGGACACACACACACGCAGACACACATGGACACACACATACGGACACACACACACACAGAGACACACACACAGGGACACACACACACACACACACGCAGACACACCACACACACACACACACACACACACACAACGGTACACACCACACACGCAGACACACCATGGACACACACATACGACACACACACACACAGAGACAACACACACAGGGGCACACACACCACACACACACACAACACACACACACACACACACACACACACACACACGGACACACACACACGCAGACACACATGGACACACACATACGGACACACACACACACAGAGACACACACACAGGGACACACACACACACACACACACACGCAGACACACATCGACACACACACACGGACACACACACACACCACTTTTTGTTTTGATAAGTTCAGTGTACTCACCACAGTGACGGCATCATTAAGTAAAGACTCTCCGAACACCAGGATGTGGAGCAGCTCATTAATGTGTATCTCCTCGAACACAGCCAGCACGGCCACAGGGTCTACGGCTGAGATGATGGTCCCGAACAGCAGACACGACAGGAGGTCCACACGCTCCAGCTCAGCGCCCTCCAGCCGGCACACGCCGTACAGCAGGCCACCCACGAAAAACGCATTCCAGAGGGTCCCCACCACTGCGAACATGAGGATGGTGCCCAGGTTCTCGGTGAAGGGTCGTATGGCAGGAAATATCCCGCATCCAGGATGATGGGAGGCAGAAGGTAGAGGAAGAATATATTGGATTCCAGCGCCGGAGGTTTCTCTCCGACCACCTTCATAAGACCCCCGACCAGCAGACCCACCACGATCAGCAGACAGCTCTCCGGAACGATAGAGGGCAAGCGAGGGATCAGGTGGAAGCCTGAAAGAGGAAGAGAAACAAGGATGGATGAAGACAGAAGCTAATTCAAATAATTATTAGTGATGCATCCAACATTAATTTTTACTGAAAACAAAAAGATGTTTTAATTTAGCTGAAACAACAACAACAACAACAAAAAATCTAATTTAATCAACACTAAAATAATTTAAAGGCATTTAAATTGCACATAAGGCAGTTTTATACCAAGTTTTTAATGAATTATGTTTTTCAATTCGCTGTTCAAATATAAACATTTAAATGGTTGCTGTAATAAAAACTGTTTTCATGAAAGATGTATCAAACATTCATTAATTAACAAAGACCGATTAAGTAAAAATATAATTGAATATGTAATTTAGTGCATTTATTTATTAAAATGCTCCTCTCTATAGTTTTTCCATAGCCAACATTGCATGGCTGAAACAAAGTTTTATATATATATATATATATATATATATATATATATATATATATATATATATATATATATATATATATATATAATATATATTTATTCGGTAGCCGAAATTTCATTGCGTCACTAAATATATAATAAAATAAAATATAATATAATATATGGTTGATTCTAATTTTTATGCATGTTTAACAGTTTATGTATTCACATATAGTTTATAAACACGTTTTTGTGAACTGAACTGGTGGGAGTGGGGCACACACACACACCACAACACACACACACACACACACACCACAACACACACCCCACCCACACACACACACACACACACACACACACACGTTTAGTAAATCTGATGATTTTTGCAGGTCTGACTTACGATCTATGAACATTAATTAGCATTAGGATATGAATTTCTCCTCTCCTCTTCTAAATTAGATTTTATGACAATCAAGTTTGTAATAATTTTTAATAGCTTTTTCATGGCCATAAAGGAACTACTCAAATGCCAACGCAGTAAAATCTCTCTTTATGTTCAGTGTAAAGCGCCTCTGTTGCACAGCAGTGTGGAAACTGTGATCCTGCTGATGCTTTGCTGACATGTGGAACAGCTGTGAACTTCTGCAGAATAATGTCAAGAGTGTCAGAGCATCATGACAGGGTCACAAAGAACATAATGCCAGTCAAACTATTTTCTTGAGAGCCGAAAACAAATGATTGACTTCAAGTCTGTCATCTTTGGTTTGTCGTAAGCTTTAGTTTTAACTGTGAGGGTTTTATCACTAAAGTTTTTCTTAACTAAAGGGTTTGTTGATTGCTTCAGAGATTTCTAGTGCACTTGTCATGCACTGCTTTGAATGTTTTCAAGAGACAAACAGGGCTTAAATCTGAAAGTAACACAGCATACCACAGTGAGAACAAGATAGACGAGGAAATAGTTAAAGCACACATACTAAACACTCTTTGAGAAACCCACACAAATCGTGCCTTATCTCGTGACTGATAAACACAGTTCAATCAATCGGGTGCGTTTCCCAAAAGCATAGTTGGTTGGCAATGGGTAATTGCATTGCAACCAACAAAGTTGCTAACTTGGTTATTTTGGGAAACGCACCCCTGACCGGTTCATCGGTGGTCAAACATGTGACAATGACTAACTTCCACAGACAAGGTTTCAGTTTAACCCAGGCTAAAATGCAACCTTCATCTTAAAATATGTTCCTGCCATTGTTTTGTCTCTAGATTCACACTAATGTTCTTTTTTCTAAGGCTAATGCTTCTTAAATGTCCTAATTGAATTGAGGCCTAAACCTGGCTTAATCTAAGCCCTGTCTGTGAAACCAGGCCTAAATCAGTCTATGAAACATTAATGATGAATAAGAGGTTTATTTGAAGACTGACGTCATCTTCATTTGAACTGAAGTAAGTCATTACAATCGTCTCCGTATCCTCCTACGCTGCGCAGATCTGTGTGACACGACAGCGGTCAGCAGATAAAAGACCCAGGAGACAAGCTGAATTAAAACCTCCTCAAGCCTGAAAGGATTTATCGGGGAGTAATGGATGAGAGAAGTCATTATAGAAGATCCATTTCTCCAGTTTAAACCTTGTTTAGCTGGTTAACAAGATCCAGAAGCTAATGGAGGAAATGAGTCTGTTTCTCCACGGACAATCGTTCAAGAGCAGCCTACGATACACAATGAGACAATTTATCAAGTTAAAAGTAGTAGTTTTGTTACATTGAGTAATATAAAAAAAAAATATTAAAATAATATTTATATAAAATAAATTGAAATAAAAGAAATAATAATTTTAGTTTCATTGGATTATCAAAAAATAGTAAATAAATTAACAAACAAATAAAAAGTAAACACTCAACAAAATTTAGTTAGTTTCACTAGATTATCAAAATTGAATAAATAATTAACATATAAACAAATAAATAAAAACGAAACTATCAAAAAATTATAAAAACAAACAAATAAATAAATAACTTGCTTGGTTTCACTGGATTATCAAAATTAAAATATAATAAAAAAATACTAAAAATCAATACAGTTTCGTTTCACTGGATCATCAAATAAATAAATAAATAAATACATAATTGTATTAATTCAGTTTAGTTTTACTGGATCATCAAGACAAAAACATTTAAACAAACAAATAAATAAAAAAATTCTACATTGTGATACTGTTACCGTGATAAAACCGTGATAAGAATTACTCGTACTGTGATGCGGTTGTGCTCATCGGGCCCATCCCTAGATCAGTGTTATATAAAAAGACTCAAAATAGAGGAGCCAGAATCCCTCAGCGATTACGAGGTCCTTTAACCTTCACGCTGGCACCGTGCCCGTTGTGCGGCCCCTCAAACACCCAACAATGAGCCCCCGGGGGACCGTGAATTATTCAGAGCCCATCGCCTGATGCCAGCGGGCCACGCTTCTTGAGGCTGATAGGCATGCTGGCACGTGTCGAGAGACTAGAAAACAGTGTGAGGCCTGAGAGTGTAAACATGTTACCACACACACTGAGCACATCCAATTAAAACCGGTCATTCGCACAACAAATGTCAACATCTCAACGCTACTCAAATGAAGCCTGCATACAAGCTATGATCTAAATAACTCATTAAATGTTCTTACTTTTTTACTTACTTTTGCACATCTTTCTAGTTAATTGCTGAAGAGACGAAAAAACGATAAAAAGATAGATGTTAATTGAAAGGGACTACTATATGTTAGTAAGACTACTTGGCAACCCTGGCTTGAACTACGAGTGATTAATAGGGTTAAATAGAACCTGCTTTAACGTTGCTTTTTTTTTAACTCTCAATGCGTTAACGTGAGTTAACTTGCCCTAAATTCAACACAAGAGACATTTTCCTCACACACAGTATGACACTTTTTTCCACACACTTTTGATTTAATATAATCGGCCCTGATCATCAGCTGTTTTAAAGTCCACCTGTAGTCAATAATTTTATCCCTTAAAACTCATCTTTGATCACCAAAATGACAAAAAAAAATGTCTTCATGCCTTAATAGCTTGAATGTAACTCTACACCCTTGCCTCATTAAGTATACGCGGTTCTATGGATATGCAAATGAGCCCCGTCTCCACTCACTCACTCAGAGATCCACTCGTAGACAATCACACATTGATCTGATTGGTTACAAGGTAGTCTTACAAGTCTTACAAGGTAGACTGTCTTTGATTCACTGCAGTTTTAAGAAGAAAATACTCAACAATGCTGTGCTGACATGCATTTACACATGGTTTGTCTTAAAGCATATTAAAAACACCACATAGATATAGAAGGAACATTAAAATCTTGATTTTCAAGTCGGCTGATGGCCAATATAGAAAATAATTGATTGTATCGACCGATACAGATTATTAGCCCATACATCCCTACTAAATATATAGTCAATTAATCTCATCTGCATATAAAATGGTCCCTTAAAGGGTACCTATTATGGCATTTAAAATGTTCCTAATATTGTTCTGGGAGTCCCCAAAACAGTTTTACAAGCATGCAATGACAAAAAACACTTTTGTTGTCTTATAATATGCATTTATTTTTACCTGATTTGCTCACCGACTCCCATATGAATCGTTTAGCGAGTCATTTTTCCAAACCCCGCCTTTGCGTGACGCTAATCTGTGGTGATATGTTAGACACCCAGCCGACGGGGTGTCATTGGTTGTTGCACTAGATCTTACCCAGATACAACAGTGCTATTTGCTGATTGGCTAACAACACCAGACGAACAACACCAGAGGAGACCAGGGTTGCCAGCCCAATTGCTCATCAAACTAACCCAATCACGGCCAAAAATATTCAAATAGCGCTCCCGGGTGTTTCCTCAATAACAATCATGTTCCAGTGGATAAAACAATCGCGTCAACCAGCGTGCACTACACAAACAACCCGCGGAAACAGTGCAGGCATACGGACCTGGCAACACTGGAGGAGACGCGCTTGAATCCTGCCGGTTCCACAGTGAGTGAGTTTTGGGCACTGCGGCATATTAGATATATTACAAATAGTTTTTCAGCGTGAGAAATACAATGTGTGGCCGGAGAGCGTGACAAAAGACCGAAATGAGTGACTGTCACGCTCAATGCGTGATGCGTGACACTCGAGAGCCCTGTGACAACTCCATTAACAACGACAAACACTTCACATATTTCAATACAATTGACATTGAAGACCTAGCGCTAAGTTAGCTGCTAGAAGCTGCGCTGTGCCTGTGCGTACACAACACACAAAATAATTATAGAACATGATACAAACATAAAAGCAACAGCCTACTTACAGATTGTGATTCGGAGAAGGAAGCTGATCCAAATAAACTCGGTACTGAACCTCCCTCCTTCAGTATCAGCCGGCTCGCAAATTCATACTTTATAGCATTTAGGTTTGTGAAGCAATCATCTTCAAAATGACGCGAACACAGAACGAGTTCGGGCTATAATACTTCTGTGGTATAGTTATGAACTGTAGCCACTGTCTTCAAATGCTCCTCACTGGGCAGATGAAAAAAGTTTGCTTTTGCGTCGCACTTCAAAACACAGCAGCGTCTCGTCGACATGATGTTTTCCCTGGTGTCTCCTAATGCAATGAGTGGGCGTATCTTATTCAAATAACTTGGACAAGTGACGTACGAAAGTGCATCGTTCGTCTATCGATTCATATCAACGACTCAGAGTCGACTCTTACTTTTGAGAGATAATAACTTTGTATACGGTGAACTTTCATATTTAAAACTTTGCAGGATGTTTTCGTTCACTTAGATCTATGTTACACACTACATGAAAGGTAATTTTCAAAATTCCATGATAGGTACCCTTTAAATAAGAAAATGTTTAATTTGTAATGAATTATCAAATGGAATGACAGTAACGCTCGACATAAACGTTCTCCAATCATTATTATAAAACAATGTTGTCTGCAACGGCATGCATGACAGGCTGTTCCTCAAAGATGAACCGCACTATTAAATCACAGCAGCTGCTCGAAGAACTTCTGGGTTCTGCAGAGGATCAACAAGGACAGAACAAGTGTGTGTTCTTGGCTCACATTCACACTCCATAGCTGAACATTACTAGCCTGGCTAACGTCAGACCCATAGACAGTATAAGAAATGGACAGAGCCATCTCATTGGAACTCAGTTGAGACAGTTGAAGCCCACTTTTAGCGATTTTTTAGCACTTCCGTTCCTGACGCGCAGACTCAAACCGACTCAAACTAAGCTTGATGACGTGAGCAACCCGCCTGACAGACGTAAATCTTCTAGTAGCTGTGCGTGAAAATTGCCAACGTTAATCTTGCAGAGACGGCGAGCTTGAGCAAAGAGTTCTTTGGTGTGAGTGAGTAGGAGTAAGTATTTTTTATAGTATTTATTTTAAAATGTAACGCCAGTACGCCATATTAAGTTAATGCATTGATTGCCTGCGAGCTTCTCCTCCTATCTTTACGGTCGCGCGACAGAGAGTCGAGTGGTTATGACGCAATCGTTAGCCTATTTTTACAAAAACTGTTTCTCTACGGGGCCATAATGTAACATAGAAGGTAATGGAGCCCTTTATACCTTGTCGTGTTTCTTTAGAAATAAATAATGGACAAATTGAGTCTTTAAACGCCTCAGATGTAAAGTTATTTGCTGTCAAAGTGACGCCAAAATGAATGGGAGTCAATGGAAATGTTAACGCAAGTGAAGTTCTGCTACAAGATGGCGGCTCCCGCGAGGCTTCAACTTCCGGTCGATGGATTACCCCCTTGGTCAGACCTCATTGAGACGTGGGTCTGGGAACCACATGTTCATTTTCTCGTATTTGAGGCGTGGGTTACGAATGCCCAGAGCCGTTTATTGGGTGCTACGAATGTCTATCAAATGCGCCTGTACGAAGCTCATAGCCAATCGTTTCAATTATACCAGATGACGTTATGTAGAGCGACAGAAATTAGACGAGGAAGAAGACGATGGGTCAGCGATTTACGTGTACACGATGGCGTTTCAAAATAAACTTGCGTTCTAAATTATTTAGAACAATATCCAAGGCTGCATCGAAAGGTAACTTTGCGTCTGCTGCCATGTTGGATCCATAGGTATAAACAAACTGCTTCGGTGTGTCGCATAGACGTCATCATCGTCTTGCTGCTCCCTCCCCGTTCTCTGATTGGTCCCCTCGCTGAGGCGAAAATCTGGTCCATGGAATCCAGGCTGCCTAGCAGCGTGAATAAAATCAGCAAGGCATCATGGGAAAACCCAGGCTAGACTTTCAGGAGCCAAATCTTTCTTACCCAAATACAGTGGTGAGTACCGTATTTTCCAGAAAATAAGTCGCACATTGACTATAAATTGCTACGGGTCAAAATTGGATTGTTGAGAGAGAAAAGAAAAACCACATAAGTTGCATCAGTATATAATTCACATTTTATTAATACATTCAGTGACATCCCGGAAAATAAAATGAAACGTTTACAAACACACACAATCTTCCTTCACTCAACAACAAAATCCTTTAAATTAAATTAAACCGTATCCAGAACAGAGCAAGAATGAAAAAAATGAAAGTTTAAAACAAACATAAATTATGGTGGCATTCATGATAAACAACTACTATAAACTCTAAGCCTAGACAAATTTATCTAAAGTGCAGCTGAAACTACCAGTGTCATGTGGGAAATGCGGTCTCTGGTGCTCTTGATGATTTAAATAAGTTTCTAAACCGGTTCTAGGGTGTACTCACACTAGCCAGTTTGAACCATGCCCGAGTGCGTTTGACCACCAAAGCGCGGTTCGTTTGACTAGTGTGAGTGCTGCGAACCGTGCCCGGGCGCGGCTCGATTAGCCGGCCCTGGCCCGCTTGGAAGAGGTGGGCCAGAGCACGGTTCAGTTGGACTCGGGCGCGGTTCGCATGCAGTGTGAGCGCTAACCGTGCTGGAGCACGGAACACCATTGTGTTCAGAGCAGCCCGTTCTCATCCCAAGGCGTCATACAGGTGACGCGCGTCTAAATCCGACGCACATGGCATCCTTTAGCGTCAATATGAGACGCAGATCCCAAGGCGTCAAAACCTAACGCTACCGCAGACCTAAACCTACCCATAACAGTGCGTGTTATATTGACGCTAAAGGGTGCCATGTGCGTAAGATTTCGACGAAATGTCATATGACGCCAAAGGATGAGAATGCGTTGGTTCAGAGAGCCTCCGCTCTTCTTGTTTATCCCGAAACCGTCGCACCATAATGACGTAAGCGGCTCCGGCACGAATGCTGAAACCCTATGTGAGTGCAGGCCAGAGGGGGAGTGGGGAGGGGGGACAATCGTACTCGGGCCCGGTTCATGGCAACCGTGCCTAGTGTGAGTACACCCCTAATGTCAATTCAGACCGAACAACGGTCTAAATTGAACCGAACAAAAGTTTGACTTTCTTTTGGATAAAGTTGGACATTTTTAGCATGCTAATGTTTACGATTATAAGTTACAGGGAAAACGACATCAAATTACCTCATACTAGGGCTGTTAAATACTTGAATCTGATTGGTTGACAAACGTTCTAAGATGTGCAATTATTTTCAGCGAAACGCACAGATAAAGTAGTTCAGGCAGGTTTTGACCGAATTACAGCTCCATTTCACTTCACCCAAATGATTTCAGTTATTTTAAAGGTCCTTACATCCGAAAAAGAACCAAAACCCACAACGAAATTGACCGAGCAAATAAATATAGTTGTCAATAGGATAAAAAACTAATTATTTCTGTTTTTTGCCTCAAAATTACATTTTATAATTACCAAAAGCGATGGAGATTATCATTAAAATAGTTTAGCAACATAAAAGCTACATAGAATTTTTTTACTAGCGATGTAATAACAGTGCTGTTCTTGAAGCAGATACACTTACAGTTTCACTATTAGAGACGCTGCTGGCCAACACTGTTAAAAGATCCACAGACTGAGGTCAAATACAGACACCTAATCTCTTTCTCTCTAATAACTGCATTAATAACTGCATTAGACTGCTGTCAGTGGCTGAAGCCTCTATTACTAGCTCTAATGGAAATAGCAACGGAGGCGTGGGATGAGATGCCAGAGAAATTAGTCCTACACAAAAGCTTTTATAAGGACAAAAACCAGATTTGACAAATGTCTTGAAATACTAATGTCTTCGGTGGTGTGGTAACCGTAGTATAAGGGAATAATTGACTTCGGTTGTATTATTTGAAATTAATGCACACCTGAGGTTGAACAGCCAATCTGTTTCTTGTTGTGGCTGCATTACCACCTCAGGTGTGTACATTCATTTCTAATAATTCAATGGACCGGTGTCAATTATTCCTTACTTAAAGGATGTGAAAGTGTTAAAAAATTAAGCAGCATTTGCATTCCTGTGCAGAATTTTAGACTCAAATGCATAATTTGCATGATAATCTACTGTACAAAGTGTTATAATGTTACAGTGCACATTTAAATGTGTGATTTTATAAGCATTTTCATGCCACTACAAAGCCCTTTTGGGAACATTAGACGGCAATAAATTGCCAGTGTTCGAGATAATGGTCCTGACAGCCCTTAATTACAAGCAGCAAAGTCTTCATGACTGCCTCTGCAAGCCACTGGAGATGGAGATGTACAGAATGTTAAATACCCGTCAGGCGAGATCCAAGCATGACGATATATAGGATTGCTTTACATCATTTACTTTACTTTTAAAAAGTATGGCTTTCAGGCGCGTGTCATCTACAGGGGTGTTGTTTGTTCAGACCTGTAGAACAGCATCAACAGGCTATACTTCTTCCCCATCAAACTCATCAGGTGTCGGACAGTCTTGCTTTAGCCTGACAGAGAGGCATTAGAGGTTGTGTGTGTGTGTGTGTGTGTGTGTGTGTGTGTGTGTGTGTGTGTGTGTGTGTGTGTGTGTGTGTGTGTGTGTGTGTGTGTGTGTGTGTGTGTGTGTGTGTGTTGTGTGTGTTGTTGTCTTTACTGTGGTTAATTGTTTGCATGACACTAAACCCCCTAACCAAGGTAAAAACACTCAAGATTTTGTGTTTAAGCAATTAAAACACCAGCTCCCAATAAATAAATGAATTAATTAATGAGTGCATCTCATGAAAACCAAAAGAAAATGAAAAGAATAAAAAATGAGAAATTAATTGATGTATAAAGAAAGTAAAGCCTATTTTACAGACCATTTAGTTTTTTTTGCATTGTGACATTTCCATGTGAATTAACTACTGGATTGCTTCAGAATATTTTCCTTTATAAATGTTTTACTATGTATCTATGCATGTATGTATTTTCCATTATTCTTAATGGTGGTGATTTTTTTTTAAATGGAAGTCAATATTATTTTATTTAAAGGTGCATTGCGCAACATTTCATGTTAAAAATACCCGTTTTTTAACCCATACATGCGTAAACAATTGCCTGATGGGCTGAATGAGCCCTTCTCTGATCACTGAGATTGCCTCTATAGTCCTGTACAGTAAAATAAATAAGAGGGATTCGGGCTCGAATCTGAGACTGGGCGTGACGTCATGCGCGTTCACGCTCACCAGGCGATGTCTCGGAGGTTTGTTATTATGAGCCGCCATTCTCCGTATCAGCGAAGACAACTCGAGCGACAAAACTTAGTCAACTTTCCACAAAAGTAGAAGTTGGATTCAAAGAGACCGCTTGTAGTTCATTCCAAACCCAACGCAAACTCCACGTAAGACAAAGAAAAGAAAACTTTTGTCTATTTATTGACCAAAAGGGCCAAATTGGAGTCAGGTGTCGGAATAAGACGAGACGAGAGTCAGCATCGGGAAGGCTTTCAACAAATGGAGAGATCTCCGGTCTGCTCTAGGGCTCAACTGGATCCTCAGTTGGCTGTTTTCTTGATAAAACGGTAAGATATACCCCAGTCTCTAATGTCTGATGCGGCAAATCTATGACAACAAATGACGATGCGTAAAATTGTGAATGCTTTAGCCTAAGCTAGATAAATGCACAATCAGAATTGATTTCACTAACGTTTACCATTGTCAGTGAACAGGTTCATAAACTAGGAATTGTCTTCGGAAGAATAGTACAACATGAAACATAAAACATGTCCCATAAAAGATGCTAACTTGTTTTTGTGTATGGCCTACCGGTAGCCTTGCGTCCTTTGCCTGCGGTCTGCTCTTCTATCTTCTTCCATCATATTACTTTAGACTTTCCACCATAGTCTTTAAACGCCGCCGTTCGTACTCCGTTATTAAGGTCCCGGTAGGCAGAACGGGAACATTGCGCTAGCCTCCTCCATGCTGGTTTGTTGTTGTTGTATGTGGCGCCGCCGCCGCCGTGCTCGCGTCACTCCCTTACTCATCGGTTCTGGCCACTGGCCAGTGCGACCGCAAACAGCAAAACCCAGTTTGGGGGAGTGTAGTTCTTAGAAACGTTTAGAAGTGGACAGTTCCTATAACTAAGTTCCTATAACTACTTGTTATGAAAGCGGATATAGTGCCATTTGATTGTTTATTACCTTGAGACATGAGTGTACTTTGTTATGGTATGATTATTATTTTAAGCTTTTACAAATTAATAACTTATATTGTTCATGAACGTGTTTCCATAATAATACAATCATAAGTGGATACAGTAAACGCATAAAACAGTTCAACATGGAGATAGATGGAAACAAAAACTGAAGTTTTCTTCTACCCCGCCCGTTTTCCCCTCACACATAAGTGTGTAATTTTACTCAAATGCCTTTCCTTTCATATATGTAAAATGACTTGCAGATTTATAACTTTATATCCTCTGAAGACATTATGACTGTAAACAAAGATTTGTGCGGCTGATGCTCCTTTGGTTATGAACAGCTCGTGCTCGTGCAAGCGTGCGTGTGCGTGTGCTCCATGAGCGGCACATCTCTGGTTGCAGTTTCGCTTTCGCCAGAGGGGGTTGTAGTTCTGCAAAAACTCAGAGACCTGCGTTATGCACCTTTAAATATGCCTAAATAGAAAAAGAATGTACAATAAATGCTACTTTCGTTTGAAAATATTTTACAATTTAATTTTTTTTCTTTATCACAGCGGTGAATAATGAGTTTTTTTGGCAGAAAATTAATATTTTCCAAAAAAAAGGGGGGGGGGGGGGGGGGTGTGTGCATAATTCTTTTAACCTTTTTTTCTTAAGTTGGCATTAAAGGTCACCTGACATGGGGTTCTTTTATTATTTTATAATGTTTCCTGGGTTGCCCTTATAATGTTAGTAGTATGTTTTTTAGATCAAAAATAGTCATAATTTAGAAATAAAAGGCATTTTTCCTAGCCTGATTTTAGCCTCTGATTTGAACACTCTGTTTGAAGGGGCGTGTCTGCTGTGGGATTCAGTGTAACCGGCCACTGCTGTGATTGGCTGACATGCGTGCATATGAAATAGCTTTGTATTACATGTGAAAGTCTCTCGAATACCTTTACTACTGCCATTATACGTTTTTACTAATACAGCTATCGAGATTAACGAATCGTGAGAAGTTTTTAAAGTATTTAGATCTATTTCCGTCACATAAAATGTTGCCGTGATGAGCATTGAGCAAGCAGATGACAGTCTGTTGATCACGAGTCTGTTGATCGCGAGACTTTGGGAAGTTCTGTCGGCGCATTTCCAGAGAAAATAAAATTAACCCATTGTTTCTTCAGAGGCTCGGATGAAGGAACTAAAAAATACTTTTGTGTTCATTTGTACATCCGAACACTGATCAACTGCCATGCTTCGCTCGTTTGCAAGCCATTATATCTCTCTATTCAACTTTTGTGCTTCGATCGGTCACACGCCATGATATCTCTCGAGGATAAACTGAAATCGTTTTCTCATGGGCGGGTCAAATTCTCTGGGCAGGCAAAGCAGAGAAGGGGGAGGTAACCTTTTTCAGAGAAAATCCTCATTTTCTCACAGGCAGAGAAAGATAGCCAAAACTCAGTTTACACCGACTGAAATTTCTAGACACGAGGGGACCAAATACAGGCTAGGGGAACTAATATTAATGTTAAAAAACCTCAGAAAGTGAAAATTTCATGTCAGGGGACCTTTAAATAAAAATTCCCCCCATTTACTTTGTTAGCACACATGACTAGTCTTGTTGTAAACAATTCAACCATGCATGTTAATCCACAGAAGAGAAAAAAAATGTGTTCTTCATAATCTTTATTCAAAATCTGAAAATGGCTTTCCTTCTCTGATGCCATCAGTTTGAAATCCACTCAAACCGTCATTCTGCAGCGAGCTTTGACAACGCATGCCTACTTTTCTAAATCCAATCAATTTCCAGCGGGAATTCAAATGTGGCACAGCCAATAAAAATCCCTTGATTTAAGTGAAACTCAACTCTGGTCCTCGAGGTCCACTGTCCGGAACAGTTTCACTAGCTTCCTGACCCTGAAGACATTGATTAGCTTGTTCAGGTGTGCTTGATTTGGGCTGGATCTCGAGGGCCAGAGCTGAACCCCTGAAACTTTTATGGTGCCATTTCCACCAACCAAAACATTGTGATTACTTTTTCAATTGAAGAGTTCAAGACTCTTTCCTAACTCAATCTCTGTCTTCGGCCTGGTTAGCGTGTATCGCTGCAGGAGATTTACCCAGAATGCTCTCAAGGGCAGAGTGAAGTCTGCAGGCCGTTCTGGTCGCCAGGCATTCATCTGCAGTGAAACACATGGCTGCCTGTGGGGAATGTTATAATGGGAGCAGCCTGGCAGAAGACTAGGGACATCAATCCCCCAGGGATATACTGAGCATGTCAGATCTCTTCTACCTGCACAGGGACTCAGAGTCAGGGCTGGGACGATATCTACGCATTGTGCAATGGGAGAAATGTGCCAACGTGTAGACATTTTGATTTATCATTTACCTGCACATGAGAGTAGCAAAGAACTGCATGCATCTGCATTTCAAACATCAAAACTATCGAATTTGGAAACAAACAAGCATGTGTTTTGTTCATCGCATTGAGCCTTAGATGTTGGAGCAGTCAGTCAAATTTCTGGCTTGGCAGATGGAACATGCTAAACAAACATCTGGCATGTAAATCGAAGGGGTAAACGGACAAGAAATGCAAATGAGAAGACTCTGTTGTGTGTTACGCTCCTCTTAACACAGGGTCAGTAAAGTGCTTGTAACTGCTGCGCCAATGAGTCATATTGATCCTGGTTACACAAGTGAACAGCCTGTCTAGGGAAAAACCAGCATCATCTCAGTGAGAGACTGGGATTGGCTGCCAGGTGACTATCTGCATGTTATTAATCGCTAACAAAAAAAACATTACCAAGAGAGAAACAAGCAGTGGAAAAATACCTAATCATTCAACCAAATCAAAATAAAAAAGGAGCATAAAAATAGTATACACACTAAAGTTTGGTGTCTGTAATAATTTTTATGTTTAAAAAAAAAAAAAAACACACCAAGGCTTAATTTTTCTGATAAAAAAAAAAAAAAGTCAAAAACAGTACCATTGACATTAAAATAACTGCTTTCTATGATATATTGTAGAGTGTAATTTATTCCTGTGATCAAAGCTGTATTTTCAGCATCATTACTCCAGTCTTCAGTGTCACATGATCCCCCAGAAATCAGTATAATGTGATGATTTGCTGCTCAAGAAACATTTATTATTATTATTATTATTATCAATGTTTGAAAACTTTTTTCAGGATTCACTGATGAACATAAAGTTCAAAAGAACAGCATAAGAAATTTCTATGAAATTAGAAATCTTTTGTACCATTATAAATGTCTTTACTGTCATTTTTGATCAATGAGTCATTGCTGAAAGTATTAAACTTATTTAATATTTCTGAACCCAAACTTTTATATATAAAACTTAAATGCATAAAAAAAGAAAAAAAGGTATTTGTAAACGCCCTAAGTATGCTGTGAAAAGAGCAAAATGTGGAATGGACAAAATAACTACTTTTGAAAAAGCATGGATCAAATAATGTTAAGGCATTTTGATACAACATGGAACGGAATGATCAATATTCTTATACTATGATATTTACTAGGCTTGCTGTGATAGTCAGTGTTTCTGGTGTTACGCAGTATTCCTGAGAAAATGAAGCAAGAAGCAAGCATTCAAAAGCGATTACCATTATTGTTAATAACTGGTGTAGCAAGTTCATATACCGGTGGAAAACTTTCCTCACCATGACATCTCTAGTACTTACAAGGTAGGCTACATAAAAAAATGACAATAAGAGCTGTGTCAAAGGCAAACAAGGTTCACATAATTGATTGCCTTTAATGCTGATAAGATCAAACACAGAATACCAATTAATGATTAATAAGTCCCTGCCAAAGCCAAACAGTCAGAGGCAACATTAAATCAACAGATGCGTTACAGTGTTGAGGTCTGAGAAACCACACTCTTGGTTCTTTTGGTCCGAAAAAAGAAAATGCATTTAGTCCTGGTTCACTTAGCACTCACACTGTCATTTTTAACACTGAACCTAAAGATACAAAACAGAAAAAATTGTTTTTTTATGATGTATATTTTACGACGGGACTTGGAAGCGGACCAAGACCCATCTTTTCAGCGGTCACGGTCCACACCAGGGTTTAGGTGGCAGAGTTCAACTTCACACTTATTCAAATGAACTCAGGGTTTGTTTTAATCTAAACAGCGGGTGTATTGTAATCCCACTGGTCAGGCCGGATCTCGATCCTGTCTGAGCTCTAATCAGTCGATCAAACTAACGAGAGTTACCAGTGGGTGAAAGTGGTCTGGTGAAAAGACTAATCTACGCCTGTACACCACAGCACAAACCAGTTCCACAGCCGGAGATCACTTTAGAGGTAGCATGTAAGAATGCAAATGAGGAAACAAAGAATTAACAAAGAACCAACTATCAGATAACCACGAGTGTCTGTCAACAATTTTAACCAAATTGCAACAAATCTGCAGAAATAGCTGCTTTTCCAGTCATTGATAAAGAATTGAACATGGTCTCCTGAAAGACTGCAACTTGAATTCCTTCTTTGCTAAACATCGACACAACCAAGACCAGAGCAATTAATGCATTCAAACCCTGCGGAACAGGAGCTCATTTAAAAAGTTCTAATTCATCTAAACCCCACCTTTCTATCGGTTTGCTTTTAGTTTCTAATAAGCCCCAAGCGTGAGCTATAAATCACTCCATTTTCTATTCACTACTACTCGCCGTCTTCAAGTTGTAAGACCTGGCACTCACTCTCCATGATGAGCATTTATTAATAATGAAGCAACAGACTCTGAAACATTAATGTTAACCCTTGCAGAGGCGCCAGTGCATTTGGACTGATGTAAACACTAGAAATGACAAAAGCTGCAAGCTGACTGACCGAGAAAGTCAAGAGAAAAACCAAAGGGTTTAGGCCAATTAAGTCTCAAAAAAAGAAACAATAATAAATTTGCTCTAACACCCAATAAAAATGTAGCCAGGAGAAGTAAAAATCTTAAATGACTTAAATTTCTCTTCTTCACATATGTATTTGACTTTATAAGACTAACAGTATACTATTTAATGTAGTGCACAAGTCTTCTGGACTAATTTATGATTGACAGATGTGCTCACTATGAACTGAACTATGAAGGATTCTTCTAAAAAAATAAATAAATCCAATTTTAAGCTTCAGACTCCTATAGGAGAGTGTGTATGTCAGGAAGCTGAAACTGTCATGGCAAAAAACCTCTCGCTCACACACACACACACACACACACACTCTTCTGAAACCGGAAGAATCCTGAAACTCAGCGTTTGCACATACCTGACCTCATCTTCCCTCTTCACCAGCTTGTTCCTCTCCTCGCGCATCATACGACTGCTGCATTTCCCCAAAACATCATGATTCTCCATTCACTTTTAAACATTTGACAACAATCGCCACCTTATGCACAACTCCTTTCCTCACCCATAATAACTCACTCAGGAAGTAAAACATGATTTAATAAACCATATATTAAACCCAGCGTTAATCAAGCAGAACCGGGTAAGTGACACTTGGGTCAGAGACAAAAAAAATAAAAAAAAGGTAATAGTAACTAACTTTTAATCTAGCAATTCTGACTTTATAATGCAATAGTTATCGCAATTCTGACATTAAAACGTGCAATTGAGAGTTTATATCGCAAAATTCTGATGAACAAAGTAAATTATGAGATAAAAAGTCACAATTGCCTTTTTTATTTTTTATCTGTGGTGGAAACAAGCTTCCATTGCTGTCATCTAATGGCAAGCATGTAAGAATCTCAGGTCAGCACCAGTGCTCTAGTCTCAACAATAGACAGTCTGATGCATGCGTATACATACATACATAAATACAGACAAAAACTGATGCTGCACACTGCCCAGGAACACAGAGTACCACTGGTCACTTTACATGCACTTTACATGCCAGTCTTCCTGTGGACAATTTTTGTCAGGATAAACTGCAGCCTGGACCAGACTTTATGCTGGCAGCAAGAGAGAAACACTGTTCTGAGGACTGTACACAAAGTGGGATGTGGGTAGAGATTTGAGCAACTTGGTCACAGTGTGGAAAAGGAATATTTACACTGGTAAACGGGGAAGCGTGAGAATAGATAAGAAACTCCCTCTGGGCAGTGGGTAATTTAAAAGCCAGTAGACACGCACCGCAAGCCATTTAAAAGCGAGGTGGAAAAAACGGAAGAAACTCAAACATCCCCAACCACCCCCGCCACTGGTGATACAGGTATTACAGGCGTTGTCACACGTCGATTAACCGGTATTCATCACATGTCATCACCATCACATCCCTAGACTCCAGTGGTTTAATCCTATGACATGTTTTGCGCAAAAAAAAACATAATTTAACACTTTATTTACAAAACATTAATCTCAGACTATGTTCAAGTAACAACATCTGCTCTTGCATCAACACTACATGCGTGAAAGTCTGTGAATGCTTGTTGGGAGATTATTTGTAAATAAGGCACTCAGTCGCTTCATAAAACTGAGGTTAAACCACTGGAGTCACATTGATTACTTTAGTGATGTCTTTACTACTTTCTGGGGCTTGAAAATGGTATTGCGTAGACTGTCAATGGAAGGACAGAAAGCTCTCAAATTCATCTTAATTTGTTTTACGAAGATGAACGAAAGACTTACAGGTTTGGAATGACATGAGTGTGAGTAATTAATGACAGAATTTTCATTTTTGGGTGAACTGTCCCTTTAAGGGGTATCTCCGTGCTGATGAGGTCATCACATATGACGCTAGGTCACCACACAGTTCATGGGTCCTATATAATATTATGACATGACACTGAATATAAAAATATAAACACTCACCCAATTTCATCAAGGAAGCCAGCAGCACCCATAATGAAATCTCAAAGGGCAGCCGGACGTGTTCATAATCAAAAGACAGAACCGGGAAGGGCTTCTTGGTGGAACTGTAATTTCCCTCGCCTCCGTGATTCGGGAGCCCGTGGTCTCCCGTGCGGGATATCCCGTGACCGGTGCCCGTGTCTGGAGAGCTGGCGAACCCTCCGATGGGCATCAAACTGCCCACCAGGAGCCCAGAGACAATTATGAACATATTCATCTCCATGATAGTTGTGCGTTTCAGAAGATGAGAGGAATCAAGCAGATACACGAATAACAAGATATTATCTGACCAGGTCTGTCGATGCTTTAACTAGCTCTATACTGAAGTTCCTTTTTAACCTACTGGATAGTTCCTGGATCATTTTCTGACTTCGGATTGACTTAAATCTTAAAGGCTCTTTGGTTTCCTGCTTCCTGGACTCTTGGATAAAGCACTTAAAACACCCTTTCCAGGTGAAGAGAAAACCAGGAAATACAGACGTGTGTGTGTGGGCTATATATCAGCATATAAACTAGGAATCATGCGGGTATTTCTCCTCAGATAAATAAGAGTTGTGTTAGAGGATTCCCTCAAAACATTAGGCTACAGTAAAAGGTAGAAATGATGTTTGTCCTCCATCATCATCATCCTCCTCCTCATCACCATCAGCCCCTCAGAAACACTGTATGAAAAAGGACACTCAATGACAACTCCAAAACACTCCTCAACGATACAGTCCAAATGCTCCAGTCACGGTTTGCTCGTCTGATAACATCTCAGCCTGCTGTCCTGTCCCGATCACGGATGACAAGAAAAGTCGTTAAACTACGAATGACGTTTCTGTGTTCGTGGTATCGTCACGCGGGCATTTCAGCGCTCCTTAAAGAACTTATTCGATGTCCTTTGGCGATTCAACTGATCATTTCTCACACACACACCGACTCTTTTCCCATGTCTGCAGTGCGTGATGCAGAACAAATATACGTACAGCCCTAAAAACACACCCTTTAGGCAGGTTTCGAACAGTCAATGGGAGGGGTCTCTTTCTTGGCCTGCAGCGGCATCCAGTGGAGAGGAGGGTCTCTGGGTTGCCAAGACACGTCGAATTGGGGAATCCTTAAAGGGACAGTTCACCCCCATAAACATGCCATTATTTAGCCTACTCATCCTCAGACTTTTGTTCATCTTCGGAACACAAATGAAGATCTTTTAAATGAAATCTGAGGGCTTTCTGACATCTACTCAACTACCACTTTGACGCTTTTAAAAAGTTCATAAAGAGTTTGTAAAACTAATCCATGAATTGAGCAGTTAAGTCAGAATTTTCTAAAGAGACACGATCGCTTCATATGATTAGTCTTATGGGTTTGAAATGTAATTAATGACAGATTTTTACTTATATTTTTGAGTGAACTATCCCTTAAGGATAGAATTCTTCTAAAATAAAATAAACAAAAAATAAAAATTAAAGACAAAATCCTGTATGCATTTCTACAACTCATGTAGTTTCAGACCAGTAGGAATTTCTTTGCATTGTTAACTGGCTAGACATATAGAGATAGTTGTGATTCCTTGCATATAGTATTTGAATGGATGTGGACAGAGGGAAAAACTTTCAAGAAATAACAATTTTGCTCATACAAAGCTTTCAGATGGTTGGTTTTAAGGTATATTTTGTAATTTCATTTCCCATTTACTTTCATTAGGCTATATGGCAAAGAGTACAGTTACAAGTTATGTTTAATGCATGAATTTTTCAAGCATGTAATGTGTACTTTTCTGTTATAATAATCAAGCAACCCCTAAAATGTATCTCAGTTTAAATGAATGTATGCTTATATTATAGCCTATGATGATCAGACTCGTTTTTTGTTTATTTTTATTATTCTGATACCTCAGTAAGGGCAAGAAAAATCTAAGGTCGATATGTGATATTGTTGGGTTATCATTGTCAAGCAGATCTGGCAACCCTGCTTGCTGTGACGGGGCGATTCAGTTAATTTAACAAACTCATGATTTTATTGTTCACTCCTAATCTAGTGTTAGTCATACAACATTATTTGTTCTGCTTTCCAAGAATCTGTGTGGTTCCCTCCCTCGAATCTCCTGTGCGTACATCATGTATAGGCTACACCGCACATAAACCGGTTGTCCTTTATTCTCAGCTGAAGGAGACTTACATCCAAAAATCTGCAATGCAGCTCGGCACACAGCCAGGAAAGTGCGTTTGTGTCTAAATTACTGTTGTTGAATCTAAGACATGACATAAGACATAAGTGTTTTTAAATGAAACCAAATGAACCTATGAAACGAAGTACCAAAATAGTCAAATGAGGCCAACAGGTAGTTTCATAATCCTCTTATGACTTATGACCCAACTGTCTACAAGTGGAACCAAGTAAACAACACAGATAACTATAATCATGAGGAAGGAGAAGTTTGACTGACTCACTGCTGTACAAACGATCTAATGTTTGCATCATACATTTACCTAAAGCGTTTGGCCATGTTTTTATTATAATTAGATACAATTGGCTACCCATTTGTTTACTCACCCAAATATCATGTTAAAGAAAATCTGTTATTACAAGCTGACTGTATTTAAAATAAACATGGTCTGTGCTTTACTTACTGTATTCCGAAACATGAGATCCTCGTGTCCAGACAAAACCGGTCACATCTTACCTAATGTGATTTGTGGGTTGTCTGAAGATAGATGTAAAACATAACTGAATGAATAAACAATAGAATAAACATCTACTGATCATGGAACAGAAACCTGAAGAGGAAAGATGCAAAAGGTCACAAACAAAAAGTAATTCTTACTAAAACAAGTACATCAGGTCATATTTCATGCCAGAATAATAATAATAATATAATAATAATAAAAAAACAGGTTTAATTTTCTTTCTTCTTCACACACACACACACCCACACACACACACACACACACACACACACACACACACACACACACACACACACACACCCACACACACACACACACACACACACACACACAGACACACACACACACACACACACACACACACACACACACACACACACACACACACACACACACACTAAATTCATAAGAACTGCAACGTTTCCAAGACACTTGAAGAAACCGCCCTGCAAAGCACTGAGAAAAGTTTTAGGCGTGCATAAAATGCTGTAAAGTGATGCTTTCAAAAATAATGTCATATATATATTTACACACACACTACATTTTTTCATGAACAAACACATTTTCTAACACATGACTATAATGTATACTTGACTGTAATTACTTTTTGTCTATTGGAATGAAATGACCTTGATATTGTATCATTCACTCAATGTCATACTTTGCATGTAGATTTGATCTTGTGTATAATGCCAGGCAAAAATAGCCGACCTCTGATCTCTGGCCAGATCTCTGGCCGTTGACTTTAACATTTAAGAGCTTTCTCTGTATCCTGCAATTGTGTGTTTTCTGTTGTGGCTGCTTGAGCTTTTCATGTGCTAGAATACTTTCACTGTGATTTCAAGCTGCATCAAACACAGAAAATAAATAGACGAGCTGGAGTGGTCAGAGGAACAACAGGGTAGGTTTTATTGAGCAGAGTCTTAAATGCATGCCATGTTTATTCCTGTGACTTGATTATTGCATTGAATTTAAAACGCATTGCGATCCATGTCAAAACAATCCTAACCTTACATTACAGGAAAACTGGAACATACTTAACGACTTTGAGGCATTTTTTTTTGTTGCTAAAACTAAAACCATAAAAAATGTTTTCATTATTTGAAATAAACAAAAATAAATATATAGAAACATTTAACTTCAGCTAACTTTTAAGGCATCATTTCTCATTTTTATTTAGTTGAATTAAACATATCTATAATTAAATAAAGTACAAATAAAACTTAAAAACCATTAAAAAGAATAGCTTTTTTTTTCAGCTTACACACAAAATCCTTACTTGTCACACAATTCCTGAAACCTGACACTCAAACACCATTCTGCAAAATCATACACCAATTTTTTTGCCTTTGACTCAGTTTTCAAATACATGAAACACTTTTTGCAAACCACTACACACAATATTCTAACAGTATCTTGATTGAATTTTTCAAACACAACCTATCAAAATTGCCACAGTAATTCATCAGAGCCTCACACACACTCCTCACATTCTCACAGTGTGGTGTAGGCAGAAGAAGAGGCAAAAAGCTACAATAACTGTTATAATGGGTACAGACCGGATGAACACACACTTACTATAACTGACAAAGTAGAATGGACAGACTGACTGAACAGAAAGAACTAAATACAAAGGTGAACAATGAAGAGAACAGCTGAAGACGGTGAGTGATGATGATTGGGTTAGGGTGAAGGAAGTGCAGGTGTGGGCCGAGGAGGATTCTGGGAACTGTAGTGCAGAAGACACACATGTGCAAACACTCATTGCTTTACGTAACACCAACCAATCATGGCTTTAGAATAGGCCTATAAATAAGCCAAAGGTCAAGGTTTTTCGGACTGTGTAATTCACAACCACATACGCTTAAATATAAGCGTGGTTTCAATCTTGCTTTCCTGTTTACCGCGAATCTCTCTGCCAATAACATTCAATCTTGTACAAATGTACATAGAAGATCTAAGAGCTTTGGGTTTTGAATAACTGTGTGTATATGATGTCCAAAATATAATATTATTTATATTTATAATATAAATATAAAGGTGTTTGCAGCGTAAGACAAATGTTTGCTTTTGATGTTTGTGATATTTGAAATGCAGTGCTTCATTTTGAAAGAGATGAGAGGCATTTTGCATTTTGTGTGTGCAATTCTTGGATTTGTGAGTAAAGTTTTGAAAAAAAGAGGCAAAGTTTTGAAAATGTGTGTAAGCAGTTGAAGAAAACTGTAATAATATACAAAACACACACACACACACACACACACACACACACACACACACACACACACACCACACACACACACACACACACACACACACACACACACACACAACACACACACACACACACACACACACACACACACACACACACACACACACACACCACACACACACACACACACAGAACAAAATGACTAAATCTTAAAAGTTAAAATGAAAACAGAAAATATAATTTCAAATATTAACACAAACTACTCTGTAAAAAAAAAAAAGGCAAATACTGGTAATTTTATGCCAAGACATTATCATTTTAAGGTAATTTATGTTAATCTTAAACAACACAATGCAATGCATGATTCAAAATACAGGCTGTTTTTAAAAAAGAAGAAAAAAATTCCTTAACACATCGAGCCCTATTATTGCCGACTTTTTAAAGTGTATAAATGTGTGTTACTAAAATGAAGGGTTGGTAGAGTATTATAGCAGAGTATTATAAAGGGAAGTTTAAAATCAAACAAACACGCACAAAAATATGCTAGATTCACATCATCATATATTCCTTCCTCAGAGACCTGTAATCAATACATTGGATGTATTTTAATTACTATTATCATAAAACAAAATGTTTTTCAAAAGACTCACGTTATAAAAATGAAACTTTATAAATATGTTTATACATTCATTGTATTTGTTCGAAAAATATTTTGATAAACATGAAATAGCTGAGCATTAAAGCCACAGTTGCATTTTTTGTAATATTCTTCTTGTGACAGGATCAGGGAGTCGGGAGCCTCGGGCGTGAGAATGCAGGAGGAGTGTGTGTGTGTGTGTGTGTGTGTGTGTGTGTGTGTGTGTGTGTGTGTGTGTGTGTGTGTGTGTGTGTGTGTGTGTGTGTGTGTGTGTGTGGTGTGTGTGTGTGTGTGTTTAAAAGCTTTTCTGGTGTCTGTGAGCGACAGGAAATGAAGAAACGTTCATGTGACATTAGCTATGAGAAACTTCTAAAGACAGTTACTGAGTATATGAGATATCATAGGGGGGTTTAATGTGCAGCTGCCAACTCATTTCAGAATATAGTGCAATATGTCTTTGCTTTTGCACTTGTGGTTAAAAAGAGTGGTTCAACAATTGTGTCTTACTGGGAACAAATACTGACTGAATGCAAGAAGCATTTCGATTCTGAAAACAAACAAGTGACAACTTAAACTAAAACACTTATGTGTAAGATTAAAACAGTGTGTGTAAGTAAACCTTTACCTTCTGACCCATATTGAGGTCCAATGGTTGTTTTTGAAGTGATCTTGCAGTAAACGCAGAATAGTTTTTTCTTCACCACTGTGCAGACACAAGAAGAACATCTTAAAACATGCAAAAATGAAAGGCATCAAGTGTGTTCAACTACACCTTTATCAGCATCTTAAAATAGTTACTAATTTCATCCTGGATCAAAGTGTTTTGATGACATCATGGACAATATGACAAATGTCTCTTTAGAAAAATGTCTCTGATAATAACAGACAACATGATTATGTCCATGCATGCTGTAATGTCTGAATAAACATAACTCATAACTGCATATTGAGGCAATATTTGATGATATTTATGCAATTGCTAACTCCCACCAAGATTAGATGTTTTCATTTAATCCTGTAGCTTTTTTAATTATGCAGAAACAGCATGCAACATGCAATAATAAATAATTTGAATACTTGTCACATGACCTCATCATGTTTAAATTAGTGAGTAAAGTCTGAATGTCATCTAAATATGGATATTATTTAAGCTTATTTTGTGTTCAGATGGATAGAACCTCATTATCTAAATGTTGTTTGCCAGTGTTTCCAGCAGAGGGCGCTGTCTATCTTCAGGAGTTAGTCACATGATGGAAAGCTGTACTGCAAGTTAATTCAACTTGACTAACTCAAATCAGCCGAACTGAAGCACTTCACTTTCTCTGACTGCTCTACAACCACATCTGCTCCAAATCACCTTATATTCTACATTAAAAAGTTTTACTAATGAATACACTCCTGAATCAGCAATAACTTACATGTTCTGAGTAGACCTCCATCAGAATATGTGAGATTCAAAAGAGTGTGGAGTCTGTGGACGATGATGCTTTGCCAGACTATATTACTTAATCGTCTTTTGCTGGGTAATAATAGTTCAGAGAAAGTGTTCCAGGCAGTCGGACCTCAGGCTGACCCGTAATCCTCACCCTAATGAAATCTGCCAGAAACACATCTGTTCTTGAGGATAGAGGCAGACTGAGAAACATGCAGAAGGTGTTCCAGAACTGCTTCATCCCACTGTGTGGCACTAGTGTTCAACTCTTCACTTCAGTGCAATGCAAAACAGGTTTAGAAACGGTTGTATGGGGCTTTCACTGTAAAAAATGTATTGTCAAATTAACAGTAACTTGCAACAATTATCAGTACAGTAACAATACAGTAGTTGCGGTATTTAGTTCAACAGAAAAATTACTGTAACACTAACTACAGTTGTGTTAAGCATACTGTAAAATTAAATACATTATTTTACTGTAATTTTTTATGATATTGGGAGGACAAAATTGATTTATATATATATATATATATATATATATATATATATATATATATATATATATATATATAATATATATATATATAACAGTACAGATAATAACAACAAATATTTCTTATACACCAAATAATCATATTAGAATGATTTATATGCTTCAGAAACATTGCGTATTGTTATCAGTTGTGAGTGCGCTGCTGCTTAACATTTTTGGTAATATTAAAATAATTTCTTAAAATAATTTCCATGATTTTTTCAGGATCCTTTGATGAATAGAAAGTTCAAAAGAACAGCATTTATTTCAAATAGAAATCTTTTGGAACATCATAAATGTTTTTACTGTCACTTTAGATCAATTTAATTCATCCATGCTGAATAAAAGTATTAATATAGTATTAAATCTTACTGAACCCACACACATATATATATATATATATATATATATATATATATATATATATATATATATATATATATATATATATATATATAATATATATAATATAAAAATGTATAAATGTGTAAAAAAGTAACTAGTTTTGAATTTTCTAATAATTTAATAATTAATTATTAACAATAGTTGGAGTAAACAATTCATCCACTAGGCTATAGCTATTATTTACAGCTGGCAAGCAATGTGGCGTATTAATATGTGTGTTAATGAGCATTTTACAGCTTTGAATCAGCGGGAACTATTTGTTTTATAATGTTGAAAATGAACTAATTGCAAAAATATTTGTTTGCTTGTTTGTTTTTAATAAAAATAAGTATTATTTTGCAGTGTTGAAGTTGTCCACTAGTGCACCTTCCAGTTAAAGTCTGAGATGATCTTTAAAATCATCTTTGGGTAAATTTTAAAGGAAAAGTTCACCCAAAAATGAAAATGATTTCTATTCACTCGTCATTCATGTCATTCCAAACCCATATGCTTTAATTTTGTTCTGTTCTAAACAACAACAACAACAATTTAGTGACCATGTCACATATATATTCCAAGTCTTTGGTGTACTGTACATCTTCTTCATAGCTTATATATTAGTATCAGCACACTGAACAGTAAGGGCCCATCCACACTACTGCGTTTTAGTTTAGACGCTGAGAATTAAAACGAATATGATCTCCGTCCACACCAGCGTTTTAGCAGTGTATTAGAATTGATCTCCCTCCACATTAAAATGACTGAAAACACGGATCACGTGACCATTCACCTAAACTGGGCATGCGCATGCCGGTGTAAACAGAAAACAGATTGACTATTCCTCAGATAAGACGAAGAAGAAAGTAGCTAAGTTACCTCTGCAAAGATAAGCAATGTCGAAGACCAGAGATTTCTTTTCATGGACCGACGACGAGGTGGAACTTTTACCTAAAGTTACAAGGGAATACAAAACAGCCATGACGGCAGAAAACACAGACTGGGAGTCGTCGCAAACCAAATACGGCGACATATTGGAAAGGTACCGGGAGCATTATCCATCGCCAGAGCAAGCCACAACAATGGGAAAGGTGTACCCCACAAAAGTCTGCGTCATCATTTCTAAAGTCCTCCGTTTTGACCCGTCTTCACTAAAACACTCTCCAGAGATTCTAAATGCAAAACGGGGTCGGCAGCGTTTCTAAACTTCTCCGTTTTAGGTCTTCGTTTTTGCTGTTTTTAGTCTGGACGGGAGGTGCAAACGTAGCAAAAGGTCTCCGTTTCTAAACTAAAACGCAGTAGTGTGTGGATGGGGCCTAAGTGAACATGCTTGTTTGATGTGTGATCCGCACGGTGAGAACCGCTGTACTAACACACACCTCCACATGCTGGAGCTCTGACTCACTGCTGAGGTGCACATCTATAATTCACAGGGGCAAGAGTGGCTCCTCCATATATTATTAAATGAAATAACCTCTCATTTAGAGCAGCAGAAAGGCAAGCGTGTAAAACAGAAGGACGTTGTGCTCCCGCACTGTCAGCGATCTGAAAAGGAAAGTGCAAACGCAGCATGAGAACAGCTCATATGGGGACTTATTGGTGCTCTTTCATTGTCCGGAACAATGAAAACAATTAACTTGCCAGCAAATAAGCGGATAGTAGGAGTTTTGCCACCACAAAATATAGTATTGTACTGCGTTCTTTTTAAAACATCTAAATTAGACACTTGGGGTCTGTTCCCAAACCCAGTGAGCCACCTTGCTTTGTGATACCCTAATGAGCATTCACATATAAATATTATATTTTAGAAAATGATGGGGATATATATAGTTTGTTCATCTGAAGATAAAAAAAAAGTTCAAACCGGCAACGTAACAGTGTCTACACAAACAATACCAAACTGAATGAAAAGGAGGAACTTAAATACACAGTGGTGATGAGACAAACAGCTGTGAGGATTAATGAGTCTCCATGACAACTAATGATTGACAGGAAACTGGGAACAATGGAAACATAGGAAACAGGCGACTGACGAATGCAAACTAAAAGTCCATGAAAACTAAACTAAACTAAACACAGATTGTGACACACACACACACACACACACACACACACACACACACACACACACACACACACACACACACACACACACACACACACACACACACACACACACACACACACACACACACACACACACACACACACACAATAAAAAATGCTGGGTTGTTTTAACCGGACTTTGGGCCAAATATGGACAAACCCAGCCGTGGGGTTAAATTTTTACATTACATTTTTTAACCCAACATTTAGGTTTGTCCATATTTGACCCAGATTTTTTTAGAGTGCACATAAATACACACACACACACACACACACACACACACACACATACTTGTTTGGGGTGCCTCGTGGGGGCACCAGTTATTTACCACATTTTGGGGACACCACTTTCCTGACATCCTAGAGACTAGATAAACACATCAAAAAATCTAAAAAAAACAGTTTAATAAATACCTCTCTTAAAATGTAATTAATTCATTAAAATAAGGGTAGGTGGTAATCTGGGGACAGGTCAGGTTAACACATGTGGGGACACGGGGACAACTCCTTATATGGACATTGGGACACGGGGACAACTCCTTATATGGGCATTAACAGGAAGTCCCATCTGGGGACAAAACCCTGACCAACTAGTGTATCAATAAGTACACATGGATGTCCAAACTGGGGACAAACCAGTGTAATCTACAGACAAAGAAAGGTTATAATATGGCCAGCTGGCCAATTCATAATGGTATTTCCAGAAGTTATATTGGTTTGTTAAAAGTAGGGTGGTTTAATAAGTTAGTTCAGCTTAACTAAAAATGAACTTGAACAACATGCAATCTTCAACTGCAAGTCATTTCAGTCCTCAAAGACTGCCACAATCATATACTGCATTTAACTCATTCTTACACAATTAAGTTGCTACATTTACTGATTATGACCCATGAGAGCCGTACGTTGAATGTGATTTTGCTGCTCTTATCAAAGTCAAATCTAATTTATATTATAAAGCCCTTTAAAACAAAGTTGTCACAGAGTGCTTTTACAAACACCCACCCTAAACCCGACAGAGCACACAAGTAGATACACAAAAAAATATTAAAATTACCAAACCAATTAAACGTATACATGGTAAGCTTACTGTTAAAAGTATGTATTATGTTAGAGGTAAAGTTAAGAATCCTGTAGTTAACCAGTAATAACACATTTGGGAAGGTTAGTAGATAAGAGCTACAATTCTTAGATTGTCTAAAATTATGAACATTATCAGTGGAATGGAGTTTTTTTGTCTTGTTTTGAAATGCTCTAAGAATTGAATCTTTAAGTCATTAAAAAAATCCAAGAGAAATAAAAACGACCTTGATACAAATTGAATCAACAGCAAATTTAATCAGTACAGTATGGGTTCCGTGCTTGCCACCAGATATTACAACATATATTTTTTATGATGCGTTTTGTCTAGTGTGCCATCAGAAAATTAATTTTAAATTGATTAATTTAATCCACAACACTATTCAGGACCCTTTACGTTTCACACTTTTAATTAAGGCATTGAAAACTATAGGCACTCATATGTCATATGGCTACTGTACAGTAAAACTAGCACCAAATTTACAACCAACATCGAGCCGTTTTAACTCTTAAAGGGATACTCCACCGGTTTTTCATATTAAACTATGTTATTCCCTTAACTAAGACGAGTTGATACATACCTCTCTCGTCTCAGTGCGTCGACTATATCTCTCTGTATTGCCGCAAAACTATGTTAGCACTTAGCTAGCACAGTGCATTAAATATGGGCCAAAAAGAGAAGCGACCAAACACTTCCTCGTTTTCCCTATTTAAACACAGTTACTCGAGTAGTGTAACTCGACCTAGGCTGGTGACACAAAATAAAATGTTGTGATTTTCTAAGCGTTTAAAATTGATGACTATATTGCCCCCTGTTATTTACATCAATTTTAAACGCTTAGAAAAGCGCAACGTTTTATTTTGTGTCACCAGCCTAGGTCGAGTTACACTACTCGAGTAACTGTGTTTAAATAGGGAAAACGAGGAAGTGTTTGGTCGCTTCTCTTTTTGGCCCATATTTAATGCACTGTGCTAGCTAAGTGCTAACATAGTTTTGCGGCAATACAGAGAGATATAGTCGACGCACTGAGACGAGAGAGGTATGTATCAACTCGTCTTAGTTAAGGGAATAACATAGTTTAATATGAAAAACCAGTGGAGTATCCCTTTAATACCATGGTTGGAAACATTATAATGTAACTTGAGACAAAAAAAAACAGGTAATATAATTACACTAAAACAAAATCAACAACCAAAATCCACCTTACTTTTTAGTGGTAATCCTCTCATATGCTGTGATTCTGTTTTTTATGTAATACTTCACTGCCTGCCAGTCTCGTTCACCAAGGGCTTTGGGGGCTGCTGTAATGCATGCAATGCAGTCGACTTTTCCAGGAGTAACTCCCGAGTGAATAAATTTCATCATTTTGTCTTCTACAGCCGCAATCTCCACCTCACTCCACTTTCTCTTCCTAGGAACTAATGACAAGAAAATTACATTAATTGCACTGCATGTGTTGTAGGTGCAAGACTGGATTATTTTTATACTATTCTTTATGATGTTGTTGACCTTTTATAAATAAAGCAAATAAAAACTATTACTGGACAGGTTCCCTTACCTGATGTTACTTTCATGACCTCCCGTGTCCTCTCTGGAGATCCTTTAGAAACACAATCATATACATTTCTAAATCAAACTAGTAATTACTGATAGGCTGTTTGGGGGGAATTCTTGATATTCTAATTGCATTAAACATTTAACTGCCTGTTCATACATCTTACCTTCATTCGTGTTTACTGGCCTGCTGCTATTCACTCCTGAAGTGCCTGCTTGAAGGCATGATTTAATAATTATTTAACTAATGGAAATGACAAACATCTTTAAAAAAAAGTGTTTACAAATCTTTACCTGGCTCACTTGACATCTCATCATGAGAATGATCTGACAGTTCCGTTTCACTCTCCATCCCAGCATCAGGCTCAACGCACTCTGAAATATAGTCTTCGTATTCAGAGATATGCACAGATTCTTCCAAAGTCACTAGGACACGCTTGACAGGTAGTTTAAACTCAATTAATAGCTTACGTACCAGTTGGATTGATGCTGATCTGGTCAAGACCTTTCCCTCTGAATTCGTTAAGCCTTCCCTGCTCCATTGCCATCAAGACTTTGGTGATTTTTGCCAGCTGGAGTGTTCCCTCTGGTAATCTGTAATATTTCCTGTGGATACGAATATCGTGTCCCAGGAAATCAGCAAGTTGGTCCATTTCGGTGTCGTTCATGTTAAGAACTCTGGACATTGTAGAGATGTGTTTGCGCAACTTGGTGGACGATAGGGCTTTTGGACATTTAGCACCACACTCGACGGCAAAGCAGCGCAGGCAGTCTGATCCACGAAATGATGTCTCACAGCCTGGGATTGCAAACATGTAGATGTTCTCCTTCAGAACACCGCAAACTTCACGTGTTTTAACCAGCAACTCCATTGATTTTATCATTTCCGGTGCCAAAAGTACCGCAATTTTCCTTCCACGCTTTCCACGGATTTCCACACGACTAAAGTACTTGCATAGTGCTTGTTCAACTTCTGAGAGAGAGTCAGCAATATCAGTATTTAAAGTAGATTTGTCTCGAGACTCGAATGATTGTACTGGCATCAGACAGGCTTCCCCTTGCCTTTTTCTGTTGAAGATGATCATTTGTGCAAGAGTGACTTTAGCCAGTTTTGCCCAGGTCTTTGTGTTCGGTGCATTAAAAAGTGTGCTGTAGTATTCTTGCTGTTTCTCCTTTAAATATATATGGAGTTTCTTGACATCATCTGCAAATGGCAAGATCAGTGGAGCGTTGTACCTTTTTTCTTCCAGGGTATTGTGAGCATGACATGAGATCATCTCCCTCCAGCGTGTCTGATAGATGTGTTTGAAGTCCTCTGCTTTTTGAACTTTTGTTGCATCACCGCAGATCCTTGCATCACAACTTACAATGTCGGCAACCTTCATGAGGCTCTGACCAAGTTTGTTGGCTAGCGTTGGCACTGCTATCTTATTTGTCTCACACTGAAATCCTGTAACAGCTTTAACTGCATTAACTGTGTGTTGGAAGTTGGCTGGATCAATGTATTCCTCAAGTGATTTGAGAGGGGACACCTGCCTTCCTTTCAAAACCAGTCTCCCTAACTCACGCATTTTCTGACGGATCAGTTCATGATCAGAACGCCGGTGTCCCATGATGTTGTATTTCTGCTCGCCATACTTGAGGATACAATGGTCACTCTTTATGACATCTACCACTTCACCGTGTTTCATATCACTGAGAAGTTTCCACAGTCCCTTGCTAACTCCTTCCTGCACAGGTTGCGCAAAGGCGCAAATCGATTGGGCTCGAGTTCTACCAGGTTTTGGAAGTAAACCTCGAAGTGGGCACCTTTTCATATGTTTCCAAAGAAATCTTTTTTTGAAAAGTCCTTGGCAATTTGCACAATGTAAGAATTTATTTGGATTGACATTTGGAGAACTCGCTTGTTTACATGGAACAATGACACCTTTTCCCTTTCTAATGACATCTACATTGTGTGCTCTGTCCCCCTGTTTCCTTAGTATAGTCAGTTGGAGCCTTCTTTCCTTGGAGTTCTTTGGAGATGAAATGGCCTTAGCGACTTCAGATTGATCTTTATGAACGAGTTCCAGATGCCTGGCAATTTTGGATTGTGGTTTCTCACAAAAGAGACAGTAATGTTTTTTGGTGTATCTTCTAGATCCATCGTCAGTCTTTTGACTGTGCATGACTGTAAGTGAAGTTATGGAGCTTTCCCCAGATGTGTCTGATTCAGAGTTCCGGTTTCTAGGTCCCTTGTATGTTTTTCTTGTTCCAGCTTTAACAGCAGGACTGGCCATGGTGGCAGCATTTTTCTTTAATATACTGCCTCCCTCTGAGCTGGTCTCACTTTCACAATCTGACCCTGGCACATATTCATCCTCTGTTATTTCCATGCTGCTTAGTGAGTCTTCAGAATCATATCCAAGCATTTGTTTTTTAAACTGAAATTAATCAGAATTCAGCAAATTAAATTTCCTAAATAAAAGGTCTGTCACTGAAACAGAACTACAATATCTCCCAATGTCTGTAGAATAAAAGTATTTCCTTCTAACATCCACAAAAAAAAAACTGTTAAAAAAAAATAAAAAATAAAAAAAAAGTAAAAGCAAGAATTTGTTACATGCACGCAATTACTCTAGTTTAATATCTAATTGCATGAATAAATGCAAAATTAAAAGCAAGTTATCAAGTATGAATGGGTCTAAAGCAGGGATAGGCAACTTCGGTCCTGGAGGGCCACTGTCCTGCAGAGTTTAGCTTCAGCCCTGATAAAAACCTCACCTGCCTGCATCAAATCCTGAAAACATTGATTGCCTTGTTCAGGTGTGTTTAATTAGGGTTGGAGCTAAACTCTGCAGGACAGTGGCCCTCCAGGAACGAAGTTGCCTATCCCTGGTCTAAAGTATCAAACATTGAACGGGTTGCCTTTTAAACTGTTACGAAAATCAGTCAAGATAAAATTTACGAATTATTCAAACTTTTATGAACTGTGGCCATAATACTTTCTTTAAATACTTTCTTACTTTGGGATTGGAGTGGGACACATTCCCATCTTCTGCAGAGCTGGAATCTGTGTCCATGTGGTTTTGGACGGCAACCTGTAATCAGTCAAACATGACACATAAAAAGGTAGAAGGTATTGAGAATTTTACACAAATTATATTAGCAATAAAGGTGTCCCCATAAGGACAGTTAAAATACAGGTCAATGTCCCCAAAAGCTATAATAAATACTCATTACTACCCATGAGGTTAAAGTGCCAACCAAACTTTCAGGTTTGTTTAGAGGGTGTTTGTATCCATCGTTTGTGGGAAGTCGTTTAAAATGTAGAAATCAATATAATTATATTACAATTTGTCATTCATAACTCACAAATGTAGATAGGTATCGTAAATGTGCAAAAAATCCAGTATGCCCTATCAGGGTTGGGACAAAGCCTGTAATAATGCCATCCTCGCATCATTCTTTCAAACACATTATGATAAACATTGTTGCTGGGAAATAATTATTACTACAATATAATGTATACTGTGCGGCTCTGAAACTAAATGGTTCTAAAACAACTTGTCTTATTACCTGTGTGTCTGTTGGTGAGGGTATCACAGAATCTTCTGCTGGTTGAGTGACTGGATGCGATTCTGGACCCAGCTAAAAATCAAATAAATTCAATGCTACAGAAAGAGTGTAGAATGATTTTTTAACTAAAGTACATACAATTGTAAACTGCAAAAAAAAAAATTTTAAGTGATCATTTGTTATGTGCATGCAATGATTTTCTGTTCTCTACATTTATTAGTAGTCACTTCTCTAAAGTAATGATCCGACTTATTTGAATTGCGATGTGATTGTATTAGAATTTAGGCATGGACCAGAACAGATTAATAATCTAGTTTAATATCTAATTGCAAAAATAAATGCAAGTTATCAAGTATGAATGGGTCTAAATTATCAAACAAACATTGAAAGGGTTGCCTTTTAAACCGTTACGAAAATCAGTCAAGATAAAATTAATGAATTCTCCAAACTTTTATGAACTGTGGCCATCATCTATACTTTCTTACCTTGGGATTGGAGTGGAACACATTCCCATCTTCTGCAGAGCTGGAATCTGTGTCCATGTGGTTTTGGACGGCAACCTGTAATCAGTCAAACATGACAAATATAAAAGGTATTGAGAATTCTACACAAATTATATTATGCATATAATGCAATCCCCACTTAAACAAGGTGTCCCATAAAGACAGTTAAAATATAGGTCAATGTCCCAGAAGGTATCATGCATACAATGCAATCCACCCTTAAACAAGGTGTCCCCATAAAGACAGTTAAAATACAGGTCAATGTCCCCAGAAGGTATCATGCATACAATGCAATCCCGACTTAAACAAGGTGTCCCCATAAAGACAGTTAAAATATAGGTCAATGTCCCAGAAGGTATCATGCATACAATGCAATCCCCACTTAAACAAGGTGTCCCCATAAAGACAGTTAAAATATAGGTCAATGTCCCCAGAAGGTATCAAATAACATCACACATCGCTTGTTCGTTCTATCCTCAATTTATACATGAGCGCAACCGCAAAAATACCCTACAATTTCATGTTGGCTGAGCGCGAGTTGGGGCAATTTCTCGTATAATGCACTCTCATCATGACATTTCGATAAATAATCTTACTGTGGTTGTCTCTTTCAAAGAGGTCATTAGAGACATATTGATTTAACGTTTAGACATTATACAGTTGTATGCAGAGCAGTACAATCTAAATATTTCTTGGTGAGTCGTATACCTTTTAAACCCTGTCACAGTTAAATGTGATCTTCAGACCACAAACTTAAGAATAGTGACTTAAAGGTAGATATTATCTAACCCTAATCGACAGACTTAGGCAAGTAATTAATGTTGTTACTTACAAATACACTCTCTGTTCTTTCCAGTGGTGGTACACATTCGCTGGTTGAAGGAGATGAATGGTCAATTTCTGACCATACCTGCAATAAAAAAATAATTATCATTTGAGGCTATGAAATTACAAAACAGATTAGGCACTTTGAGACTGAATAACAGTCTTACAAAAAACAAGGGGAAACAAAGCTTTTCCTTTTGCTAGAGTGACGTGTTAACTGGTTCCCGGATTTGAATTTCTGTGTCACATATCTACAGTGCACTCTGTAAGTATTGGGGCCAACACATATTTGATTGTTTTTGCTCTGTACACAAGCACAGGGGATTTGAAATAAAGACCTGAGGTTTTTACCAACTTCTGTTTAGAGAATCTTTCTATCCATCTTCTATGGACAGTGTATGAGGGTAGCCATTTAAATACATGGTCTCCAAATTTCAGCGGACAATTAGACAAACAATATTTTAGGATTTATAATGGTTTTTACTGACGGATGTACTCAATGAACTATATAGGAAACCTGCTACGGTGCACCGTATAGTTTGCAAAAAACAGTAGCAGGATCATAATAGTTTTTAGTTGTATAAATATACAAAAATTATATCAGCAAGAAATTACATATCAGTTCCAATGGTTATCCTTAAGAGGACTAGGATTCCATCCTCACTAAGCCAAAGTGTCCCCATAAGGACAGTTAAAATACAGGTCAATGTCCCCAAAAGCTATCATAAATACTCATTACTACCTGTGAGGTTAGTGTCAACCAAACTTTCAGGTTTGTTTAGAGGGTGTTTGTATCCATCGTTTGTGGTAAGTTGTTTAAAATGTAGAAATCGATATAATTATATTACAATTTGTCATTCATAACTGTAAATGCGTATCATAAATGTGCAAAAAATCCAGTATGCCCTAACAGGGTTGGGACAAAGCCTGTAATAATGCCATCCTCGCATCGTTCTGTCAAACACATTATGATAAACATTGTGGCTGGGAAATAATTATTACTACAATATAATGTATACTGTGCGGCTCTGAAACTAAATGGTTATAAAAAAAATAAAAAAAACAGTGTCTTATTACCTGTGTGTCTGTTGGTGAGGGTATCACAGAATCTTCTGCTGGTTGAGTGACTGGATGCGATTCTGGACCCAGCTAAAAATCAAATAAAAAATTCAATGCTACAGAAAGAGTGTAGAATGATTTTTTAACTAAAGTACATACAATTATAAAATCACTGTTGTTCCCTATCACTTATGCCTATTAATTACAAACAGTAATGTTTAAAATGTTTTCCATCAAATATATAAATAGCAGTAGGTAAATCTTATTTTCAATTCATGCAAATCCTGGTTTACCTTAGCCTGGGTGTTCCCAGGCTGCCTTGCGCGCGATTTGATTCACGCTGCTAAGGCAGCCTGGACACTATGGACTAAATTTTCCCCTGAAAAAGGGAACTATCACAGAACGGGGAGGGATCAGCAAGACAATGACGACATCTATGCGACACATCGAAGAAGTTTCTATGGATCCAACATGGCATCAGACGCGAAATTACCTTTCGATGCAGCTTTAGATAGTGTTTTAAGTAGTTTAGAACGCAAGTTTGTTTTGAAAAAAGAGCAACTGTTAAACAATTTCATAAGCAAGAGCATTTGATAGACATTCGTAGCGCCCAATAAACGGCTCTGGGCATTCGTAAACCACGCCTGAACCAGTGGTTCCCAGACCAAGTCTCGAATGAGAATTGGTCTGACGTTAGCCAGGCTAGGTTTACTTGCTACATTTTTTAGAACAGAAAATATTTTACCTAAGTTCTGTCAACGTATAATAAAATGACTCACCATTTTATCCAAGTTTGCCAATTGTAGTAGGAGTAAGACTCGCTGTCTTTGAAGAGCGTTTCGCTTCTCTGCCGTAGATTCATACCGAGTTTCACACCTATTGTGGTGTTCTTTTAATTTGTCAATCCTGGCCTGCAATTGTTGAACCAAATATAACAATCAGTGTCCCAGAAATTATTGTTTAAAAAAAAAAAAAAGTGAAATGCAATACTACAAAAAGGTTGATAAATTAATTTGGATTTAAGTAACATGGAATGGTCTATTACTTCAGACAGACTGACACTAGTGATAAGATTTATGTTGAAAATGAATTTCTTTTGTTCAGTACACCAGTACTTTGAAACAATATAATGAAAACACATCACAAACCTTTTAAAATGTAAATATGACAGGGTGCCAGCAAAGAAATGCAGGTTTGGAAACCAGACTTGTCTTTGTTACGGTCATGCGGTATGGATTAGTTATTTGACTAAAGTCAGAGTTATCAAGTCAGCCTCAAACCATCATGCTCATGCTACCAACATAAGATATGTGTATTAACCTCTTTATAGTTTGTTAAGTAATTACCTTACTCTACTTTATAGCACTGTTTTGATGAGAAACAAATGTGGAAGTCTTTCCAACTTGCATCAAAACACCATGTATCCACATTGTCATCGTGTAATTTCAAATTTAAAGTACAGAACATGAGAAATGCTTTAGTGTCCATACTTATGTGGGCCAATATTATGCTTGAAGTATTAGAATAGCAAACAAATAGATGTGGAAGTGACGTTTTTGGGCTATGCAAGAGTATAATTGGGGTGGTGATGGCGCAGTGGATAAGACACATGCCTTTGGTGTGAGAGACCCGGGTTCTAATCCACTGTGAGACACCAATGTGTCCCTGAGCAAGACACTTAACCCCTAGTTGCTCCAGAGGCGTGCGGCCTCTGACATATATAGCAATTGTAAGTCGCTTTGGATAAAAGCGTCAGCTAAATGAATAAATGTAAATGAATAATTCAATGTTCATTTGACTTTGGAACCAGACACTGGAAACTTTGACAATCATGAATACATAGTGCAGATCGACAAACTGACCCAACAAACTGTCTGGGGCACTTATGCGCTTACCTTCGAGCGCTCACTCTGCAAATTATCATCTGCAAGAACAACAATTTGTTAGTCCTTATTTATACTTTTCACATCCCTTACACAATAACTAATCAATCAGTCTAGAGTTTGAGACCTGCAACAGTGATATGTGTGATGGGGTAGGGGGGCAGTTGCTTTTACCTGATACGGGCATGTTGGACAGGGTGTCTGTGCCAGTGAAGTGTGTTTTGGGGGCTAGGAGAGGAAACACAGATGGCAACAAAAGTGAAATATAGTAAGAGGGCATTTACACTGAGAAAAACATGGGACATCCTTGCAGAGGATGATAGGTATTGATCAGACAGCACCACTGCATTTATTCTGCATACGTGGTTCTAATCTTTGTAATAGGCATGTAATTCAATCATTTTTAATGGATGCATAAGTGCAACAGAAGTGAAATTAACTTTTTGCTACAACTTTGTATGTTCTAATTGTGTGTACACAATGGGTGCCTACAATAGATAAATCCAAAACAAAATCCACTGTGACATCTAAACTAATGCAATTCATTAAAACTGTGGAAATAAAAGGCATTTCCATAAATAAAAACCAGTTGGTGTGATCAAACCTTTGGCATAGGAAATGTATCTCATAAAAACAAATTGGCCTGAACAATTAAAGAGCAGCGTTCCAGTAAAGGGTTTTAGAGTTGTAGTGGTCTACTCTATACCTGTGTCAGCAGGCTGTGAGTCTGCAGTTGTGACTGTGGTGAGTTCAGTCCCTACTGAATCAGCATGTACTATAGCAGCAGCAGACTTTATACTCCCAATCTACAAAGGGAAAATGTTACAAGTTGAATGGGCAATTGCATAGGCCACACCTAAAAGTTCAACAGCTGCTCCACAACAACTCACATGTGGGCCAATATTATGCTTGAAGTATTAGTATAGCAACAAATAGATGTGGAAGTGGCGGTTTTGGGCTATGCAAGAGTATAATTCAATGTTCATTTGACTTTGGAACAAGACACTGGAAACTTTGACAATCATGAATAAATAGTGCAGATCCACAAACTGACCCAGTCTGGGGCACTTATGCGCTTACCTTCGAGCGCTCACTCTGCAAATTATCATCTGCAAGAACAACAATTTGTTAGTCCTTATTTATACTTTTCACATCCCTTACACAATAACTAATCAATCAGTCTAGAGTTTGAGACCTGCAACAGTGATATGTGTGATGGGGTAGGGGGGCAGTTGCTTTTACCTGATACGGGCATGTTGGACAGGGTGTCTGTGCCAGTGAAGTGTGTTTTGGGGCTAGGAGAGGAAACACAGATGGCAACAAAAGTGAAATATAGTAAGAGGGCATTTACACTGAGAAAAACATCAATATCAATATCAATATCAACTTTATTTGTATAGCACACTTAAAACAACCAAGGTTGACCAAGGTGCTTCACAAGATAAAAATACAACAAGGCACACAGTAAAACTACAACCAAAAACATTATAATATACAGTATATGATATATAGTGAAATTAAGTTTAAAATTTGCCAGGAAAGATAACAAACTTAGCTGAGAGGAAATGCCAGAGAAAAGAGATGTGTTTTTAACAGTGATTTAAAGCGTGCGAGAGTTGGGGCAGTTCTAATCTGGAGTGGCAGGTTGTTCCATAAGTTTGGGGCAGCTACACTGAAGGCTCTGTCGCCTCTGGTTTTAAGTCTGCTTCTGGGCACATCCAGGAGGAGGAGATTGGTGGATCTCAACACTCTAGTTGGAGTGTGAACATTAAGAAGCTCTGTTAAATACAATGGAGCCAATCCATTTAGGCATTTAAAAGTTAAAAGTAAGATTTTAAAATCAATCCTGTAATGAACGGGAAGCCAGTGGAGGGAGCGCAACACAGGTGTGATGTGGTCTCTCTTCTTTTTTCCTGTTAGGAGGCGGGCAGCAGCATTTTGTACCAACTGCAGGCGCTGAATAGATGTCTTGTCTAAGCCCACATACAAGGAGTTGCAGTAGTCAAGGCGAGAAGTTATAAAGGCATTAATCACCCTCTCTAAGTCTTTAGGCGGGAGATAGGCCTTTACCTTGGCTATAGTTCTCAACTGGAAGAAGCAGGATCTAACAGTGGTGGATATCTGTTTATCAAGTTTAAATGCACTATCAAATATAACACCAAGACTCCTCACAGTTGAGCGGTTGTTTGAAGTTAGAGGGCCGAGAGAGTCCACATCAAACAGTTCAGGATGTCCGAACACTATGACCTCTGTCTTGTCTTCGTTTAGGTTGAGGAAATTTAGGTTCATCCACGTTTTAATATCCTTCATACAGTCAAGCAGGGCTGTAATGAGCTCTTTCTTTTCAGGGGCAGGTAAATTTGAATGTCGTCTGCAAAACAATGGAAGGAGATCTCATACTTCTCAAAAATGGAGGCTAGGGGCAGCATATACAACGAAAATAGAATGGGGCCCAAGACAGAACCTTGAGGGACACCACAGGTAAATGGGGCTGTCTCAGAGGAATAATCGCCAAGGTGGACAGAGAAGCTCCTATCTGTTAGGTAGGACTGAAACCACCTAAGTGCAGTACCTTTGATTCCCACACAATTCTCCAACCTTGACAAGAGGATTGAGTGGTCAACAGTGTCAAAGGCAGCAGTGAGGTCTAAGAGCACTAGGACAGCAGAGACTCCTGAGTCAATAGTTAAAAGCAAGTCATTAAAAACTCTTAAAAGTGCAGTTTCAGTACTGTGACGGGGTTTGAAGCCGGACTGGAACTTTTCATAAACATTATTATTAATTAAAAATGTTTGCAGCTGGTTATAAACTACTTTCTCCAGGACTTTAGATAAAAAGGACAATTTAGAGATGGGCCTGAAGTTAGAGAGAACAGTGGGGTCAAGATTTTCCTTTTTTAGTAAGGGCTGTACAACGGCGTGTTTGAAGGCAGACGGAACATAGCCAGAGACCAAACAGGTATTCATCAATGATAAAATACAAGGTCCAATGGTATCAAAAACTTCTCTAATAAGACGAGAGGGAATGCTGTCTGAAGGACAATTTGTGGGCCGCAGATGATTGACCACCTCAAATAGGGAGGAGATTGATATGGGCTCAAACTGATCTAAAACTGCAAGGCACATAGGAGGAACAGAGGGATCAAGGTCAGAAGAGGTGGTTACAGAAGATCGAACAGCAAAAATCTTCTCAACAAAGAATTTTAGAAAAGAGTCACAGAGTTCCGCTGTAGGTGTAAAAGGAGCAGAGTTACGGGGGTTTGTAATTGTAGTAAACATATTGAAAAGAACCTGTGGCCTGTGACAGTTGTTGGTGACCAGCTTAGAAACAAACATGGGACATCCTTGCAGAGGATGATAGGTATTGATCAGACAGCACCACTGCATTTATTCTGCATACGTGGTTCTAATCTTTGTAATAGGCATGTAATTCAATCATTTTTAATGGATGCATAAGTGCAACAGAAGTGAAATTAACTTTTTGCTACAACTTTGTATGTTCTAATTGTGTGTACACTAGAGATGTCCCGATCCGATCACGCGTTCGGAAATCGGGCCCGATCACGTGGTTTCAGACTCCATCGGAATTGGACGTTACCTCCCGATCAGGACTCAGATATATGTAAATTAGGGGTGTAACGGTACATGTATTCGTAATTATTATACCGTTTCGGTACGAGGCTTCCGGTTCGGTACGCATACAAACCGAACGATTCCTTGGACCATTTTTCCTGCAGACAAAATCCGCGCTGGCGCGATCACCACAACGTTGTGCAACATCAAATGGCAAACGTAATGAAAGCGGAACGAAACTGCGCTACTCATTATATTGTGCTTGACGGACCATTTATCAGTTCGGACCAGCAACATCTGTGCAGCGCGAGGTCAAGCGACACTGTGCTGAGAGATCCAGTGAAGAAAACATTTGAATTCGCCACTGAAGTAATAACATTGCTGAGAGATCTAGTGATAAGCATTCAAATTTCTCCGTTATTAACCGTAGATCTCTATTAGATCAAACAGCGCTGACGTGGAAACCAGGAGAAACATTGTGCCGTGAACATGGATTTAATGTTGCACTTCAAAACTCAAATATTATATAAATATATATTTAAATGATATTTTTAATGTTATTACCAAAACATTATTTGTTCATCCTTCAAAGATTACCCCATTTATAAACCTGAAAGTTTCAAGATGTAGGAAAACTCAAACTTATTTAAAAATAGTTTCTTTTAATAAATAGGAAATTTCTCTGGCATTTCTTTCTTTTTGCTGTATCGTACCGCAAATTTTGTGAACTGTTACACCCCTAATGTTATTTATATTTATATATATATATTTATTTATTTAATACACTTTTAAAACATTTTTATTTTTTGTTTACATGCCTGCCGGGTATTTTAAGTTGAGGTGCTATTTGTTTTTATATTAGAAGTGAAGATTTTATGTTATTTATTACTTGATTGTTCAAGCAACCTCACAGAAGTGCTCTGTTTGTTAACAGTTGTTGAGTGTTAAAATAAGGTGAATTAAATAAAAAAAAGGAATATCCTGGATCTGTTTTTCTCTCTTTATTCTTTTTTTTTTGTATTATACAAGTATCGGATCGGGACTCGCTATCGGTAGATAATCAAATGACTCGGAGGCAAAAAAACCTGATCAGGACATCCCTAGTGTACACAATGGGTGCCTACAATAGATAAATCCAAAACAGAAACCACTGTGACATCTGAACGAATGCAATTCATTAAAACTGTTGAAATAAAAGGTATTTCCATAAATAAAAACCAGTTGGTGTGATCAAACCTTTGGCATAGGAAATGTATCTCAAAAACAAATTGGCCTGAACAATTAAAGAGCAGCGTTCCAGTAAAGGGTTTTAGAGTTGTAGTGGTCTACTCTATACCTGTGTCAGCAGGCTGTGAGTCTGCAGTTGTGACTGTGGTGAGTTCAGTCCCTACTGAATCAGCATGTACTATAGCAGCAGCAGACTTTATACTCCCAATCTACAAAGGGAAAATGTTACAAGTTGAATGGGCAATTGCATAGGCCACACCTAAAAGTTCAACAGCTGCTCCACAACAACTCATGTATTTTTGCATTTGATAAGATTTAAACAGTATGCGCTTAAATTCCTACCTCAGGTTTTACGCTAGGTAGTACATCCTTGTTAACCTGCCAAGTAAACCAAGATAGAAACAAATTCAACTACCGCTTTCTTGTTTGGAGTGTCTGCAACACATTGCATGAAATATAAACTCTTCTCCAGGTAGGTGGCATATTGGATATAGAAATAAAAAGGTAACTCACCTGTGCTCTCCATGCCCAGTTTGAGTCACCGTAGTTGTAAGTCACTTCTTCTCCAGCTGTAATCTCTCGAATCGCGAAGAGACACAAGTGTGGTTTCTCATTTACTTTTATGGTTTTCATTTTGCAATTAGGTCTTCTGTGGTCGTCATTAACAAGTCTCCCGAGGGAGGAGTCCTCTTCACATGCATCAATGCTGTATAGAAACACTTGTTTCATTAATATGTATTAGCACAGAGGTTCGACTATGAAGAGGCAGTATTTAGTTAATTTAAATTATTTGAGCAGGATGTACCAATGAACAATTCTATAAGTAGGGCTGGGTATCGTTCAAAAAAATTGATACCAATACCGATACCTTGATTTCGATACCGGTTCCTGAAAGATACTTTTTTCGAGACCAATTTTATGAAATCCATTTTAACAAGATAACACATTACCTAAGAAAACCTTTGGTTTTATTTTTTCAGTTTGACTCATGCTCCTTTAAAAAAAATTTTTTTTAGCTCATGCTCACCCAAGTTGAATTTGTTTGATCAAAAATACAGTAAAACTTGTAACATTGTGAAATAGTGTTACAATTTAAAATCTTATTTGAATAATTTTTTTTCTGAAAATAGGGTTTAACATGAGCCTAACTGTTTTTAATACAAATGACTAGTTCAAGTAACCAGGCAATTTACAGAGATATGCACATCTCTCACTCATTCCCAGATATGCAGCTTAATAGAACGGTGTGCCTCAAACTTAAAAATCAGTTTATTTGCAATTCTGTAACGCTTTGGTCTGCAGGTGGCAATGATTTGGAAAAATTAAAGCACTTTTGCATTGTTACATTGAGATGTTACACATACTTGAGGTAAGTAACATTTTTATGGAGCCCTTTGTAGGGAAGAGTATGAAACTGTCACTGAAGGTTCACTGAAGGGTAGAAAACTGTTACTGTGAAGGTTTACTGTCACTGTGAAGGTGTACTGAAGGGTAGAAAACAGTCACTGTGAAGGTGTACTGAAGGGTAGAAAACAGTCACTGTGAAGGTGTACTGAAGGGTAGAAAACAGTCACTGTGAAGGTGTACTGAAGGGTAGAAAACAGTCACTGTGAAGGTGTACTGAAGGGTAGAAAACAGTTACTGTGAAGGTGTACTGAAGGGTAGAAAACAGTCACTGTGAAGGTGTACTGAAGGGTAGAAAACAGTTACTGTGAAGGTGTACTGATGGGTAGAAAACAGTTACTGTGAAGGTGTACTGAAGGGTAGAAAACAGTTACTGTGAAGGTGTACTGAAGGGTAGAAAACAGTTACTGTGAAGGTGTACTGAAGGGTAGAAAACAGTCACTGTGAAGGTGTACTGAAGGGTAGAAAACAGTTACTGTGAAGGTGTACTGATGGGTAGAAAACAGTCACTGTGAAGGTGTACTGAAGGGTAGAAAACAGTCACTGTGAAGGTGTACTGAAGGGTAGAAAACAGTTACTGTGAAGGTGTACTGAAGGGTAGAAAACAGTCACTGTGAAGGTGTACTGAAGGGTAGAAAACAGTCACTGTGAAGGTGTACTGAAGGGTAGAAAACAGTCACTGTGAAGGTGTACTGAAGGGTAGAAAACAGTTACTGTGAAGGTGTACTGAAGGGTAGAAAACAGTCACTGTGAAGGTGTACTGAAGGGTAGAAAACAGTCACTGTGAAGGTGTACTGAAGGGTAGAAAACAGTTACTGTGAAGGTGTACTGATGGGTAGAAAACAGTTACTGTGAAGGTGTACTGAAGGGTAGAAAACAGTTACTGTGAAGGTGTACTGAAGGGTAGAAAACAGTTACTGTGAAGGTGTACTGAAGGGTAGAAAACAGTTACTGTGAAGGTGTACTGAAGGGTAGAAAACAGTCACTGTGAAGGTGTACTGAAGGGTAGAAAACTGTCACTGTGAAGGTGTACTGAAGGGTAGAAAACAGTCACTGTGAAGGTGTACTGAAGGGTAGAAAACAGTTACTGTGAAGGTGTACTGAAGGGTAGAAAACAGTTACTGTGAAGGTGTACTGATGGGTAGAAAACAGTACTGTGAAGGTGTACTGATGGGTAGAAAACAGTCACTGTGAAGGTGTACTGAAGGGTAGAAAACAGTCACTGTGAAGGTGTACTGAAGGGTAGAAAACAGTTACTGTGAAGGTGTACTGATGGGTAGAGAACGTCACTGTGAAGGTGTACTGAAGGGTAGAAAACAGTCACTGTGAAGGTGTACTGAAGGGTAGAAAACAGTTACTGTGAAGGTGTACTGAAGGGTAGAAAACAGTTACTGTGAAGGTGTACTGAAGGGTAGAAAACAGTCACTGTGAAGGTGTACTGAAGGGTAGAAAACAGTTACTGTGAAGGTGTACTGAAGGGTAGAAAACAGTTACTGTGAAGGTGTACTGAAGGGTAGAAAACAGTTACTGTGAAGGTGTACTGAAGGGTAGAAAACAGTCACTGTGAAGGTGTACTGAAGGGTAGAAAACAGTCACTGTGAAGGTGTACTGAAGGGTAGAAAACAGTTACTGTGAAGGTGTACTGAAGGGTAGAAAACAGTTACTGTGAAGGTGTACTGAAGGGTAGAAAACAGTCACTGTGAAGGTGTACTGAAGGGTAGAAAACAGTACTGTGAAGGTGTACTGAAGGGTAGAAAACAGTCACTGTGAAGGTGTACTGAAGGGTAGAAAACAGTCACTGTGAAGGTGTACTGAAGGGTAGAAAACAGTTACTGTGAAGGTGTACTGAAGGGTAGAAAACAGTCACTGTGAAGGTGTACTGAAGGGTAGAAAACAGTTACTGTGAAGGTGTACTGAAGGGTAGAAAACAGTTACTGTGAAGGTGTACTGAAGGGTAGAAAACAGTCACTGTGAAGGTGTACTGATGGGTAGAAAACAGTTACTGTGAAGGTGTACTGAAGGGTAGAAAACAGTTACTGTGAAGGTGTACTGAAGGGTAGAAAACTGTCACTGTGAAGGTGTACTGAAGGGTAGAAAACTGTCACTGTGAAGGTGTACTGATGGGTAGAAAACTGTCACTGTGAAGGTGTACTGAAGGGTAGAAAACTGTCACTGTGAAGGTGTACTGAAGGGTAGAAAACTGTCACTGTGAAGGTGTACTGAAGGGTAGAAAACTGTCACTGTGAAGGTGTACTGAAGGGTAGAAAACTGTCACTGTGAAGGTGTACTGAAGGGTAGCACTGATGGGTAGAAAACTGTCACTGAAGTAGTATTGACAAAGGCACTAACATAAAGAGAACAACTCTAGATTTTAGACATGGCCCTTACATTGTAACGTTGCTACATAGCCACTTCATCTACTTACCACCATGTTTTACTCTTCCACTGAAAATCAAAAAGAAAAACCTTTGCAGACTCATTGTACTCAGTTTGGAGCTCTGCCTGCTGCTGTGACAGTAGTTTCCCTCGGTACTCCACAACAAAGTCGCCTTTGAATATGAGTTCAGTGGCAAAAACACCTCGGCCTAAGACAAAAGAAAAAGATGATTAAATTAGCAGTTGGTAGCTCAGTGGTAGAGTGCATGCTTTGTGTGTACGACGTCCTGGGTTCAAATCCCAGCTGCTCCCCAGGTCGCTGTTGCAAATGAGAAATTGTTCTCAATCGGCCTACCTGGTTAAATAAAAGGTTAAAAAAAATGTGTCTTTACAGGGAATAATCCCTGTCAAACCCTTAGATTACTGCAATCAGACTGGGCACAGAAGCAAAATTGTTTAAAGCACTGTGCTGAAGGAAAAAAATGGTGTATCAAATGTCTAAAAGCTGTTGAATTGTCAGTTTTATTATCCCTGTGTACAGAGCCGGATTAACGCAAAGGCAAACTAGGCACGTGCCTAGGGCCCGGTTGGCGGGATGGGGCCCAGACAGAGGGACAAAAATAAAAAAAATTACAAATGTCCTATCTACAATTTATTTCAATATTTATTAACTAAAAATAGTGACGATGTTTATCTTAACCATAGACTGTTACATTACGTCACATTAACGCCAGCCCATCAGGTGCTGCGAAGCAAAAGCCTAAATAGGCACGCAAAGAAGCACAGCTCGTAATGCAGGTGTGTGCGTTGACGTCATCTATTTTGGAGTGATTGCAATGTATTCTAAATATAAACTTGTACTGTAGAATAGATCAGCGTCATTTCTTGAAAAATCATTCACCGCTTTATTACGAGTTTAAAAGAGCGCGAGCGTCATTAACGTGCCCAGACGCGACTCTTTGAATTTGCGCGTACAATGAATAACATCGCGTCGGGAGATGACTAAAAACGCTACAAAAGTAAAAGACAAGACGTTTGTATTCAAAGTTAAAAAGCCAACACACTACAACATTTTTTAACGTTTAAAATAAAGGATCTCGGGTCTATCTCCTAAATTCTGCTGATGATTAGTCTGACATCAGCCTACTTACGGCAATAATATCAGTTTAGATTTTTTTTTCTAATCAGTAGCGATCGTGTCTTTCTCTTCCACTTGATTAGTGTATAGCATATCTAAGATAGCAATGCAATGCATAATATCATATTTCTTATATTAATAATATGACAATATCTGCAGTCAATATTGATTAAATGGGAGGGAAAAATCCTGCCCATACCAGCTATGAAAAAAATGATAAAAGCATACATCACTGAAGTGGTATTCTGGAACTGTGAATTAATTGAATAAAACAGCAAAATAACAATAACATCTTCATTAAACAAAAGAGATTACCTTAGATGAAGTTTGATTAATATGTACATACAGTAGCCTACTGGTAAAAAGTCTGGACCAATTACTATTTTTAATGTTTTTGAAAGAAGTTTTTTTATTACAGTATGCTCTACAAGCCTGCATTTATTTGATCAAAAATACAAAAAAATGTTTTAATAATCAAAAAAAAAATCCTGAAAAAAAGTATCACAGGTTATAAAATAAATATTAAGCACCATTTCTAACATTTGATAATAAATCAGAATATTATAAAGTTTTCTGAAGGATCACATGAAACTAAATTCAGCTTTGCATCACAGAAATATATTTTAAAGTGTAGTAAAATAGGAAAACCATTATTTTAATAAATCCAGGCTTGAGCATAAGAGATTTCTTTCAAAAACATTAAAAATAGTAATGTGTCCAAACTTATGTACTGTGTAAGCAAAAATATACAACATTTAAAATTAAATGTTGTATAAATTAAAAGGTTAGGAATCATATTTGTTTCAAGAGTTTTTTATTGGGGGTGGGGGGCCTCCAACATGAATATTGCCTAGGGCAGTGGTCTCAAACTCGCGGCCTGCGGGGTGATATTTTGTGGCCCCCTACTTGACATTAAAGTTTAATGTTAGTGCGGCCCGTCGTTGCGTGTGCCGCGTTTAAAAAAAAAATGTATCCCTTATGGGCTACCATAGATAGTCTCGTGACAGCTTACGGTGGGCTTGTTGTCAATAGTTGTCATAGACAACCGCGAAGTACAAACATACTGCACGCGTCGCTTCAATTATGAGCGCGCTTGCCGCGCGCCTACATTTGAAATAATGAACTTGAGCGCGAAAAATATGTGAGCGCGATATGTGAACAGGCCTCTTGGCGAGTTACCACCAATTAGGCCACGAGCTACTGGTAGCTCAATGTGAGAATAATCATTTTGAGCTTGTAATATGTGTCCAACAGGTTGATAAGAAGGTTTGCTTTGATTTGTGCAAAGTCAGTAATTTGAGACACTATACATGTGTAGAAAGAAATTAATAAGACGGGCAGACATGACTGCAAAATTTGTATTTCAAAAGCAATAATTGTTTTTCTAAGTATAATAAAAGGAAATGTGCCTTCCAAAAAAATAAAAACATTCAATATCATTAATGTGTTGTATAAAGAAAATAAAAAGGACATAAGCAAATATAAATATCACAAATATGTGTTATAGGGAAAAGACAAAGAAAGTTTGTAAAAATGAACTTCAACTGTCAGAAGGACAGCTCATGAAGAACCAATCATGTTCAAATTCAGAGGAACAGTTCAGAAGAAACGTTAATAATAAATATTGAGAAGATTGGATCAGTTGTGCTCCTTTTTTATAATACTTGAATACTATTTTTTGTGGAATACTTAATGCGGCCCAGCCTGACCCAGACTATACCTCCAGCGGCCCCCGGTTAAGTTGAGTTTGAGACCCCTGGCCTAGGGCCTCCAAATGTCTAGAACCGGCCCTGCCTGTGTACTAGCAACCACCATTGTGCAGTGTGCCCTTGAGCAATAGACTTGATCACTGCAGGCATTTCACTGATTCCAACTAAATCATATTCATGAGTTTAACATTTACCTTTAAAAGTATTGATAAAACGCTGCTGGAGACATGGTTTATCAATCCCCGCTTGGATATGGTACTCTGCATCTTGCATTGGTCGAAGTCGTCGTCTTCTCTCCATGAGTGAAAATCTAAGTAGCAACCATTAACCTAAGTAGCAAGAGACATAAGTTTAAATGCAGAAAATAACCCATTGCCAATTGTTTGACAAAGTAATTCTTAGCCTGTCAGATATAACAAGAATAATCTTTATTGTCTAATTGGGATTGTGTTGCCTACATTGCAGTCAAGTGTTTTCTTAAAACTACCAGTGAAATCAATGATTTCAAGCATTTAACGATGTTTGAAGTTGTTCTACGACATAAAACACCTATACAGTAGGTCCAATATAATGTTTAAATAGTTTAAATGAACATTCAGATATTTAAAAATGGTCTAATTAGTTTTACTACAGATAATTAATGTACCTATTAATGTCTGCCAGCTTTTCTCCCGCCATACAACCTAACCACGCTGTAGTGCAGTGCAATGACAACATATCCTATACTCTATTAACTTGCTAATTGTCATAGTAGTCCATCCTAACGTAAGCTAACTACTGTAGTGTGCATATCATATAAAACACACATTTATCGATTATCAATCACATTTGTGATTAAACACGCAAAAAAAAGGATTTATGGCATGCATTAATTTTTAGTCGTGCCTAGCTAAGACGTCGGTTAGCTTGGTAGTGGTAGTTAGCTAAATAGTTTCCATTTACATTGCACATGTATAGGCGCGTTAGCAAACTACCTAGCAGCTAACATGATAACGTTACTGACTTAACCCGACTGAAAACTGCAAAGTTAAAATTATCGCTAGCAGGGCCTGCTTTGTTAACCTTCTCCATAATATATGGTTGTCGAAATACAGTGGCATTTGTTATGCAGTTACATGAATTACATTTGAAATAAAAGTGTTTAGCTTACCTTGGAGATGAACACGTTGATTGATGCAGCATTTGCACCTGCTCGTCCAGTGAGTCACGAGATGCAATCATTAGCTCCAGACGAGAGTCGCGCGCGCGAGTATAGGTGTGGGGGAGGGGTTGACTATGTGGGGACTCGGATAGTCTTAACCAGGACATACGCCGGTCTCGAGTGTGTGTGTATAAGATGGAAAAACTCACAACAATCAACCAACATACGCTCTTGATATTGGTTAACTTATGTACCCTCCTTTATCCAACTGAAATGTAGGTCTCTACAGTTAAGCTCTGTATTATATATAAAAAAGACAATATTTTGTCATGTTGATAAAAGAAAAAATCACGTTAGTAAAATAAACTCCTGCCTGGCAATTCAAGTGTGAGGCAAGGGTTTTGATTACAGATAATATGAAAGTTATTTTAAATTAATAACTGGAAAGAATATAGTTTTGCTTTAGAGTTGGTACCAGATGAAGTATCTATGGGATTGTTTGCAGTCATTTGAACTCAGTGTTGCAACTCCAAAACAGTGTCAACATGGCACTTTAAAAAATAAGTGTTCCCCTCAGTTATCTACAGTGGGGAGAAAAAGCATTTGATACACCGGGGATTGTGCAGGTTCCCACTCACAAACCATGTAAGAGCCTGTCATTTTTTATCATAGGTGTACTATTTTAGTGACAAAATCTAAAACAAAAATCCAGAAAATCATTGTATTTAAAAAAACAATCTTTTTGCAGTTTATTGTTTATGACATAAGTATTGATCACCTACCAACCAGTAAGAATTCCTGCTCTCACAGACCTGTTAGTCTTTAGGAAGCCCTCGATCCTTTTCTCCACTTTTTATTAACTGCACCTGTTTGAACTCGTTACTTCTATTAACTGCACCTGTTTGAACTCGTTACCTGTATAAAAGACACTTGTCCACACACTCATTCATACAGACAGGGGGAATGGGCGAAAGTCATGTGGGCTGATGAGATGAAAATGGAGCTTTTTTTTTTTTGGTCTAAACTCTACTTGCTGTGTTTGGAGGAAAAAGGATGAGTGCAACCTCAAGAACACCATCCCAGCCGTGAAGCATGGAGGTGGAAACATCATTCTTTATGCATGCTTTTCTGCAAAGGGGACAGGACGACTGCACCGTATTGAGGGGAGGATGGATGGGGACATGTATTGCAAAATCTTGGCCAACAACCTCCTTCCCTCAGTAAGAGCATTGAAGATGGGTTGTTACTGGGTCTTCCAGCATGACCCGAAACACACTGCCAGGGCAACTAAGGAGTGGCTCTGTGAGAAGCATCTCAAGGTCCTGGAGTGGCCTAGCCAGTCTCCAGACCTGAACCCAACAGAGCATGTTTGGAGGGAGATGAAGATCCTTGCTGCAGTGTGTACAAACCTGGTCAAGAACTACAGGAAATGTATGATGTCTGTAATTGCAAACAAAGGTTTCTGCACCAAAAATTAAGTTTGGCTTTTCTGGTGTATCAAATACTTATATCATGCAATAAACTGCAAAATAATTTTTTTTAGATCCTACAATGTGATTTTCTGGATTTTTGTTTTAGATTCCGTCACTCAGAGTTTAAGAGTACCTATGATTAAAAATAGACTCCTATATACTTTGTGGGAAACACTGGCGATTTTGCAGGTTATCAAGTAGGCTACTTGTTCTCCCCACTGTATATGACTTAATAAACTAAAAAAAATGTAAAAGCCAATGAAAGAAATCCATGTGATTAATATGCTCACCTAAATATAATCCAAACATAAAACTAATTTTAAGTGTGTATTCATTACAATTATTTTTTTGTAACTATTTTTAGTTAGAGTTTGCGAAGTCCATGACAGTCTCAAGAAGAGTTTCTGCCTTCGGAAATTGCATAGCCTACTGTACGTTAACCTGAAGTCGACATTGTAATTGTAAATTTACTGAAATCAAATGTTTTTTAGATAAGTGCAGATTTCGTAATTAATTTGCACTTAATTGTTTTTTAATCTATTTTTACAGTTAAAAAGAATCTGAAAGCACAGAATAAAAAGTGAAACTAGCTGCAGCAATATCAAAAGCAAAATGTTGGTGATATAAAAAATACAGCCTATGAGCATTTTTAGCACGCGTTCAAATGAAATATGGGGCTTGAGTGTTCGTAAAAACAACAAAAATATTTAAATTATTTTTCAAAAAGCCACAATTGTCCCACTATCACGTCACGTGCAGTAGTGGTAATTGCACCCATGAATGGGTCATAGAACTTCAAAATGAGTTTTAAATTCATAATTTTATAAACTGATTTTTATTCAAGTAAGGTTCTTATTCTAAATGTTTGTTTGTAAATGCTGTGTGACTGACGCGTGCGCGTGAACACTCGAGCTGCCTTCAAACACTGGAGCAGAGGAGTTGCCATGGAAACGGCGCAGGACCGCACTACTGCAACTGTCAGCAAAACTCCGTCTCTCGCTGTTGTTTTCACAGTTTTCAGGTGAGTTTAGCCTCTAAAATAACACACATAGTACACACAACGGTTCTTGACACTTATCTTACTTGTAATTGACACGTTTCTGTTGAATATTTGCTTTATAGAAATGGTTTAGGGTCTTCGAAAAAGTCCTTGGACGTAAGCTAATTTATTTAAAGTAAACGTACTGTTAATCGGTGACGTCACTTACATGGAGTGCTTAAAAATGGCTGAAACTAGCTCAACTGTTAACAAATATTGATAAAAAAAAGGTTCTGTGATTTCAGCAGCAACACAAATAATCCCTCTACAACAGAGGAAAGCTCCAAAATGTCTACATTTCTGAAGAAAGCTGCTGCCAGAGAAGTGGAAAACACAAGACAGAGGTGAGGAAGTAAATTAAATAACAGAGAAGATTTGATTTTTTCCCGAAAATACAAGTTAAATGTTATCTCATTGGTATTTTTGTCAACTTGTTCTCTTTCAATTAGTACTGGTTTTATATTTCTATTTCCATTTTATTAATCGTGGGCCTCATTTAACAGAGTAGGCATTTATGAATAATTTTGGAAATATTAAATAAAATATGAAAAACATTGCACTGTTGATCAAACTAGTCTAATGTTTCAAAAGGAAGTTTAATTTGTTTTGTGTGTATCAATGTCAGATGGATAAATGAATATTAGATTCAGTTCAGGGTAGGATCAAGTTTCTATCTGTGAAAAATAGTGTGTGTAATACTCAAAATAGTTTCTGTGTTTTAATGTGTGTGTGTGTTTGGGTAGTGCGTATGCATGTATCCACACATGCTCAGGTCCAAGGGCTGGATGTTTGCAAGCACACATGCACATGTGTACATGAACATAATGAACATGTTCATATTTTACTTAATATTTCCAAAATTATTCATAAATGCCTCTCAGAAAAATGAGGCCCACGATTAATCAGATGCAAATATAAATATAAAAAACAGTGGTAACTGAAAGAAAACAAGTTGACAAAAAGATTGAATCCAGAATTGGGTGATAATATAGCATAACAAGTGATTTATAAGCTATTTTTTTGTAGACCAGTTATTTTTGACCGGGAACACCACAAGTGTTATAGGGTTTTGAACACAACACAATGAAAAAGTAAACCTAAAAACATACATTTTGTTATCCTAATTAAGAAATCATTGTCTGTTCTTTCTCTTTTCTGCATTTCACTTCTGCTGTAGCTTCTGTCCTTTTAATAAACCTGTCATTGTATAATATGTTGGCTCTGTGACAAATGGTTTGTTGTGTTCCTAGATCCTTCCATGCTGATGCCCTGCTCCGTAGCAGAGTTGAGCTGATCATCATCTCTAAAGCACTATCACCCATATGACTAGTAAGTAAAATACACATTTCCACTTGTGGACAATAAAGAAACTAAATTAAAACTTCAAACATACTCTAATGTTGTTGGTAAAAAAGATGTTTTGAAAGAAGTCTCTTATGCTCACCAAGACTGCATTTATTTAATTAAAAATACAGTAAAAACAATATTGTGAAATAATATTAAAACATTTAAATAACTGTTTTCTATGGAGAAGCATCACATTATCCTTCAGAAATCATTCTAAATCACCAGCCATGTGCTCACACAAAACGAGACATGAACACGCAGCCAATGAAAACACTCATAAGCCACGTGTTCACACAAAACATGACAACATGAAAGCACACAGCTAGTGTAAAACACAAGCTGTGTGCAGCACAAGACAAGAAATGAAAGCACACAAAACAAAGACAAAACAGGAGTGTCAGGGCTCTGTCACAAAACCAAGAAATAGACTACAGAAGTGACAGAACCCTGACACTACCATTTATATATGTTATTATAACAATTCTATTATAACAGGTCTATTTAACAATTAATCCTGGAGAGAGAAAAAAGAAAGTGGATTAAACTGTTACACTGGTTTATAAAAACATATTAATCAGCACAACTGTTTTCAACATTGATAATACTCAGAAATGTTTAGGATGTTTGCATTGTGAGAAGGTATAGTATTCAAATATAAAAATTCTGACTCGTTAGATCATGTTTCTCATTAAAATCTGACGATTTCCTATTAATTGAATAGAATGTAAGGGAATTACTCTAGAATAACCTTCCTGATATGTTTGGGGCCCAGAAACATGATCCTAATTTAAATCTAGATTAAATACACATCTCTGTAGCCAAGCATTCAATTTACACATCTCATAATCTTGCACTTCAGTTATATGTGACGAAATAATAAAAAGTGCACATGATCATCTTTTGCCTGAAATTATATGACAGCAGCAATGCTAATCTTTCTCCTGTTGCTTCCCTGTTTCTATCTCAGGATGCTCAGCAAGTTCACTAGAGATTACGGCAGCTCCTGTGTGGATCCAGCCTCACTCGTGAAGACTTCAGATGACACCAACACTCACAAAGATTTCAGATGATGACAACTATAGATGGACACAAAACTGCCAGATATTATCCTTACATTGCATTGGCCCGGTTTCACACACAGGGTTTAGATTAAGCCAGGATTAGGCCTTAGTTAAATTAGAATATTTAAGTAGCTTTTTAAAATGTACTTCAGAAAAAAAGAAGGAACATTAGAAGGAACAGAAGAAAACATTACTGGTGTGCATCTTGAGACAAACCAGTGACACTGAAATATTTTAACATATTCAGTGCAAGTTGCTTCCAGTTAAGACAGTTCAAAAATGCATTTTAGTCTGGGACTATCTTAAGCCTTTTCTGTGGAACCGGGGAAGGGAAGGGAAGGTTTGCATGACAGTTTTGCTGACAAATAAACAGGAATATCTTAGTACACGTAACTAAGAGAAAGAGTAAACATTGTTCTAACATATTACCAACATTGTAAGAATAGCGGGTTGAAAATCTGCAACCCTTTAAAAATGTTGAAGGATAGCAATTAGGACTTTAAACTCATGACTTGTATTATCTTATAGACATTACTTTGTTGCCAAAAGATGCTCTTCCAGTGAGTAGCAGTCGCCTCTGGCTGATTAAAGGATATTTTGCGATTGTATAACCTTGAACATGCATTTTTTGTAAAGCTGCTATGAAACAATTTGTATTGTGAAAAGCACTATATGGTTTTACTATGGTACAACTGTACCAACCATGTTATTTATTTATTTATTTTTCAAACCATGGTTCAACTAGTAATATTGCTGTTATAATTGCTGTAAAATTATGGTAATCATGACTATAAATGTATGTTTTTAAACCTTGGTTGTTGTGAAACCATGGTTCATTTAGTTAGCAACTATGGTTTTACTGCAAATGCTGTGGTAAAACCATGGTTAATTTTCATAAAGATACAACTTATCCTATAATGTACTTGACTAATAGTCACATTGGATAAAATAATCTGATAAATGTAATGCAAAAAATGTATCCATTTCATCTGTTCACTGAAAATTAATTTAATAAAAAATACATTTGCAACTGCTATAGAGACTGGTGTACATTGCTTTTTTTTTAATCCATTATAGTGAATTTTGGTTAGCATGAGTAACTGATGAACCGTGGTCCGCCAGAAAACTCTTATTATAAACCAGCAGCACGATAGCGGCTGCCCGCTGGAGGTCCGCTAGAATAACGATGAGCAAAATGTCAGTGACGCCGCCGGCGGACCGCCAACTTTGCCATCGGTGGCCCGCTGGACTCATGTTAGCTGGGCTGTGTTTGTTTACCTACTATCTCATCTACTGCGCGAAACCGGATCATCACCGTTTGCCAAGCTAAATCTAGCTGTCAGTGGAGTTATGCTGCAGAGTAAATAGATTTGACATGATGAGTTTGGACATTATCTTCGCCGACAACATGTCTAAGGTAGGATAACAATAATTACATAATCTACGTTGTTTCATAGCTTTATCATTACTTTGTATTGGCCGCTATACAAATGTGTGGGGTTACTGTGTTGCGTGGACAGGCTGTACCTATAATCACGTAGGCTATGCTATCTTGTTAGCTAGCCTAAGCTATCAGCAACGCGATCTACTAACATGATACTAACATAACATGAATTACAACATGGGTTTCTGATTTCAGTACTAGTAATTGACTATGTTTAGCAGGTGTTTGTTTTTCAACGTTTTGGTAAAACAATTTGATATTTTATGGCTGCTTGTAGAACAAGATCTAAATCCTACTAGGCTATAGCATACAAAGTGTCTGAAAATTATATTAATTTTTATATACAAAGCGTAGGATAGTCTATATTCATCATACTTTATTAATTTACTATAATACATGATTGATTTCCATCAAAAGCTGAGCAGTTAACTTGAGATAACTTCCTTGTGTCCAAATATGGCATTTATTGATGTAATATCTGGCATTTATTTATTATGCACAATGCTGTACCAGGACTGAACTGTAGGGGGAAACACGTCTTCTTAGTTTCCCGCCATACATGTAAATATGAGGCGGAGATTTATTAAATATGCACACTGCAGTACCAAGACCCGGCTCCAGGGGGCAAATCCGAATACACACCCTCACACTCCAACACTGGTAAAACCACCTTCTGGGGTCACAAGTAAGGAACTAAGAAATTTGCATAGGCTATATTAGCATGCTATTTTCTATCAGTTCCAATGGTCATCCTTATGGGGACACAGATTTTGTCCCCAGTTGGTCATCGTGTCCCCAGATGGAAGGTACAAAAACACATCCATGTCCCCAAGAGGTAGCATAAACACACCCACACACACACAAACACACACACACACACACACACACACACACACACACACACACACACACACACACACACACACACACACACACACACACACACACACACACACACACACACACACACACACACGTTTGTTTTTGTGACTTATGAGGACATTCCATAGGCGTAATGACTTTTATACTGGACAAACTATATATTCTATCCCCCTACACTGCCCCTGTCCCTAAACCTACCCCTTACAGGAGACATGCTGGATTTTTAATATAAAAAAAACAACATTGTTTTTTATGTTTTTTAAGCTGTTTGAAATATGAGGACGCATGCAATGTCCTCATATTTCACGTGTAAGTTGTAATACCAGTGTAATACCCATGTCATTATACACATTTGTGTCCTCATATATCACAAAACAAGCACACACACACACACACACACACACACACACACACACACACACACACACACACACACACACACACACACACACACACACACACACACACACACACACACACACACACACACACACACACACATATATAGTTCAGATGCAAAAGCCTCTAAATGCCATCTGAAATTTTCTTCTAAAATTATCATTTTTATCAAGCTTGTATATTTAAATTCAGTAATTTCACTTAAATGACAATTAATGGGTAATTTTTTTTGCCATTTAAGTGAAATTATTGAACTTAAATATACGAGCTTGATAAAAATGATCATTTTAGAAGAAAATTTCAGATGGCATTTAGAGGCTTTTGCATCTGAACTCTTCATATATATATATATGTGTGTGTGTGTCATGTTAATATGCGTCTACTTGTTTAAATTAATTACATTTGTATATATTAGCATATTATATATTTATATAATATTATAATTATATTCTATTATAAAATGGGCAACTGGCTTAGCTGTATTTTGGGGAAAAAATTGCAAACTTCAACTTCAAACAAATTTGTATATACATTTATAATAATTATATTAATTATAAAGAATATTAAATGTTGACTTTTGAAGCCCATTGCTATCATTGTTCCAGACAATGAATGACAATATAATTAAATAAAATTATTATTTAAACAAAAAATTATATATATATATTTTTAAAAATATTTATTTATTTATTTTCATACGCTTGTCCCGATGCATTATGTGACTGACATGCACAGACCTGAGTATTTGGTCAACAGAAAGTCAGCATTATTAAGATGCCTACCATTTGGAACTGCCATATGATGTCTTAAAATGTTGCCTATAGGACGCTCAGTGTGTTTTTGGAGCCGAGTCTGGAAGCCGTTAAGTCCTGCTGAACATCACAAGAGTTTGTGTCTTTGCAGCCAATCAGTCGCGAGCACGGACGCTTTCCATCAAACCACTGAGATCCACCCGTGAAAGTGGCACCATGAAGGCCAGAGATCCCAAACGTCCCACATCAGAGACGGGCTCTAAACGCTGCTCTTCATCACAACATCACCACAATCTAAACAGAGGCATCCTCTAAACCCCTAAACTTAGAAAGGTAAAAAAAAAAAAGGCGGGTTTCTATTTCTGGAGGCCAGTTTCAGAACGTGTGCTGAAGGGTGAGGCTGAGATTCATAGACGTGTTTTATATAGTTGAACATGGACAACAGGATTACTGAGCTGTTTTAAGAGACATGAGACCGTGACGGGCCGAGCGTTTCTCAACAAGGCCAAAAGGTTTGCAGACGTTACCTGCGAGTTCAGCGGACGGTCTGCTGTTTATGGGTAACCTAAATACTAATAAAACACAGTAAAGTCTCGTCTCTGCGTTTTACACACTCATGGGCCAAGAGGATAATGCTGTGCAGGACAACATTAACATTCACTGAGAAACATTACCAGTGCATTCATCAAATGTGGTTGATTACTGTATGACGTGAGCAGAGAATGAACATCTGGTAAATGCCAGCTCAATTTAAAGGATGATGGTTATAAGCATATTTTAAATTATTTATTGTATATGGTGATTATTAAGGTGATTTTAAGAGATTTTAAAGTATTTGAGTTTCACGAAACCTGTCAAGAACCTGCAAATGTACCATTTCACCACCAAAAATAACTGAGAGAAAAATCACAATGCAAAAAAGCTGAAATGGTTCTTAAAATTTAAGCAAAATAAACTACATTTTTATTTCCTTTGGATTTATGTTTAAAATTAGATTTGTATGTGCCTTCATGAGCTCTGCTTGAAGATGACTTTAGTTAGCAGTGTGCTAGTTAAAAAAAGGCCAACTACAGGTTTTATTTTACTATATGCAATAAATAAATAATTCATAGAAAAACAAAAAGCTCACAGGGAAAAGCATTGACTAATCAGCTATTAACATTTTGTTGGTTCTCTCTAATTTTTGCATGTGTTCATAATTTCTTTGTATGACAGCCTGGACAAAAATTATGTCGGGACAAATTGTCATGTTTCATTGCATTATTATCACAAATAAAACCATTGACTCCAAGCACAATATCCTTACGACACATTTTTAATAATATTTAAATAAAGTTTAAAGATGTCAATTTTCCTAGGCCGGACATCACTTGTCTTTTCAACATATTCCCAGAACACTTCCTCCATCTATTTGGTCAAACAAACAAAGCAATAACTGAAAATATCACAGAGTCACAATAAGCAAATGAAACAAACAGTGACTTATAGTTGTCTCTATAAACAATGGCACACTTCAGCTTTAAGCAAATTTCTGTTTACTGGAAAACAATGATAGTGATTGGGACTGATGTTTCCCAGTGTGCACCGCTCCACATCGGCAGGAAGAGTGCACGTATGTGGCACGTGCATCAGAATGAATGAATGGGAAAAGACATGTCTTGCGGGAGCAGGCAACACTGCGTCACACAAACATGCCATTTAAATATCGCATTAGAAGCACAAAGCCTCGCTGAGCACCCTGCAGTCTATCTATTCAGCACACTCAGTGGTCGACTTCATGGACTAATCACTGCAGGCTTTAATGTGCATCTGCCTCTCTGCATTTACTACACTTCTGAAGCATTACACACACTTCTAATGCTTTACACACACTTCTGATGCTTTACACACACTTCTGATGCTGTTGCTCGGGTCACGTGAGATTACTGACTGCCTCACTGATACAACACTGAAACAATCTATCTATCTATCTATCTATCTATCTATCTATCTATCTATCTATCTATCTATCTATCTATCTATCTATCTATCTATCTATCTATCTATCTATCTATCTATCATCTATCTATCTATCTATCTATCTATCTATCTATCTATCTATCTATCTATCTATCTATCTATCTACAGTTTAAAAAATGCGGGTTGTTTCAACTCAAATTTGGGTCAAAAAAGGACAAACCCAGCCATTGGGTTACATTTTTAACTGAAAATGTTTAACCCAACAGTTGGGTTTGTCCATATTTGACATAAATTTGGGTTAAAACAACCCTGCATTTTTTAGAGAGTATCTATCTATCACGGAATTGTTAGTGATTATGTATAGTCTATACTTCCAGCATTCAGTAATCATTAAACTAAGTCTAGTTTTGTAAATGCTGGTACTGTACAAATGATCTCTCGTTGGTTATACAGGGAAAAGACACTCCCTGATGCACTCACTGATCACTGAACGTCAGATGTTTCTGCTGTGGTTTACCACAAGCTCTTCTTCAGGCCAACATCTCTGCTCCGACATGATAAGCAGCCGCTGGAGAGAAGACATCAGTGGAGGATCTGGATCAGACCTGGACTCTCTCCAACACAGGCCAGAGCATCTGTGCTCCTGCTGGACCTGAAGATGAGCAGTGTAGCAAAACTATTCATTAAAACAAACACACATATATTATATAATGATATTAGATCTAAAATGTTATATATATACACACAGTATATGGTTAAAATTATAATAGTTATATTATAAATGCAAATAAATAAATAAATAGTATAATATATTTTTATAAAATAATAATAATATAGTATAAAATAATTGTACAATTGTAATTTACACATCCAGCATCGATACACACACACACGCACGCACGCACGCACGCACGCACGCATGAAAACCATGTCTCTTTAAAACAAAATATATATATAAAATATTTGAAAAAATAGCATAAAATTGTGAAATATTATAATACAAAATAATAAAATAAATGTTATAATTCAAAATCATTTCTTTAAGATCTGAGCAGTGTAACATCACAAACATCTTTAGTTATTTTAATAAAACAAATAATATTAAAATAATATATTTGTTTAAATAAAAACTAAAACATATTGTCTCTCTTTATCTTTGCTACTCATTTTGTAGTTTATTATTTTCTCAAGCAAACTATGATGCCATTCTGGATCACAGAAGAATAGGATGCAGGAGAAGAAAGTTACACCAATAAAAACAAAAAATAATTTTTTTGCTTATGTTTAACTGAATGATCAGAATTATCGAAGGTCGGCAGCAAGAACATTGCTCAATAAAGTGAATCATGTTTACACACACTCTGCACTTACTCAAGATTTTTTCTCAACATGGGGACGAGAGCTGTCAGTCAATAAACGGGAAAACAAAGTAACTTGCGTTATTATTTGAAAAAGTAACTTCTTGTAAATTTAAAAGTAATGCGTTACTTTACTGGTTACTTGAAAAGTAATCTGATTACGTGACTTGAGTTTCCCCCAACACTATGCTGACGGGTTAAAGCCTGCATGTCATTTCTATCAAGAGGAATCCCTGCTATCCAGAGATGACCAACGCCGGCATAATGAGTGAGAAAACGAGAGTTTGTGGAGATGAAAACGCTGAGGGCACATTTGGCAGAAATGAGACACATGGCAGAGGACGTTTCAGACTTGAGTTAGAACCGCGGTCAGACCGAACACACACGAGTAAGAACCAGTGACACAGAAACAGAGACAACAGCTGTGTGTGAGAGACTCATTCCTCCGTCTGTCTGACATCACAGAATACACCTCAAATCTTCAGATTCCAGCCCCAAAACATCATATTCTCAGGTCAACCGCTCACAATACACACATTGTCCCAGCCGGTTCTCCCAGACGTGTTTCACCGTGCCAAATTACACGACCTCAAAGAAGAAGATTAAAGGAACGCCTCTCGAGCTGACTGCCATCAAATGATGTGAAAATCATTTATATGTGGCTGCGAGCACAGCCACGAAGAGTATAGCTGCCCAGCGTCATGCTTTTGTGTGGTTATAAAACCAGCAGGAGGAGAAAAGTGAACAGATCTGTATTGTTCAGGGAAATGTGAAGTATTGTGCGGTGACGTCAAGTCCTGAAGAGTGGGAGACAGAGCCTTTTGTCATCGTGTTTGTTTGCGTCTGTGTGTGCTAGAAGACAGACAAACTAATACTTGTGAATCACTGATTGACAGCATTTGAAGAAATCAGTTCCCAACAACAGTTTGAAGACAATCTTATTTAAACATATTTACAGTATACCTGAATGAAATCTGGACTAATGGCCACTGATCTATATAGAAAGTCATTATATAGATTTGTGATAATGGCATAGTGATAATGGCACAGACATTTGAAGGAAACTCTATTGGCCCCTATAGAGTTGTGATGAGTGTTCAAATGATTCTCAAAAAAATTATATTGCATATTTGGATTCCTCATGCAAGAAAATGAGGAGCAAAAGATGAGCATTAGGTGTGGAAGTTTATCCTTCTGTCGAAGAGCATGATGACAAATGTGTTTTGTTTGTCACAAAAGTTCTTATTGACCAAGTAAAAAAGTGATGTTTTTTTTTATCGGTATTCTTCATTATTAGCACACAAATAAAATGTTACGGTCAACATGTTGGATAGCATAAGAGACTTCTTATAAAAACATTAAAAATAGTAATTTTGTGAAACTTTTGAAACTACTATTTTTAATGTTTTTGAAAGAAGTATGCTCATTAAGCTTGAATTTATTTGATCAAAAATACAGAAAAAAGGGTAATATTTTGAAATATTATTCCAAAATAAAGTAATGGTTTTCTATTTTAATATACTTCAAAATATAATTTATTTTTGTGATGCAAAGCTGAATTTCCATCAACCATTACTCCAGTCTTCAGTGTCACATGATCCTTTAGAAATTATTCTAATATGCTGATTTATTATTAATATCGTAAACAGTTGTTCTGCATAATCATTTTTTATAACCTGTGATACTTTTTTCAGGATTCTTTGTTGAATTATTTTATATTTTTAATTATATATTTTTTTACAATATACACTACACTACCAAAAGTAAAGATTATATATATATATATATATATATATATATATATATATATATATATATATATATATTATATATATATATATATATAAACGACCCATTCATTTAAATTAAAGTTCAAGGAAGTCCACCATTTTAAAAAAGCATATTTTTTAAGTTAAATAAATAAATGATGTTTTCAATCAATGAGTAATCAAGTTAAAAAAATCATGATCTCAATATGGTATGATTATGATTTCTGAATCTGATAATGATTAAGTCGGCACCTTGAACTCGTCAAACGAAGGCACCTGCACATGAGTGACTCCAAACGAACATGCTTTCTCCGTCTCTCTTGTCACTGTATCTTAAATGGGTCAGGTTAAAGGGGTTTGCATGTCTAACAGTCAGCGCAATGCAAGCATGTTCATGGGTCGTCACTGCTGGGATAAAAATACTTTCCAAAATAATTTATTCAAGGATTCCTTTTCTAGGTCAGATTTCCACGAGAGCCACAGCACTATATTTACAGAGACTGTTTCAGTGCACAGACCTTCAGACATCACGAGAGCAGCGCTGCTTCATTCTGTGTGTGCTGCCAATGACACGTGTGAGCAGCTGGAGGTGTGTGTCCGTGTCGCATAATAATGCCGGATCACAACTCTACAGGAGTGTATAGCTTGCTCCTTAAAATATTAACAGTCGAAAGAAAAATCACAGATCTCTATAGCAATCAGATGAAATGAAGAGCAAATTTCAGAAAAAATAAAGGTCTCAAACTGATCTCCGATTTGCCCAAAAGTCTAAGAATCTGCAATCAAAAGTCAGAGGTCTCAATTGGAACTCAAACATTTCTCGTCATCAAAAGATATGAAACTTTTTACACTCACTGCATGTCAACTAACGTCTGCTGTTAATTCATCCTGAAACACCTGAAACAGACACCATTCAAACTTTGTTTAGTAAATAACTTCAGCCTTATGTGTGTTATTGTTAGTTCTTGAATCTATTTTCTGAAGTCATACAATAGCTTTGTGAGAGAAACAGACCAAAACTGAGTACATGGTGATAGCAACAAGGTCAAGGGTTTGACTCCCAGAAAATGCATGAACAAATTATATATGTATACATACACATATTTATTATTATTTTATTTCTTTATTTTTAACGATTAACTAATCAATTTCTTCTATGGCAGGCTTTAAAATGTCTGATATAAAACTGAAAATGTAAAATGTAAAAAGTAATTAACAAATAATTTAATTAGATTTTGCAAATAAATAAACATATTAAATAAATGAGCATTGGTCATTAGACAACCAATCTGGCATAAAGGGATAGTTCACCCAAAAATGAAAATTCTGTCAGTAATTACTCACCGTCATGTTGTTCAACCCCGTAAGACTTTAGTTCATCTTCGGAACACAAATCAAGATATTTGTGATTAAATCTGAGAGCTGGATCACTCCTCCATAGGCTTCTAAGGGACTGAAACTTGACATCCCCGAAAAGTTATTAAAGAAATCGTTAAAATAGTCCAAGAGACTACAGTGGCTAGATCTTAAGTTTATCAAGCGACGAGAATACTTTTTGAGCGCAAAAAACAAACAAAAATAACGACTTTATTCAACCATCTCTTCTCTTCCGTGTCATTCTCCTAAGCTGTTGACGTAGTGTAACAGCGCAGCGCTTCTGGGTTATACGTCACACGTAGGCTCACTATTGGCCGACGCTGGTCATGTGTGTGTGATGCGTGTGACGTTCAACCAGAAGCGTTGCGCAATAACACTACGTGAAATCTCCAGGCCCAAAGAGAATACTTGAATAAAGTCGCTATTTTAGTTTGTTTTTTGCGCTCAAAAAGTATTCTCGTAGCTCGATGAACTTAAGATTGAGCCACTGTAGTCACTTGGACTCTTTTAGCGATTTCTTTAATAACTTTTCTGGGCTGTCAAGTTTCAATCCCTTAGAAGCCTATGGAGGAGTGATCCAGCTCTCAGATTTAATCAAAAATATCTTAATTTGTGTTCCGAAGATGAACGAAAGTCTTACGCGGTTGAACAACATGAGGGTGAGTAATTACTGACAGAATTTACATTTTTGGGTGAACTATCCCTTTAATTTAAAATCTATGGTCGGGTTTTCAGTGAAAAAGGAGTTATATTGAGCCTGAATGAGATAGCACTCCTACTTATAGTAAAAGTGCATGAGTCTTACAGACTGTTTTATGGTGGCTCATGTCCTGTTTGGAGTAAAGAGCTGAAAACGCATGATCAGAGGCTGTGGAGTCTGAGTCTCAGTGGCGTCGCGACTCCAGACCCATTAAAGATAATAGCAGGTAAAAGTCCTCAGTCAGCGAGACTTCAGGAGGAACCAGCGGAGACCCTCAAGCCCTCAGGGACGAGAGGAAGGGACAGTCCAACACAAACAAACCCGTGCATTTCCTTTTCCCTCCACCTTATCTTCCCTTCATCCCTGCTTTATTGTTCCTCCTCTATTATTCTGCTAGTGCTGATGCAGTGACCCAGGCCTGGACTCTAACACACTCCATGTGTGAGCGCGAGAGGCTGCTTCTGCTCAAGCTCTTTTACACAGCTATTCTTACCAGAACATGGAAACTCACAGCCGGGTTTATCATGTCATTCTTCTTAAAGGAATAGTTCATCCTAAATAAAAAAAAAAAAACAAATTCTCTTTATTTACTCACCCTCATATCATTCCAAATGTTTTTTGAAAAACAATGTGTAGTGTGTGAGAGAATATATTTTAAATAGAGATAGATGACATTAATGCTTTTTGAAAAACAGTAAACTTCTTTTGTAATGATTATCATGAATATAATTAAATGACCACATTATTTTTTATAGAATTGTAATAATTTTAATTATTTTGAAATGTCTACATATCTATTATATTTTACAAGTAATTTAAATAATACTTATATTTATTAATATCCATATTTATAATTACCATATATTCTGGATAATAAGTCACACTTGACTGTCACACTGGGTCAAAATTGCATTGTTAAGAGAAAATATATCACAAAAAGTCACATTTTACTATTACATTAATAAATAATGTATCAGTAAATTAAACAATACAAACATTATAAACACTATAAACAGTTTTAGTTTTAGTTCCCCTCACTCAACAACAAATCCTTTAAATTTAACGGTATTCAAAAATATAAGTATAAAATGGCAATCGTTATAAACAGTATTTATTATAAACCAGTTAAACAAATTGATTTTGAATTTGAATTCATGTGATATCTTTGTGCAGGGAAAAATTAACTGCAAATGGGTTTGACATAACATGAGGGTGAGAAAATAATGACAAATATTTTTGTTCCTTTAAGGAATTCACAGAGACTAGTCAGATCTTTTGTTCGGTTCTGCTTTAGATAAATGAATCAGTGTTATTGTTCTGTGTGATGACAGATTCATGGAACTGAATAAAAGTGATACCAGTAAATTCTATTCTTACTCAGCCAAACAGGAAGTGAGCTCATAAAGGACAGGATGTGTGCCATTATTTCCCCTTATGGGTTGGTTCTAGAACCGGATGCGTTCTATTTACTCAACCCTATGCTGTCCTGGTCTTTCAGGGTCAGATTCAAATGCAGAACAGCCGATGGCGATTGGACGAGAGGATTCCACCAATCACCAATCACGAAGCGACTGAAAGTTTCAAATATGAGATGTTTGAGTGTTCCTGTTTTTGACTATAGTGGAGGCATGCATGCTTATCAGTGACCCTCCGATGTGTCTTTCTGCTCTCCTTCCCACAATTATCCTGTCTTCCTGACATTTATGCTGTCTTCCTTGTCGTCTCTACAATAAGTATTTACATTTTGTGCCCCCCAAAATGTCAATACCTATTGTGTTTAGATATACATAATGTGTAGTATGTTTAGTAAAAAAAAAAAAAAAAAAAAAACTGTACCACAGTGTATTTACAATACATTAATTTCATACTAGGTATACTACAAATCCAATAACATATTTACTGACATATATTTCGCTTGAGACTCACTGGTATAAATATTATAATTAAACTTTATTTGGAGTACTTTTTTATTGCACAATGCACATTTCTTTATATTAAGCCTAAAATGTGTTTTAACATCACAATTAGAAAAGAAAGGATATTGGATTTCTGTATATTATCAAATGCATGATATTTAAACTGTACCTAAGTTTACTTGCAATAGTTCAAAAAGACATACAGAATGACAGACAGATAGATGAAATGAAAGAAAGACAGACAGACAGCAGACAGACAGACAGACAGACAGACAGACAGACAGACAGACAGACAAAATGAAAGACAGACAGACAGACGGACAGACAGACAGACAGAATGAAAGACAGACAGACAGACAGACAGACAGACAGACAGACAGAATGAAAGACAGACAGACAGAATGAAAGACAGACAGACAGACAGAATGAAAGACAGACAGACAGACAGACAGACAGACAGAATGAAAGACAGACAGACAGACGGACAGACAGACAGACAGAATGAAAGAAAGACAGACAGACAGACAGACAGACAGACAGACAGACAGACAGACAGACAGACAAAATGAAAGACAGACAGACAGACAGACGGACAGACAGACAGACAGAATGAAAGACAGACAGACAGACAGACAGACAGACAGACAGACAGACAGACAGACAGAATGAAAGACAGACAGACAGAATGAAAGACAGACAGACAGACAGACAGACAGAATGAAAGACAGACAGACAGACAGACAGACAGAATGAAAGACAGACAAACAGACAGACAGAATGAAAGACAGACAGACAGACAGACAGACAGACAGACAGACAAATAAATGAAATGAGAGACAGACAGAATGAAAGACAGACAGACAGACAGAATGAAAAACAAACAGGCAGACAGAATGAAAGACAGACAGACAGACAGAATGAAAGAAAGACAAACAGACAGACAGAATGAAAAAAAGAAAGACAGACAGACAGACAAATAAATTAAATAAGAGACAGACAGAATGAAAGACAGACAGACAGACAGACAGAATGAAAGAAAGAAAGAATGAAAGAAAGACAGACAGACAGACAGACAGACAGACAGACAGACAGACAGACAGACAGACAGACAGACAGACAGATAAATGAAATGAGAAACAGACAGACAGACAAAATGAAAGAAAGACAGACAGAATGAAAGAAAGACAGACAGACAGACAGACTGAAAGACAGACAGACAGAATGAAAGAAAGACAAACAGACAGACCGACCGACAGACAGACAGACGGACGGACGGACGGACGGACGGACGGACAAACGGACGGATAGATAGATAGATAGATAGATAGATAGATAGATAGATAGATAGATAGATAGATAGATAGATAGATAGATAGATAGATAGATAGATAGATAGATAGATAGGGTCAGTGTGTTATTCTTGAGTGTGTTGCAGGCCAGAGTTAATCCACAGCATGCAGACCCGCTGTCACGCACCATGACCCCGCAGGCTCAGTCCCTGTGACCTGTTGGCTTAATACGGCCCTAAAGGTCCATCAAAGAACCTCATTATGTCAACTGTCCAACACAGACATTGACCAACAGGCCTTGTAATGAACACATAAAGGGCAGCAGTGTGGTGGTGTCAGAATCGACCCCTCATGCAGGGTAATGGTGGTCGCAAAGCCTAACCAGCGTGTCACAGTGAGCCCTGAGGTTATGCAAGAGCGGTGCCAGAGTGACGGCCCGCTTCAGACCACCACTCCCCCCCCCCGAAACCCAGACCACCACTTCCCCCCCGAAACCCAGGCTGAGACCACATTCACACTCACATGACTGAGACCATTCAAACCTCTGACGGGAGCTAAGTCAGCCGCTCTCTGACCCTGTAACACTGCACGGTTTCAGTCAGAGACCCTACAGGGCACAATATAAGAGATGCTTCATATGATTATAATTTAGACTTAAAAAGGTCTTGGAATGGAATAAATGTGTCCGTGAAAAGCGAAACAAATGAATTATGAGTGTTTCGACACTTTGACACAGGCATGATGAATATATCATGAGGTCCAATCCCCTCATTTTACAAACTGGACCTTTGGACTTTGAATGTTGTTTGGATGGATGGATGGATGGATGGATGGATGGATGGATGGATGGATAGATAGATAGATATTTTATATTCAGTCAAGGCAAATCTGACTAAGAAAACAGTTTAAATTTTTTCAGGCTGGAAAAAACAAGTATCTGGAATGGATTTGCAATTCGTATTTGGAATATTGCAGTGTTTATTACAAATGATTTATCCAAGCACATTGTTATGTTTTTTTGTTTTAATTCATGCACACAAAAGCAAACACCAATCTAATCAATTCTCAATGGAAAAATCAAGTTCTGACGTACATTTTCTATCGTTCGTTTGAGAAATAGGGGTAAATCCAGGACACTATAGGAGACCTTTTTCCATTGAAATGACTGGGAAAAAGTTTCCCAATCAATCTGAATTCACCCTTATGTCAGAATAGGGAAGAAAAGATGATCGCAATTTACATGTCGTACTGAGATTAAATTCATCTTCAACAATTTATAGTATTAAAAACCATGAGCATCTGATACATAGACAGCCACGCAACACTAAAATAACACTCAGCATTCCTGTGTTTTGTGAACAGGTCCTTGTCATTCAGACCCAAACGATGATGAAGACAGGAGTGAAAGAAAAGAAGAAACTGGATACAAATTCACAAGAACAAGTGGCAATCTCCTGATCTCTTGTCCTTACAAGCCCGGTCCACTTAGCAACATGTTTTGGAAATGCAACAGGTGGTGACGTTTCTCCGAGGGGTTTCACCTGACCACAGCGACATCTAAACATCAAGATGAATGGAAGAAAGGAAGCCGAGGATGTGTTTCCTGACCGGCACAAAGACCACCGGAGAAAGACCAGACAATGGGACATGTCAGACAGACCACCAAAGTCTAAACGTATTGGGGGAATTCACTAAAAACAATTCATTTATGCTGCAATTGCATAAACTTCTGTGTACTTTACACTTGATTAAACTTTGCTAAAGCATCAGAACTGTGCAACTGACATTTAGTAGGTTACTGCTTGTTTCTATCAACATTTCTCGTGCCATTTAAACGCCAAAGTAGTATTTGCGTGCATATGATACACACTTTATGGCGTGAAATACGCACACACTCCCCCCCTAATCCTACCCAATGGGTTTTCAGTGCGTAGCATATGCAAGCAATAAACATTTTTGGCATATAAATGGCACGAGAAATAACATTTGTGGTATAGATATGCACTTTCATGAGACTGTGTTGAGGAAAACAGAGACGGCTCTGTGGCCTTCAAACTCACAAGTGCACATTAATGCTACCAAACGGGAAAAAGTTAGGTAGTTGGCCTTTATTGAGAGAATATAGGCATGACACAGTGAAACCTCATTCATGCATATCCATGCACATAATGTAGTCTAACTTTAGCACATTAGTTACAGTATATTAAGTGAAGATTCACAGACATCTACAAATAGATTTCATAAAAAGCTCAAACTGTTTGAGATTGTGCTCCTGTGGAAGTAATATGTAAGAGTATTCTCATAAAAGCAGAGAAAGAAAACTAAATATCTGATAAAGATCTCTGTGTTATGTGTTGCCAAGCCTGATCGGTTTATCAAACTTTACAGCTTAGATGTAGACATTGAGTTGGCAAAGTTGCAGCAATCCTTTTAAAAGCACTCAAATATGTTCTCTATAAGAAGAGTAGAGAACTGTGATAATAAAACAACATAAAAAGCATGTGGTTTTAATAAACTATATATAATGTATTTTTCGTCAATACTAAAAGAGGTTTTTGACTACACAGAAATTTAGTTTAAAAAATAAACCTACAATGAGCACTGTGTGAATCAGAATGGCTCTTAACTGTGAAAAAATGACTGCTTTTATAAATTGGCAGCAAAAGCAATATGATAAAAGACTCCAATGTCTAATTTAGATGATTGATGGATAGAATGATCAACAGAAAGACACAGATAGAAGTCAATAATCCAAGACAGACATGGAAGAAGGATGTTCTTCTGGTTGTTTGTCTCATTTGCGAGATTACGAGCGCTAAACTAAACAGCGTGAGGGCATGGAGCTCCAGACCAGATGTAGACTCTAAACAAAAGAGTCACGATGGGGTTGGTAGGGAGTGTGGTAGGTCAAAGGTCAGGGCAAAGGGAAAGGTAAAAGAGTCCAGAGTCCAAGATCTACAGAAAAAACACATTTTAAACAATGGAAGGCATCATACAGAGATACCCAATATTGAAACCAAGCAGTAAAAAGTCTACAAATGTTATAGAACTGTCTGGGTAACTCTCACTCTCACCTGTCAAAACTGGCCAAGAACTGATCAAAAGAACGAAATGAGAATAAGTGGAGAAAATGTGTTGAATGGACATGAAAATATCCCAATGCAAAAATGCACAATTCTTGATTTTCTTTATGCAACATTAATGAAATGTGACCTGGTTTTCACAAGATCCCTTCCTGAAATCCGATAGAATGCATGTTTTCCCCCTTTTTGTTGGAGAACTTTGCTGTTAGAAAGAAAAAGTCATTATTTTTCAAGTAAGCTGGCACATTTCCAAACCAAATCTATAAAGTCACAGATGGTGTATGCACAGATCCGGAGCAACGGGTACATGCTCAGGTAAGACAGTCTGATTTCACTGATTAAAAGGCTGTTTAGCAAAAGTAAATGACCCCCATCCGGACATCATCAATCGGTCTATGTGATTACGAGCTTGATCCTCTAATAGCCAGCGTGTGCTTCAAACGTATAGAGCCTCAAATGCAAAGACGCCAATGTTCCCAGCATTCAGACAGGAAGCTGCGTTTACTTGGACTTCCTACCCTGAAGGTGTCCATTAATCTCGACCTGGACGGAGTGTGTGCAAGCGTGCACGTTCACAGCAGTAATACACAAAAGTGTAAATTATTAATATCATTTACTTGTCTTCTCGAGTGATAGACTGATATTACTCAGGTAGATTAATCATAAAATCTTTGGCCATTTTGAGATCATTCTCAATGGCTGATAACCATGTCCAAATGGTCAATTAGATCTAGCAAAGAATATCAACAACCTTGTCAATAGATTATAAATCTTTAAGTAAATGTAGTTAAAATTAGTCTATATTTCAAATACTCATCATTAACTGAAGCTGTTTGGATCATCATAAATCATGCTGAAGAACATGATCATGAGGTTTTGTTTATTGCTGCTCCCTTTCAAGCAAAACAGACACAAACTAGATACAAAGACATCCTCAAATTCATGTTTATTTCACTGTCACTCAAATTATTATGCTGATACAATCCAAGTAAGATAGTAAGATATTTTCTTTAAAAAAACTAGAATAACAAAGTGCACCAAAACGTAAAACTATTTGGCTACAAACCAATTTATGATTATAATAATGAATCAAGATTATATGATAACTTTATACTGCCTTCTATCAGAATGTTTTGTACTAAAATAAATGGAAGCGATTGACACTAGAAGCCTCATACATTCAAGTTACAAATGGCTGCATCTGATTTTATATTAAAAATAAAAGAGTAAAAGTGCATTAAAATGCAATTTTGTGCATTTTACTGTAAATACTGCGTTATAAAGGCCATCAGGCACCTTGCTCTCTAGGCCCTGTTTACACCTGGTATAAGATGTGTTTCGGTCAATCGGATCACAAGGTGTAAACAGGGTGTAAAATGTTTTGAGCTTGTCCACTTTCCACCACTTCCAGAGGTAGACGAAAACGCATTTGAACGGATTGCTAGTGTAGACGCTCATGTGATCGAATGTGTTCATATGTCAATTGTGCGTGCTTTAGATCCAATGTTCGGATCTGATGTTTAGATCCAATCCAATCCAATGTAGGCCCAATAGATCGATAGATCTGAAAAACTCATACATTTACTCACCCATAGACCCTCTCCTCGCAGAAATCAGGACAGAAGTGGTTAAAAGTGGACAAAAGAGACGGATTAAAACACCAGGTGTAAACGGGTATGTCTCTCCCTCGTCTACTTGTGATCCGATCGACCAAAACGCATCTTAATACCAGGTGTAAACAGGGCCCTAGATATCAGTATCACTTTCAGCCATTGAAAATCTCATATTGGTTGAATACTAATCTTATCACAAACTGCCTATTGGGACATCACAAGAAAACAGAGTGCAGTTTCCACTTTATCAGCTAGTTGTTGCCCCTCAGGCCATGTCAAACATTATTCTGAAAGGACTTTCTTACTGAGACTTTGGAACCGGCCCGTCCTCCTACGTGATCACGACACAGTCTAAGAGATTAACGCTACTCGATAATAAGAGACCAAACAGCTGTCTGGCACCGCAAATTACGTGAGGATTTCGTCACCTGCTGTGTAAGACTGATGTTAAAAAGATGATTCAATCCCTCGGGGAGGCGACGCTGGGGTCAGGGCCCTTGGCACCCACACACACGGTGGCCTACAGGAAGTCTGGTTTCCAGGGTCCCCGGGTGCAGGCTAAGGGTCAGCCGTATCAGGACCGGGGTTAAATGGTGTTGGGTTTCTCCTTCAGATGGACTGAGATGCTGCAGAGAAACTGGACCTCTGAACAACGAGAGGTGTTGTAAAAATGGCATATGTGCTTCACTACAGTGTACCATTATGAAGGAAATGCACACAGTGTATGTATGCGTGGAACAGTTTTATTTTAGGCTACGGATACATTTGAAAATGCATAATTTTCCCTACATTTTGGCCTTCAGTCCACACTGAGTCCGTGCGAAAACTGAGCTTTTGAAGACGCTATCCCAAGAGGATAAAACACTGTTTTGTGTGTTCACGTTGTTGTGTAGACTGTTTAAAAATTGAGATATTTGCAAATGACAATGTATGTTTAGTCATGTGATGCATAATGTGCTATGGCCCTGTCCACACTAATGCGTTTTCATTTAAAAATGAAACTTTAAAAAAAAAAAAAAAACTTTTTCTCTCCGCTTTGGCCTTCCGTCTACACTGAGATGGAGTTTTTGTCCTGTGAAAACAGAGAGCTTTTTGAAAACGCTTTCCCAAGTGGATAAATGTGGAAATACCGTTTTCACGTTGTAGAGCTTGTGTCTTTAGCAGGGTCTCGCACATGATGTGGCATTCTAAAAACACACGTTCCAAATCACGTTGTAGAGTGGACTGGGAAACTGATGAAGCATGTTAAGTCATATGACGCATATTGAACCGATAGATATGTATGTTTATATCGGTATTTATATCACAGTCCTGCAAAGATGACAAAATATACTCGCATTTGCTGTCCTGTGGCTAACTGTACGTACACACCGCCGCCGACTTGAGCTGACTAATGACAGCATTTTTATAACCGTTTGGGTCACATTTGGCTGGGAAAAAAATAAATAATTATCTATTATTATTATTTGCATCTAGTGCAATTGGTCAAATCGTTGTTACCGTGAGCAAAATAATTGCATTCCCGCTTAAAACGAGCGTTCGTAAATATTTCCAATAAAAGTTGCGCTCATCCTCAAATGTGTATCACTGGATCATTATGGATAATCAACGTCATATCATAAATGATAGGAAACCCAGCAACAGCGAGATTAGCTTCTCCTCCATTTTCTCGGAACTAATGTTTGAAAGTTTACATCGTATGTTTCTCCGGAATCAGCCAGCGCGAAAGACGTCTACATTCCGATTGGTTGCTGCCGTTTTGCCGCTGCTTGCCGCTGAACCGCGTCATAGCTCATTACCATAAAGTTCAGCTACTTTCAACTTTCTGATTGATGCTCTGGTCGCTCAAAACGCTCAAAACGCGACGCCGATGGATTTGACGCTCCTTGAAGCTGAGAGAAGCCAGCTTCCATTGAAAATGAATGACTTCTGGTAACTTTGGAAGTTTTAGTGTCAGTACTACATTAAACTACTATATAATGTTGATTATAATGTATAATAATGCAATGGGGGATTATTTGTAAGTCCTGATAATACCAAATGTTACCTGACCAGTAAAAAGTGTCCAACATTATTTTAAATATATCTAGTCAGTGTAAAAGTGCAAGAATACTCGTATCGTATCGTGAGTTCAGTATCGTGATATGTATCGAATCGTGACATGAGGGTATCGTTACACCCCTACACTGTAAAAAGTGAACAGTTGGATCAACCTAAAAAAATTACTTCAATTGGTAACACCTAAAAAAATTAAGTTTTCTCAACTTAAATTATCATGTTAAACGTGATAATTTAAGTTGAGAAAACTTAATTTTTTTAGGTGTTACCAATTGAAGTAATTTTTTTAGGTTGATCCAACTGTTCACTTTTGACAGTGTAGTAATAATAAATACATTTATTGATAGCCCAGCAAGCAATAAAGTTCTTTGGCGTAGGCCCCGTCCATAGCTCGCAATCCGAGGGTCCGGACTCTGCATTTCCTGCCTGAAAACGAAGGCAGGGGCGCAGCCGACCCCCCGGGAGGTATAGGAAGGGACCATCCTGGTGGTGGTGGGGAGGATGGAGGTAAATGAAAGCATCAGCATCTGCAAACTCAAACATGTGTAATACCGGTCTTTTATACCGTAAGTATTAGACACGATTGGATAGATGAGAAGGTAATAAGTGACGTAGCAAGTGAGTCTTCCTGGCAGAACTTAACGCTAAAGCTTCCATATCGATTCCTTCAAAACCAAACATATCAACATTGTCAAATCCATTTCCATGCCAAACACTCAAGAGATTTATCATGACAGACCTATTTTTAACCTGAACGTGGGTTTTTAGAATGCCACATCATGTGCGAGACCCTGCAAAAGACACAAGCTCAACAGTTAAAGATGCCCGTCTAGTGCACGTTTACATTGAAAAACAATGGAAAAGTAGCGCTGAGGAAAAGCGCGTTCTGTGCGGACTAATGGCGCTTTTCCACTGCATGGTACGCTCGGTTCGGTACGGTTCGATTCGGCGCGGAACGGTTCGGTTCGGCTTCGCTTTTCCACTGCGTGGTACGACTCGGCTCGGTACGGTTCGGTTCGCTAGCTCAGTTGCTTTTCCACTGCAGTTAGTACCCATTCAAAGTGGGTGGGACTGATCGTTACACTGTTTGTAGGTCCGGTGATAGCCGTGTGCGGCTAAGAGCTGAGCTAGCTGCTACTTCTTGGAACACTTTTTCATTCTGTTTTGCCCCATCCAGCTCTCGCTGGACCCGCTCCTAGGCAACCAACGAGAGGAACGTCTGCACCTCGACCACGATTCAGCCATTTCCTTTTTAAAGTGTTGATCTCTTCTTCTTTTTTCAAGTAAGTAAAACACAGGTGCTACCGTGTTGGCTGTTGTCTACTGGTTATATGACTCTGTATAACGGTTTAGTGTCTCGTGTCGCAAATCCAATGACGCTGGTAGTGACGATTCTGTCTGTCTGACCAATCAGTGATCTGCAGTGTTTCACGTCACATTTTAGTACCGGTACGGTACGCTTGGAACCTCAACAGACCAGGTACCATTTAAGCGCGCCGAAGCGCGCCGTACCGTACCGTACCATGCAGTGGAAAAGCACCACAAGTGAGCCGTACCGAACCGAACCGTACCGTACCATGCAGTGGAAAAGCGCCAAAGCGTGCCGTACCGAACCGAACCGTACCGTACCATGCAGTGGAAAAGCGCCAAAGCGTGCCGTACCGAACCGAACCGTACCGTACCATGCAGTGGAAAAGCGCCATAAGATGATTTAAGAGTTTTCCAATGTTTCAGTGAGGACAAGCAACTTAAACGCTTGAAAACATTATTATATTTTTGTATTTTCAATTTTGTATATATATTTTATTTTATATTAGTTAATGTTTATTATATTTCAAGAATACTTTTACGGTTTTAGTAACAATAACCCATGTATCCTCCATTAGAATTAGAAATTAGTAAATGCATCCCATGCACTATTATCTGTCCTCTCCCACTTTGACGTGTCTGTCTCCCACCCCTGATTTCCTGATGATCCCCTGCAGGGTACCTTTATGCAATCCCAACAACATTATGGAGCCAAGGTTCACCAAACATTAATCACTAATCTAATCTCAACATTCTCTTCATTACTGCATGAACAACATGCTCAGACGTAGACGGCCCGCCAGCGCTGAGCTTCTTCTAAATAATGTTTTCTGGAGGAGGAGCCGTTGCTGATAGCTTATCATGGTTATCCATTTATCATGCAGTTATCTATTCACCATCCAAATTTGTGCAAAACAAAAAATAGTAGTCTATATTTAGATGATTTATATTGCTGAGTGTAATTATCTTTGTAAAATAAATTTGTCCCAAGACTGCATGTTGATTAAAAGCCAAAAGTAACCCTGTTCACCAAACAATTTTAAGATTCAAGATGTTTTTCAAAAGCATTGATACACGGTACAGATTGACACATAGTGATGTTGAAAAGTACTTGGACACTTCAGATGTAAATGCATTAGGTTTTTCTCAGATCTACATTCCCTTTTCTTTATCATTTTTAGTCAGTGACTAATCAAAATGGTGATTTTTAGAGGAGACATGAAGTCTGCTCCCCTTAAGATCTATAGTAGGATGCTTGTGTAAATTAACTTACTAAAAAAAGTTAATTTAAAAGGGGGGGGGGGGGGGGGGGGTGTGTTTGTGTGTGTGTGTGTGTGTGTGTGTGTGTGTGTGTGTGTGTGGTTGTGGTTGTGTTGGGGGGTGGGCTGGGGGAGTCAGCAGGGAAAGGTTCAGAAACACATTTATAGTCCATGCACTTTCTGTGAAACCCATCCAGAGATATGCTACACAAAGTGTGTCTATGAAAACGTGATAATTTTTTTCCCACCTAATGCAATGACACTGCTTGTCGATATAAATCTAACTGTTTAAACACTTTTGTGTGTTGTAGTGCAGGTCAAACCCCCCCTCAATCTCCCTCTGCTGTCGTGTTTGTGGTGGGGGTCAGTTTACACTCATACCTGCCCGCCCACCGTAGTGGGATGATCCCGGTACATCCACGAGCCACAGACGCTCCTCCGACATTCAGTTCAGAAACCAATGAGACACAGCTCGTGTTAGTCAGTTAACGGAGATTACCAGAGCTTTCACGTGTGGATACGGATCACGACACACGGTAAGCGCAAATCTAGCACTTAGTGTACGAGCAGTGAATAATATCCGATCAGATAATGTTCATTCAGCTTTTATAGCGACTTTAATTTAAAGTCATGTTGGCATACATTCGTGTTCGTGAGTCTGTGTAAACAAACAGCGGAGTTTGTGTTCAGTTAACATAAACATTGATCTTAAAAATAGTCTTAATGTACGAATCGGATAATTATTATTTTGGTTTTCTATAAATAATTGATGTGACTGCAGCTTTCGTTGAGGTTTATGTGAATACAATTGGAAATACAAATTATGAGTGTGTTTAAATAAGAAAGATAAATAAATTAATAGGTAATTAATAGGTAAGTTTTTCATAGCCTAAATTAGCCTATCTACATGAAGTGCATAATATTGATAGTTTTGAAAACGGAATATTTTGCTCCTTTAATGTAATTTGCATATGCATAAAGTACATGGGCATATTTTGCATTACATTTAAATGGTTGATTTTTATTTATTCTTTAGATGAATGAATATTAAGGTATGTAATAACTGAATTAGTCTGGTTTATTATGTACTCAATGAAATAGTATTTATTTTGTAAAATATTTTTTTTTATGTATGTAGGTAGTATGTAATTCCTGCGCCTCTAGCGGCACCAAACCGAATTGCAATAATAATGACTAGCTGAGACTAAATTCCCATACCTTCATCTACTGCAATGCATTGAATGAAGAACGTATTTCATGTCTGTAGGTTCTGCCTAGAATGTGCCAAATCACTCATAATCACTCATACAGTCAGTTAGGATACGGCCTTAAAAGGCAGCAGCTTGTGTAGCAGTCGACAGCAAGAACAGAGACACAGTTTAACACATAAACAGAGATGAAAGAAAGTATTTGAGAACGTACTGTGACAAAATGTTGTTTTGGGAATGCAAGATATTGACCTAAATACAACATTTTAGAGAAGGAATTGTTTCTGCATTGAGTATGACCCCTGCTCTCATCTAGACTAGGAAATTATGTAAGTTTATTACCTGAAGTTTAAACAGTGCAAGAGAGGTGAGAGGATGAGTTGGGTTGGTGTTGTAGGAGAAACTTTAAACAAAAGAATAGACTCCAGGAAAGTGAGGTGACCACATGTGTTTTTTTGGAAACCCCAGAGACAGTAGTCTAATACAATTGACACAAATCCAAAAAGACAGTTTTCCAATCGTCTTTTCTCAATTTGTATGGTTTTAATGCATTATGTTATGTGTAAATGGATAGGGTAATGCTCATAACCCTCCCCTTCCAAAGGGTTTTACTTAGGTTAGGTGCACAGACCGTGCACTAACTTTCCGCAAGTTCAGCAGTATTAACCACTTGAAACCAGTCTAAACACTCCAAAAAAGTAGACCAAACGCAGGGATTTCATCTGTCCTTGAACCACAAGTGAGGTCTCTTCATGCTGGTGTATTGTCTTCCAAGCCCCAGAATAGGATAAACACATGTCTGGTGATGTGCAGATGCATGTAAAATGTAAACATCAGCATGATGCTCCTCTGCTGCCTTTCCTATCATTGTGCAGATATTGTAGTGTATATTAAGGTCCAGTATCACCTGGCAAACTACAATAAACTCTTTGCAGTGTTGCTGAATGTAATGCCCTGAAGTTCACTGCAAAAGTTACAACCCTGCTTTAATGCATGCTTTTTATTATCAGTGACGTGCCTCAGAACTATAAACTTTTATCCCAGTACTTCTGTGATCATATAAATTACTGTAACACAGGAATAATGATCCTGTGTGGTTTAAAAGATGTTTATGCTGTTTCATGACAACTGCTCTCTCTGGCTCAGCATCAGCGCCAACACAGATCCGAATGTTCGCTGTGATCGCACTTGTCAAAGCTTTAATAGACAGTCGAATCTTTGTCATTTAGGAATTAGATTGCATGGGTGTTTGAGTCGAGAATGCAATTTTTTTAACGATTAATCATGCTCTAATAATATATATAATATTATCTATCTTCTAAGGTGTTATTTTATTTGTCACTTATAAAAAGAGAAAAAAATATATGTGTATTATTTATAATTTTTAGAGTTAAAATAACTATATAAAGTAGCAGATCTCAACTGGCTGCATCTCATCTGAGGTGCTGACAACCACTTTGAGATGAATAAATGCGAAAGGACTCGGATCACCACTGGGGCGGACGCTCAAAACACAGAAGAAGCCCAAGGGCCGCATGCAATGACCTTTTTCAGATTATATGCAAGTGCTGAGCCGCTCCGGCTTCCGGGACGCATGGCCCACACTGTAACCCCTACTGGGCCTTTTCCATCTCAGAGATTCCACAAACACATACTCATCCCGGTGTGACCACATCAGTCTCAACTGCTGTGATACTGTATCCCGCAAATGTTTTTTATGGGTCCAGGACGGAAAGGCAGCAGCTGTTTTTTTTATCGCGCAAACTCCATCAAGCCAAATGTTGCTCTCTTCTTTCAGCCATTCGCGTAAACAGTCATTTCCCCATAAGGAAACTTCGCATTTGTAGCACTAATGTGTGGCTGCGTGTTAAAAGTGTGAAGCTCAGGTTACTAATTAGAGGCTGAAGGGTCTTGCAGATTCTTTAGAGTGACTACCTTATTGGTATATGGAAGTTTGTTTGTTCCAAGGAATTAAAAGATAAAATGGACACTTCACAAATCTGACTTTTATCTCACATTTGAAAGTTATACCCCCGGTTTCTCAGACAAGGTTTAAGATATCCCAGACTAAAATGCATGTATGAGCTGTTTTAACTGAAAGCAACTTGCACTGGCATATCTTAAAATATGTCAGTGTCATTGTTTTGTCTCAAGATGCACACCAATAATGTTTTCTTTTTCCAAGGTACATTTATAAAAGCTACTTAGATGTCCTAAACTAAGTCTTAAACTAAAACTTAATTCTGGCTTAATCTAAACCCTGTCTGTGAAACCAGGCCATAAACTCAAAAATAAGTTTATATCTTGCAAATCTGACTTTTTTCCTCAGAATTCTGTTTTTTTTTTTTTTTTTACTTTTTCTCTGAATTCTGCATTTACATGTCATAATCACTGAATTACAAAAGGTAACTTTTTATCTCGTTTATCTCTCACATACCATCCTCAGAAATTTAACACTTTAGTTTAGGGTCTAATTCTCAAAGTCTATGACTTTTGCCTCAATAAACTCCTAATTACTGCTTATTAATAGTTATTAAGATTAAGGGTAGTATAATATGGTCATGGAGAATAAGGCATTAATATGTGCTTTATACTAATAAACAGCCAATATCCTAGTAATATGCATGCTAATAAGCAACTAGCTCATACACTGTAAAAAATATTTTAGCAATTTAGTTATTTCAACTTATTTTTTTAACTAGATTGTCCAGACAACAAGAAATTTTAAGTTTTCTTGTCCTCAACTTATCGAAATAAGTTAGTTAAACTAAAAAAAAACCCATGCAAAAAGATAACTCAAAATAATGAGTTAACTTTTTTTACAGTGTAGTGAGAATTGGACCCTAAACTAAAGTGTTACTTCATTTTTTATTCCATATTTATGTGTGTGTGTGTTTTATGGAGTGACTGATGCATTTCACTCATTCTCACTCACTCGTCATTTTTCCCTTCATGATTTATTTACTTTCTTTAGTATTAATATTAAATGGACAAATTCCGATGCGGGACGTCCCCGCCGGCCGACTGACAGCTGTGGGAGCGGGTCGCTCATAGTCACACATCTCTTTAATTGTCCTGGTCTCGGAGAGGTAGCACTGCCATCCTGCCAGGTCCAATCAAACCTAGCGCCGAGCGGATCCTTCATCACACATGAAGGGGCTTGTGTCCATTGTCACGCTCACAAGACATTGTTCTGACAGGGCCGGTAACCAATGAGCTTTCCCTCAACTCAACGCTGGCTTTGCTGATGTGGTGGGGGGCTTGAGGGGAGATTAGGGGCTATTTCTGTGGCACTTTGGGCCTGTTTGCGACCAACGAGCCAGACTAGCGGCTAATGAGAGAGGACAGCTGACAGGTTCGGTGGAGGTTATGAGGCAAGAAGAAATGGCAATGAATCACATGGCCTCTGAGAGTGATTGAGAGCTGGCTTTCATTTTATTTTTAGTAGATGAAAAATATCCCAACTCATTATTTACTCATTTAGTCTTAAACTCAGTTTAAGAGATATTTCACCCAAACATGAACATTCTGTCATTAATTACTCGCCCTCATGTCTTTCCAAACCCATTAGACTTTCATTTATCTTCAGAACACAAATGAAGAACTTTTTGATGATATATGAGTGAAAAAATTCATATGGATTAGTTTTACGATCTATTTATGAACTTTTTGAAGCGTCAAAGTGGTAGTTGTGTAGCTGTCAATGGAGGGAAAGAAAACTCTCAGATTTCATCAAAAAGATCTTCATTTGTGTTCTGAAGATGAACGAAAGTCTTACGGGTTTGGAACAACATGAGGGCGAGTAATTAATGACAGCATTTTCATGTTTGGGTGAAATATCTTTTAAACTGAGTTTGAAACTACATGAGTAAATAATGAGTTTTAAGTAAAAAAACTTGGGCGAATCCCTTTAAGTCTTTTGAGGTATGAAAGAAGAACCTCTGAGAATCATAAGTTTCCTCTAAGTTGAGAAAAGACTGATAGAATAGATAATTATTGCTTCTTTTTAAATATGAATCTCATACTTATATGTACTGCCAACTTACTGTTGATTTGTTAAGTGTTTTTATGGGCCAGTTGTTGGATGGGTAACAATGGGTAATCGATGCAATATCACTGGTAGTGTTTTGTGTTTGTTGTCACTGGGTGAAAATTGGATTCAGGATTGTTGTGTCCCATTTGATGTTTTGATGTTAGACAGGAGGACTGGACCCCTCCCCCATCAGCCATCATGACCCCTTTGACCCTATCACAAGTCACGTTTACTGCTATTAACACTTTAACATGTGTCTGGCATAGTCAGCAAGCACTGTGAAAACATGCTTAAAACATACAGACAATTTATCTGAGAAAACAAGGCTCTGGAGGAATAAACTAAACAACTTGTATCACTTCTTCTATCCCACGAGAGCTGTTTTTTCTGGATCATGACAATCAAGTTAAGACTTAACCTTTTACATTATCCGTAATGTAATTTGATCAGCTGAAATACTGCATTTAAATGGCTATTTTTGCCCTTCACTGACAGTCTGTAAAATTCAGTTTTGTTGATTCTTAAAGGCTGTAGATCAAATGACTTCTCCGTTACATGCTCAGAATATATTAAATTAGTATTTCACGTCAGACACTTTTTATTAGAGAACCTTTTCAATGCGGCAAACCTTTGTTATGGAACTTGTAACTCCCTGTGTAAAATTTTTTACATGCACAGTAAAATTAGGCAGATTTACAATACTATACTGCAATGTGAACGTTTGGATTGGATTCAGAAATTAATAATTTAGACATTCTCCAGTAGCAGTCCTGTGCAGAGACTCTCTATTCGAGTTATGCTTGTTTGCAGCAAAAGGCTTATTCTAGCCACAAACCGCTCACTTAGACATGAAAGACGAGTATACATAAGCTACAGTATATATCAAATACATACATATGCATTAGTCCTCAGAACCAGAAGTTCTTAACTAGGGCTGAATGATATATCAAAATAAAATATATATTGTGATTCTTAGTGCGATTCTCAATGCGTTTTCAGAGTGAAGCGCATCATTTACACACATGAAGTTAATGCTAACTTTTTTAGTTTCATTCATTCTGTGGCACATGTGTGAATGAACACAACAAACCGGCAGCCCATTTATTTATTTGCTGGCAAAATAAAAGCATGACTGTATACGTTTGAAAATGAAGAAGTTAAGATGTAAATATTAGTATTGTAATTTTACAGTAAAAAAATATTACTCCCATTTTTTATTTTACTGTCCAATAGTATTATAAAAGTATATTTCGTATTTAATGCATTTAATAATATCACAATAAAATCATAATAATTATTTTTTTCAGTCATATTGAATTGGTCAAAAACAGTGTGAATATATAGCAACTCAACTGGAAAAAGTTTAAAATAAAAAATAAAAGGTAACACTTTACAATAAGGTTCGTTAGTTAACATTAGTTAACTACATTAGTTAACATGAACTAATAATGAACTACACTTCTACAGCATTTATTAATCTTTGTTCATGTTAATTTCAACATTTACTAATACTTTATTAAAATCTTGTTAACATTAGTTCATGTTCTGTGAACTAACATGAACAAACAATGAATAGCACTATTTCTATTAATTAACGTTAACAAAGATTAACAAATACAGTAACAAATGTATTGCTCATGGTTAGTTAATGTTAGTTAATGCATTAACTAATGAACCTTATTGTAAAGTGTTACCAAATAAAAAACTGGTTGACTTTGAGTTGGATCTTGTTAAGAGTAAACGTCTCAGGTTACTATTGTAACCATAGTTCCCTGAGAAACAGGGAACGAGACGATGCGTCGAACGACACGGTGGGAACGCCTCTTGCGTGATTGCGTCTGAAGCATCTATGCCAACTAGTCCAATGGAATGAGAGAATGAGCGTCACGGGCGGGTGACGTCATGAACCAGGAAAGGATAAGAGCACTTCCGCTGCTCGCCGGCATTTAGCTTCGACAGTTGCCGAAGCAAGCCGATAGCAGGGACGCAGGAAGTATGGCAGGGGGACGCATCGTCTCGTTCCCTGTTTCTCAGGGAACTATGGTTACAATAGTAACCTGAGACGTTCCCTTTATCGAAAAAGGGAACTTCGAGATGCGTCGAACGACACGGTGGGAACGAGAATACCCAACCCGCCATAATTACAAGTACCTGAGTGTAAGTCTGTTGATCTAAGCACTCAGCACCTGAGAACCTGGGGCAGCATCCAGGTCCAAACTGTAAAATCTCACGAATGTGAGCGGAGAGGACCAGCCCGCCGCATCACAAACATCTTGAAGAGATACCCCCTGCAATATGGCTTTAGAAGCCGCCATACTCCTGGTCGAGTGGGCTCGGACCACCAAAGGACAAGGCTGGCCCGAGTACTCGTATGCAGTGAAATAGCCTCGACTATCCACTTACTGACTGTCTGTTTTGAAGCAGGAAGACCTTTCTTAGGTGATCCAAAGCAAATCAGTAATTGGTCGGACTTTCTGAATGAGGATGTCCGATGTACATATGTGTCCAATGCTCGCACTGGACACAACAAGTGCAGTCTTTCCTGGTCCGCAGTTGCAAATGGAGGAGGACAGAAAGCCTGCAGCACAATAGGCCTCGGAGTCAAGGTTGGAACCTTAGGGACGTATCCCTGTTTTGGGTATAGGAACGCCTTGACCATCCCCGGTGCAAATTCAAGGCAGGTGGGGGAGACCGAAAGAGCCTGAAGGTCGCCAACTCTCTTTAGGGACGAAATAGCTAGCAGAAAGATAGTCTTGAAAGTCAGGAACTTTTCTGAGACCGAATCTAAGGGCTCGAATGGGGCCCTAGACAGGCCTTCTAGAACTATAGTCAAATCCCAAGCTGGCACCTTAGTGCGGATTGCAGGCCTCAGCCTCAAAGTGCCACGAAGGAAACGTGTAATCAGGGGGTCTCGACCCAAAGATATACCTCCCACCATAGTAAGGTAAGCCGCAATGGCTGCCACGTAAACTTTTAGTGTGGAAGGACAAAGACCTGACACAAAGCGCTCCTGCAGGAACTCGAGTACTGTGTTGACAGAACAGTTAACTGGATCCCACTGGTGTCGGTGACACCATAGGAGAAACTCTCCATTTAAGCGCATAAAGTTTCCTCGTAGCCGGAGCTCTGGAGCTTAGGATGGTCTCTACAGCCTCAGCTGAAAGACCACTATCTATAAGTTGGGCCCCCTCAGAGGCCAAACCCAAAGATTCCATATCTCTGGCCGAGGGTGAAATATTGTGCCCCCGGCCTAAGACAGAAGGTCCCTCCTCAAAGGGATCTCCAATGGAGGCCCGTCTAGCAGAAGGATCAGGTCCGCAAACCAGATCCGACTTGGCCAGCGTGGTGCTACTAGCAGTAGGCTTATTCCATACCGACGGACCCGCTCCAGAACTCCTGGGAGCAGAGCAACAGGGGGAAAGGCGTACAGACGTAGCCTCGGCCACGTCTGCACCATGGCGTCCAGCCCCAGGGGGGCTGGGTGCGTCAGAGAATACCAGAGAGGACAGTGCGTCGTGTTCTGAGACGCGAACAGATCCACCTCTGCCTGACCATATGCCTCCCAGATTTTCTCCACCGCCTCGGGGTGGAGTCTCCAATCCCCTGGCCTCAGCTCCTGCCTCGACAGGATGTCTGCTCCTATATTCTGGTCCCCAGGAATATACACTGCCCTCAGGGAGAGTAACTTCCCCAGAGACCACAGGAGGATCTGGTGCGCCAGTTTGCAAAGCGGACGCGAGCGCAGACCCCCCTGGCGGTTCAGATAAGAGACCACTGATGTGTTGTCTGTTCGAACGAGCACATGATGGCCTCTTAGGTCCGGAAGGAAATGTCTCAACGCATTGAAGACGGCCATCATCTCCAGGCAATTTATGTGCCACGAAAGATGATGGCTTTTCCACAGACCCTGAACCGAGCGGCCTTCCATTACCGCTCCCCAGCCGGTGAGGGAAGCATCTGTCGAGATCACAACTCGATGGCAAAGAGCTCCCAACACCGGACCCTGGGTTAAGAACCAGTGTTTACTACATATAACTAAGGCACGAAAGCATCGCCGCGTGACCTTGATATGCAAGTGGGTTTCCCCTCGGGGAGAACCCTCTGGTCCTGAGCCAGCACTGTAAAGGTCTCATATACAGCATGCCAAAAGGAATTCCGTTGGACACTGCTGCCAGTAGACCCAACAGTCTCTCGAACTGTTTACAATGCGTGACTGGTTTTGGGTTAAGAACCAGTGTTTACTACATATAACTAAGGCACGAAAGCATCGCCGCGTGACCTTGATATGCAAAGTGGGTTTCCCCTCGGGGAGAACCCTCTGGTCCTGAGCCAGCGCTGTAAAGGTCTCATGTACAGCATGCCAAAAGGAATTCCGTTGGACGCTGCTGCAACAAGACCCGACAGTCTCTTGAACTGTTTTACAGTGCGTGACTGGCCTAGCCTCAGCTCTTCTGTGGCTGTTAGGATACTAAATCCCGTACCACACCAAGGAAAGTGGTTCTCAATACTGGAGAAAGCACACTCTTCTTGGTATTGAGCCTCAACCCCAACATCTGCATATGAGCGAGAACGACACCTCGGTGCCGAACCGCCAACTGCTCTGATTCCGCTAGAATCAGCCAGTCGTCGATATAATTCAGAATGCGAACGGGTGACAAAGCTAGGCCGAAAGGAAGAACCCGATATTGGTATTCTTTGCCCCTGAAAGAAAACCATAGGAACTTCCTGTGCTGAGGGAGGATGGAGATATGGAAGTATGCATCCTTTAGATCTATCGTGACAAACCAGTCCTCGGATCTGATTTGGGTCACGATCTGTTTGAGGGTCAGCTATCTTGAACTTTAGTTTCCGAACTGACCGAATTAACAGGCGAAGATCTAAAAAAGGAACGCAACCCTCCATCCTTTTTTGGAACAATAAAATAATGGCTGTAAAAACCCGACTCTCTGACGGGTGAGTACACCTGTTCTATGGCTTCTTTTGCTAACAGGGCCTTTACTTCTTGTTCCATTACCAGAGCCTGCTCGGGATGCACCACTGTGGGCAGCACCCCGCTGTAATGAGGAGGACGAGAGCCAAACTGGATTCTGTATCCTCTCTCTACAATCTGCAGGACCCAATGAGAAATATTCGGCAGAAGCTTCCACGCTGCCAAAAAATTTACTAAGGGAACCAGCCTCTCGAGGCTGGCCTCTGGTGTTACTGAGAGAGCCAAATCTGGAGCCTGAAACATAATGGCAGGAACTACCTGACCTGACTACTCAAAAGCCCCCCTCAGAGGGCGCGAAACCAATGCTGTGCCGCAGCATAGCATCAGCGACTCGCTGGAGACCGCTGCGCCCTGAAGCACCGGAGGTGGCAGGGTTGGCAGGAGGGTCTCGTGAGGACCCCGAAATGGAACGGGCACCGTGTAATGAGGTGTACACCACTCCACTTCGGTCGGGGCTGTCCTCACTTTCTGTGCACATAATATGATGAACTAGACGGCTGGAGCTGCTCACGCCCAGCAGCCCCAGGGGGCTGGACACAGCGAGGGAGAAACCTTATTATATATATTTTTTATATATATATATATATATATATAATGCATCACCTAACAACGAACGCATGGAATGCGTCGCCGAAGAGACGCGAAGGCTCAAATTTCACTATATCCAGAACCCCAGCAGATCGGCCTGATAAGCCTGGAGCATTATACTATAGTTTTCTATAAACATTCTCCAGCTGACCTGCTGCCGTATAAGCTTTACCCATAAAACCAAAGTAGCTATAATTAAACCTACGCGCTGCCTCGGCAAACGCGAGATCCCAGCCACAGAACCTTATTTTGCAAAGTACACTCGAAATCTAAGCGGTGCCTCGGCAAACGCGAGATCCGAGCTAGATTCTGATTACAACATTGAACCTACGCGCTGCCTCGGCAAACGCGAGATTCTTTAGTGATAGGTTTATTGAGCAAAGCAGAGGCTTAAATGACGATGCTGGACCAGGTGAAAACAGCATTTTTCTATTTTTTTTTTTTTTTTTTCAGCCTGGGGCATTATATCATAACCGTTTAATCTTTCAACCCTTGAATAAATCTTTAACACGAGGGCTGAAAGTAGTAATAAAATACGGTTTATCCCACAATTTAAATATTCAGTGTGTAAATCAGGGAAAAGGGAAGCCTCGTGGTGGAGATAATGTGATAGATGTAGGAAACGCTCGATATTTTTAGTTTTTAGGAGCGTCCCTAATCTCAGCTGGCCATTAAATATTTAATTTATTAACAGCACGGGACAAAACCTCCACCAGTTCATCATATACTGGGGAAATAGATGGCGAATCTAATTCAACAGTGTGTGTGCTTGCTTTCACTTTCAATATTCTAAAACATTTAACCTCCTCGGAGGAGAATATGAAGGAAAAAGGGCTCTCTCTCCCCGAGCGGAAGAAACCGCAGAGCGTGCTTCCGACACCGGGGAGATAGAGCTGGATCTTCCGGGTAAGGAAGGAAAAAAGGCCCACGGACCCGTTTCAAACCCCTCCAAAAGATCCATCTGCGATCCCCAGGAATGCATTCCCCACGCTGCCTCGGCAAACGCGGGTCCTGGGAATCGCAAGCCTGTCACTATCATACAGAGTGACAGGCGAGAGCAGAGCATACTATTTCACAGAGTTGGAACTCAGCCCCCACCTTTTTTTCTTTCAAGGGCTGAGAAGTATGCTCTACCCCAAACAAATTAAACAAAACTCGTGTGTGTCCCCACCCGTTTAAATAAACGCGGGCAGGGAGAAACACACTGTTTGTAATTTGTTTCGCCATAACGTTTCCATACAATATTGCAACAGACAACAATAAATAGACAGAGACAGTTTTGACACAGATCGCTTGCTGAGGCAACAGAAGCTAAATGCCGGCGAGCAGCGGAAGTGCTCTTATCCTTTCCTGGTTCATGACGTCACCCGCCCGTGACGCTCATTCTCTCATTCCATTGGACTAGTTGGCATAGATGCTTCAGACGCAATCACGCAAGAGGCGTTCCCACCGTGTCGTTCGACGCATCACGAAGTTCCCTTTTTCGATAAAGGGAACCCAAGTTTAAACACCCAAATTTTCCCTAAAACGTTTTCATTTTTAGCTCTTTTTATTAAAATCTCCCGACAAAACCATTCTAGAATGTTCAATTATTTCCATATAGAGCTATTCAAGTCATCTGGTGAAGAACAAAATACAATAGAATACAAAAATCTCTTTCATTTCAATATGCAGCACTATTCACCTCGCCTTTCCTTCATTGCACACACAAAACTTGTGCTTTTCTCTCAGGAAAAGCAAGACATTTTCATGCCTCTGTGTTTTTGCTCAGCTATAATAGATGCACAGCCTTTAGCATCTCACGGCAACTCCTTCTCTTCCTGACTTCACTCTCCGGCACTGAGCCATGATGGAGTCCAGGTCATGATGCATTGAAGATTCAGAGGAGGATACTTTTTAACACAGGGGAAATGTATAGCACCTTTATCAGGCGTATATTTGGCATAAAGAAGGAACCAAAGCGGTTTATGTGACGTAACTAATGGGAAAGTAGGGTAAAGTCCACTGATGTGATATGTTAACGCCTATGTTACACAACATCTTAACCCTGTAATGCCGGATATGCAGTATGGCATAATAGTCAGAATGGATCGGAACAGTTATTGAACCTTTAGACAAAATACTTAAACCAAAAAGTTTGCATGTTTATGTTTTGGATGATATTTGGTATTGATCAGGCTTTATGGCTCATATAGTATTTATATACTGAGAATATGGAGGGAAAAACAAAAGTCTCAGATTTTTCTAAAAAATATATGTATAATCAGGTAAATCTAAGTTGCTTCAGTCCAGTAAGTGTTCATCTTAAAATATTACTTACACAATAAAAACGTTATTTACTTAAAAAAATCATTTTTCACAGCATAAATACATGTGAACCGCGACCTGATGGTGAACATTTTTATAATTAAACTAAAATAACATTTACTTAGTAAAAAAATAAATGTATGAACTATCAATCAGACGACATTGATATGACATTTGTGTTTATGCATTTAGCACACCCTTTCATCCAAAGTGACATTTGATCAGTTCTTGCATTCACCGAATGAAACCCCATGATCTTGGGTGTTGCTGAGCAGGTATTTTGCATAAAGCATCCCTAAATTTGCAGTAGCAAAACAATGTTTAAATCTAAGGGTCAAAGTGAGAGTGGTAAATGATCACATTAACTTGTTATGGTTGTTGAACGAGACTCACATTTTGAGTAAGTCACAAGTATGAGGAGAGAGACTGTGTTTAAAAAAGTGCTGCATAAGCAGACGAGTAATTAAAGCAAGTGAATGTGATACGAGCGAGCGGAAACACATGCTGAACAAATGTGCCACAGATAACAGGAGCAGGATTTTCCTACATGTGTATTTTTACAGTAGTGTTTATCTTAAATCGATTTTCCCCAGGCGTGAGCGTCTAAATAGATAAGCCTGAACTACATTCATTCATTCACACATTCAGCTTTGAATCATTACTCTGTTGTTAATGATTTAGTGAATCACAGACATTTTGAGTTAAAAGACCAAAGATGCAGTTCATAGATATGAATGTACATATGTATACACTTCTCCAAATGTATCAATCAGTTCTTTTAAAACTGTGTTTTAGCTCAATGGTTCATTTATAGGTCAATAAACCACCTTTTGTTGTTGTCGTTTAGAACACATTTCCATTTTAACTTTGAATTTACATTTAATGGGAATTATGTTTTTTTTTTACAGTAATGAAAAAAAAAGTTAAAGTAGGTGCTTTATGTTTAATTTATTATAATTTTATTAATAGACATGAAATTATATTGTGCAAAAAGAAAATTACGCATTTTTAGGACCAAATTAGTTTTTTTTTTTTTTTTTATGGCTTTTTAGATGCAATATATTCCTGATGGCTTTATGAGATTCGCTTGGCAAATGTTTCTGACAACCTCAAAATTAGAGTTAGTTAAACTAAAAACAAATTATTTTATTATTTTATAATTTCTTATTTATTTCAGCTAGTTACCAAAAGCAACATTTATTGTTTTCATTTAGTTTAACTTGATATACTAAAATAACTAAAAGTGAAATAAAAATGAGTGTTTTTTTCTTTGGAATAAAATATAAAAAAATAAATGTTCATATTTGTTCCAATGAAATGATTTGTTCTAAGTCTTCATAATTATAATCAAATAATGTTACACTCTTTTCATTATCCAATCATTTTTCTCATTGAAACTTCTGACATATGTTATAAGGATCTGGTACGGAAGGATCTGTTCGATGAATCAAGTTTTATTTTCAATTAAGCGTTTGGCTTCAACTAAACTAACACTGCTCAAAGTTTAGTTTGAGCGACTGGATGGCAGAACGTTCCAGAGCCCATTCACACCGGCATTCATCGCTGAGCGATAGTGATCGGATCAGCCGAGATGGGTGTCAATACCAGGTGTAAACACTGATCATTTGACAAGCCCATGAAAGTCTCCGGCAATCCAGCGACTCGCATTTGTCACGTTTGAATGACAATGGGGTCAGTTAAGTGTCCACCTCATCATTTGGAGAGGGTTTAGGGGGGTCTGTAATGTTTTAAAGAGCTCCCTTGTGACCCTCCTGTGGCCCGTATGCCAGTCCATCACCCCACCCATCATACATCAGCTACATAATGGCCCTCAAGAGTGAGGAGATATATGCTAGCTCGGCCTTTGTGTTGTTAAGAGTGTTTGTGTCTGTTGAGTTTTATTGTCATGTGTTTTCTTTCTCTCTGTTTTTCTTACTAATGAGCCACGGTCTTCAGTTCAGCATCTCATCTCCAGAGCCAGAGGGGGCTTTTGTCTACGCCAATAAATAATGCAGGGTTTTGGTGTATGATGGACGTCCTGACTGAAGCTTTTGTAGTTTTATATCCAACACGGGACATTTATGTGTAATTGGGCTGCTCAGACTGGGTGGGACAGACACGTTTGTGGATGCTTTTGATTACAAGCTTTAAAGTTTCATCAACTGGATGCAATATCTTTCAATTGGAATTCATAACATTGGCTTGTTTTATTGTCTGGAACTATAACATGATTCCCCAAACATTCAAATGTAATTCACACAGACATTGACTTGATTATTTACCAATTTTAAATTCCTGAATTGAATATTTTCTGTTGAAAAAAATAAAAAGTTGTTTTTTATTATTAATATAATTTTTTTAAAGAGTTTTTGTAGTTAACTATAAACCAACCAACCATTAAAAAACATGTTTGTTACTTGAAATAAAATATTGTACAATAACTAAATGTATGTATTAAAATAACTAAAACTAAAAATATATTAAAAACTATGAAGACATTTAAAAAACAATAAAATTACAATAACACAATTTTTACTACAAGTACAAAATTAGTACAATCAAACTAATTGATAAAATAACAAAACTAATAGTATCTCAATGATTCTAAAATATTAATTTTTTTATTAAACAAACAGTTCCTCTTTGTGGAGGAATCCAACATTTTTTTTTGATGATTTCCCTTTGGAATAATAAATAGATTGTTTTTGTCATAATCATGAACCATTTAAAGGCACAATATGGAACTTTTCGGCTTTCAAAATAGCAAAAATAACTGTATCTATGTTATATATTTCTTTTAGTTGTGTACTAACATTATCCCAAAAGTTCCCACCAACTTTCAAATCCGGAGAAATTTATATTTTAATTTGAAGACACGGGCCGTGTCTTTATTTCCGTTTCGTCGCCCGTCTATGACGTCATATAACCTTTGACTCTAGTTTCTCTAACTTCGTGCGGATCCCGGCGAAAAACCGCCAAACGCAAATGTAAACACCGGACGCACGTCACTAAAATAAAAGAAGACGATAAAGAATCAATAGTTGGATATCAATAATGGACCATGATTATGCTTTGCCTGCACGTTCTGCTGCTGGAGGCAGATCCGTGAAGCGGAAACGCACGGGTGACAGAAATGACTCGAGAAGGGTTTGGGACAGGAGAAGACATGACTCGCGTTAACATTGGAGTTGCATTTCCACGAGCTTCGTGACTGGAACTACAGAGAGATGCCGATCTCGCTTGCATTCTAATAAACAAGTAAGCACCCATTCAGCTAACTATATCTATCTGTAACTTATATGTTGTGAAACGATGATGGCATGTGTAAAACGCAGACGGACTAGCTCTCATGTACAGTATGTAAATTCACATTTGTTGTAGATATAGCTGCAGAAAGTAGCTTCATATGCAGTTCACCATCTTTTTCAATATCATAGTATAAACGTAATTATAATTATTAACGAAAGGTGACCGTGTTTTTTTAACATCTATTAATACTAGCTAGATGGAATATTGATTCAATAGCCCTGATAATTCATATATCTCTCCGTTTGAAGAGACGTGATTTTAAAAACACTAAGTTAGAATGAGTGAGGAATGTGGGGAGCGACAGAGCGCGCGTGTTCAATGGCATTACATAAAGTTAATAGCCGTAACTAAACGTAACAAGAATAGAGATATAATATAAATAGCAACACATTACCTCGTCAGTGAACATGTTATCTGCTGGAGATGCTAGATGGCTGGGGAATGACAGATCGCGCGTGTCCCAATGAACATCGTATAGCTGGTTCGCGCGCGCACTCTCTCTCTCTCTCTCTCTCTCTCTCTCTCTCTCTCTCTCTCTCTCTCTCTCTCTCTCGACAACGACATCAACTCCCATGAGCACACGCTCTTTCACGACGTCATCAGAATACGTCTTTTGCTATTATTTTGATTGAGTGACCCCTGGTGGCCAAAAGTTACATACTGTACGTTTAAGGTTTGGTTGACAGCAAACTGTACCAAACAACACATGCAACTTTAAACATTAAACAGTTTGTGAATCATTTTCCTCCCATAATCTAAAACATTTCAGGATATTCAACCTTGTGTGGTTGTGTTCCTACTTTGTGTGAAGTCTTCAGTAGATCTTAGATGCAGCTGGAGAAAACATCTGGTTTCTCTTTGACCTTCTTGGTCGTCTGTTTTCACCCCCCGTGGCAGACGACCTGCCCACCAGCTTCACTGAGACGCAATGAAAGCCATTGAGATGAGAGGAGGCTGGATTAGCAGGGGTTAATTACAAGCCGTTGCGAGCCGAGCCGCTGCGATTACCAGCGCCCTCAAAAGAGAGAGGAGCACAGACAGTTTCATGTCACTAATGTGCCTCCATAGAGAGTAATAGTAAAGCAGCAGACGCTCTGGGTGATGATGGTGTGAACTGTAATGTTTTGACCTTCTGTAGATCAGTGATAAACTGAAACTTTTCTATAAAATGTAAAAAAAAATCCTGCAGCTTACTTTATTTTCATATTTTCACTTAGTCTCACACTTTGTTTTCGGTGAGTTATGAGCTTGAGATTTGAATGTCTATATAAATAGGCTGATTGTTGTGGTTCTTTTTTTAATGAATCAATTGACCTGATTCATATTGGATCGATTAAAGGACAGGAGTCATCCGTGTGAATCAGTCAGACCTCTCATTTCTTCTCTGAATCAGCTCACATGACTTACTGAACCTATTACATATCGGCAAAAAAGTTTTGTTATAATAAGTGCATTTTAATTTACATAATAAAAATAATAATTGTATTGTTTAGAAAGTTGTTAGGCCCTGTTTTGGGGAAGAATCTACCAGTGATTTACTCTATCAGTCAGTAAATCTCTCATAGCATGTTTTAATTTAAGCCTCTGCTCGGCTATTATTAGCCCCGTTTCCATCCTAAACACGACAATCCAGCATTCAAATAGCTTTAACGCTGGAAAGATCTATATTAATGAAGTAATGCATCTATATGCCAATAATGGCCTTGAGTGCAGAGTGATGTATATGACTAATAATAGTGTGTGATAGTTATAAAAACAAACTATTGTGCAGTAGTTTGTGCTCCATATTTCAATTACATTAACCTGACAGGTTATTCGATGTTTAATCATGCGCTGACACAATGGGCTGAGCATCATATTTAAAATTCACAATGTATCTCACAATCTTTTGGCTTGTAAGTATGAGTTTTAAGACATATGTTTTATTGTGTCGCATTTAAATTTCAGCAAGAACAGTAAAGTTAGTAAGTTATAATAATTTCCATGAATTGGTTAAAATGTCTGTTTTAATGATTTAGTTAAAAACTGATCCATTTGAATCAACACAAACATTTTCACAGTTGTCACAGTATTAGGAGATTTTTCTTATATATAGGCTATATATATATATATATATATATATATATATATATATATATATATATATATAATATATATATATATATATATATATATATTGTGTGTGTGTGTATGTATATATATATATATATATATATAAATATAAATATAAATGGAAGTATTATGCATTGCATATAAATGAAAAGTTAGTTTAGATTTTTGTAAAAACTTTTTTTGCATTAAACATTTTCTGTCTAATTGACTGGTGGTTCATCTAATAAAATCAGTTTTAAGCCATTTCAGAGCAAATATATATTTGAATATCATAAAATCAAAAGGGCGAATAATATTGAGGCAGTTGTAGCCGTATTTCTCAGCCCAACTGACTAAACAAGTGTCGTTTTCTGAGTTTGGACAGCCTGTTGCTCACCACTTTCTGAAAATCCCTGAATCTCATGCTCAACACCTGTTCAGAATTCTTTCCCGGAACTTTCCCAAACAATGGCTGCTTTTCCCGGGACTGTCTGACATCTGGAAAATGTTGCAGTTCCCCTTTTGACTGGATTTATAGCGAAGGGCTTCAGGGGGGGTTCGAGGTACATATGAGAGGTGCCATATTTATAGGGTAGAAAGTCATCTTAAGTGCATGAGCTCTCTTTTATCTTAGGGATTTTTTTTCTCCTTCAGATTTTTGTCTTTGTAGTGGATTTCCTTTCTTTTCCCCACTTAGTCAGAATACTGAAAAAAAATAGAGCTTGCAAAACAGAGCACACCTGTTTTTAGTTGCAGTAAATGACTACTCATAGTGAAACTGGCAAACAAAGAGAGAGTTCTGCAGTTCTTCCCGTTTACTAGGTCACAGGGACATATTCGCTTGAAAATGCTGTTTTTTTCCCTTCAAGGGTGTACAAAAATAGCACTTTGATGCATCATGTTCCGAATGTCTTCTCTTTCAGAACCAACCATGCAATCAAAATTGTTTGAAGCTAAAATTCTCGCTTTGCAATCATATTCTGCTGTTCTAGTAAGCAGTAAAACCATGCAGAGTTTTGTAGTGTTGTAAAAGCCACTGCAGTGTGTTCAAAATGAAATACAGTAAGTGGTCCCACTACGTCTTTAAAGAAAATTTGGGGTCTACAAAATATGGAAATAGTCATGCATTATTTAGCAAAGCCCTTAAGGAATGCAAATGTGGCATGTGGGTTAAGCTAATGCTGATGGTGAAGGCCATTACCTCTGCAGTCTGTATGCACATGGTCACAGTTTCCTTTAATAGACTTTCTAAATGCATCTGAGGGTAAATGGGTAGAATTCCACTAGCAAAATTATAATGTCAATCCCGACTTCACTGTGTATGTCATGCATTATGCATATTCATTTAGAGCTAAATATGCAAAATTTGTGCAGGACAACACATTTGTACGAGTGAACGGTTATTTAGGACTAGTTCAAGCATTGGGAAGTCAACTCAGTCCATGCATGAGCTAATGGCACTGCCTGTGGCCCCAGACATGCATTTCTGCCAATTGCATCAGATCACAAAAAGCTACAGGGACTCCTATCCACACTGCCATATGGCCTACGCCTTGGGAGATTAGATCTCCCTTGAGAAATGCTAAAAAAGACTGAACTGTGTCTCTACCGTTTTTGTTTTCACAGGGCTCCAGGTATAGAGGGAGAAGCACTGGACCTCTGTCTATCAAATTCTGAAGTGCCCCGGTGCCAGCTGTATAGGTCAACCCAACCGTAACATTCGCAGGACAATAGGAGCCCAACCCAAAGACCTTAGACGGCTATCAAAAAGCAAATAATCAAGCTCATTAGCTCTCTTCCCCCAAGACGACCTTCTCTGAAAAGATCAACAGAAGAGAGGAAGTTAAAGAGGACCAAACAAGAGGGGAAGAGAACATCGACGACTATTTCTGATACTCTGTGGTGAAGGGAACATCTCATTTGGGATTTGAGATTTTGGATTGCAGAAAAAGGATTTCTTCATGCCAATGCCTGTATAAATACTGCATGGAGATTTGTCCCTTTTCCAAAAGCACCCAGTAAAAAGACTAAATATAGCAAAAGCCCAACAGCCAACTCTGTCGCTTAAACCTTTCAGATTTTCAAAATGCCGAAAAATCTACATTCATAGGGATCCAATAAATGGATCAAAATCCTGCACACGTTAGATCTTGAAGAAGCATTGAAACTGTAGTTTCCAACAGGGTTTCCTTCTCTTTGTAGGGCAAAGCAATTGCTTTGTCCTTTCTGTTTGGATGCATTTATCCAGAACTCTAAAATGAAGCCCTTAACTCCCGTTGGTTCGCCCTCTCCGCTGCGGCTCCTAAACAAGGGGCCAGATTACCTTCGCAGGCAGATGGATGCCGGAAGCAGGGGTCGGTCCATTAGCGCTGTAGAGCGTCTGGAAGCAGACAAGGCGAAGTACGTCAAGAGTCAACAGGTCATAAACACCAAGCAGGAGCCCGTATTAGTGCCCTGTGCAACCCCTCCACCGGTGCCCCGTCGAAATTTCACTGTGTCCACTCCTTCAACTCCCGTTCTCCCACCTCGAAATCTAATGGCGCCTTTCTCTGCACCGCAGATCGTGAGGGATGAAAATGAGGATGACTCCAGGAAAGAGAACTGTCAGAATGAAACTGATGTGGAAACCAATAATCGCAACAATGCAAAAAAGCCTCCTGTACCTTCCCCAAGAACTCCAATCATTGCTCCATTAGTCGCCCCACATAGTGCTCCAATAATGCGCAGGAGTAACGGCAAGCGCATGCTGCGTCCAGACTCCCTGGTCATTTACAGACAGAAGAAAGAGTGCAGGAGTCCCAGCAGTGGTGGCGAAAACGGCAACACCAATGTGGAGGTCAAGGGCTACAGTTTCGTGCGACGGCTCTTCCAGGGATCCATGCGTGAAAAGAACAGCCGGAACGAGGCTCAAAAATTGGTGATAAATGAGGAGAAGGCGTCTTCCTCTCGAGACGGGGATTCGCGAATGTCCTGGTCCAATGACAAAGTCACTGTCGACGGTGGAAACGAGACCAGACGATCGAGCAAATCTGAGCAAGAGCACTCGACGCCAGAGACACAAAACAACAACACTGGTTTTCAAGAGAAGCTATCTAAGATCAACAGTATACGAAACAGCATGGGCAACTCCAACAACAACGACATGGATCCATGGAAGCCCGTCCTTCCTCGGATACGGGCCGATTTGAAACGGTCCAAGTCAGAATTACGACTACGCTGCTCGCTAGCAATGTCCGAGCAGGAACGCTTCTTCGACTACTGTGGATTGGACTTCGATATGGTGGAGAGACTCGGACCGGAGAACTTTCTAAAAGGGGCCAGTTCAATCGACACGCTCTCGCTGCTACTGAGGAGCGTCGGAGGCGGCGGCTCGGAGCCCAGTGAGTTTTCCCGACACTCCGGGGAAGGGCTTTTCCAGGAGGAACTGGCCGAGCAGATCCCTATAGGTGTCTCAATTATTGAGAGAAATGCACGGGTCATAAAGTGGCTCTACGGCTGCAGGAACGCAGCCCAAGAGGGTCCTAAAGAGTCTACTGTTTGATTATCACGGTAACTGAACTGAAACTTTTTTGGAGCCGTGTTCCAATACGGAAAACTGTGCTGTATTTATTTCATGTGGGACATTTGTATTTAAGAGATTTGTTTTTTGCTTTTCACAGCCAGTATGAGAACATTTATATTACTTTGTGTCAGTCACACATGAAGCTGCAAACCGACACTTCTTGTCTCGACTTACACAGTGGCTATGTCCGAAATCGCCCCATTATACCCTCATTCACTATTCCATAGTTTACTAATATAGTCCACTTAAAGGATTAAATGAAAACAAGTAAACACATTTTGCTGTGGAAGCCAACTTCTGGCAAGACTCTCGCTCTCACATTGCATGGCTATTTTCTAGCTGTTGAGTGTATATCGATTGTACACTTATTGTAGTGCATTGTGGGATTGAACGAGTACACTCAATAATGTCTACTATGGTTTCTGATCTTTTAGTGAACTGTATAAGGGTATAGGGGCGATAGTGATGTCATCTCTTGTTCTCTGTATATAGAAAGACATGAATCCGTCCTGTTACTTCAGTTCAGAAACAATTATTTTTTGAGCGTAACTTAAAGAACATGTCATCTGATGAATAATTTAACATTTGAAAACCACTAAGCTTTTTTCTGGGGCTGGGAAACCCAATGCATGAGTGTTAAATGAACCATGTGTACCTCATTTCCCAAATGTCCCAGTTTAGTTTCTGTGTTGCCTTTTTTCCTTTAACGCAGGCGTTGGAACAAACACACAGAGCACCCCTGTGGGGATATTAATGCACTGATTTGGAGAAAGAGAGACGGAGCGAGAGCTGTATATACTGTTATGATACGTATTTTTAACACTGTCTGAGTGTGTGCAAAGTCAAATAATTAACTTATGCCAAAGAAATGTGCTGTGAACTGATGTACTGATATGTTTCCAAACCTTATCGAGCTGCTTAGAGAGAATCATGCTCACAAGAGTTTGACATCAACATGTTGCTAATCTAAAGAGTTAGAAAATACTGGGTGAAATGGCATATTTTTTATCATTAATTTTCAGTACAGTTATATATTTAGATTAGATTAGATTCCTGTTCTAATCCAAATGCAATTGCCCTATTTGGGAAGGATGCATGTTGCGGTAATTCGATTTTTTGATTTTACGAATCATTGTCTTTTTGCTCTACACAGCAAGGTAGCTCCAAATATTCATTATTAAGGGAGACCTAAAATAAAAGTTTAAAAATCAGGCATTGAAAACCTGGCAATTTCTAGATAAGCAGCTCACTAGGGTTTTGAACGGCCATTATTTTGCCCCTAAATTGGTCAATTTCATTCCTGTGTTTGGTAAATACCGGTGTTACTTTGATTACTGTGATGATAAATCATGGTTGGTTGCACATTTGACTCAAGGAAAAGCTTATTTTTAATGCAAATGACCGTTCCTGTGGCAATGCATTCTTCAGTATGCACTTGGTCACGCTGCTTTGGTGTTAAACTCACAAAAGTTCAGAAAAGTTCAATTTTAGCAAAGCAGAGGAAGACATGACAGCATGAGATCATACGGGCGGACTTTCACTCGGTGTGGGAGATACTGATGTGTTCTCATATTGACGGAGACCTTTGAACACGCCTCCCCATCTAAACATCAATCAGACACTGATTCTCTTTTGCGGTTTCTCTATGATGCCACTGATAAATGAAGCAAAGGTCCGCTGCGGCATGCACAGGTCAGACTGCGGCCGGCAGAGAAAGAACTGTGATCTTTCCTTTCAGAATTCCTACACTTTTTCATCCCCAACATCCGAGACGCATTCAGTGTTCCCGAGCACCCGAAATCTCTCTCTTGCATGTTTACACTCCATGTAAGTTTGTATATGTGTCTATAAAGAAGAATTTAGATTTCAACCTAAAGAGATATTACAGATAAAATTCAAATAAAGTCCTATTTCTGAATGACTGTAGCTGGTTGTGTTTTGTGTTAGATAATTATGTTGTATGCTGGGCAAACCTGGAAATATCTGGGAATTTTATGATAGATTTTCAAGTCTAAATGTCTACATAAAATATGAATGTTTGTTTTTAAGTAGTTTCTTATGCTTATCAAGGCTGCATCAAAAATACAGTAATATTGTAAAATAGTATTACTATTTAAAATAACTGTTCTATTTGAATATGTTTTAAAATGTAATTTATTTCTGCGATCAAATTTAATTTAAGCAGCATCATTACTCCAGTCTTCAGTGTCACATGATCCTACAGAAATCATTCTAATATGCTGATTTGCTGCTCAAAAACATTTCTTATTAACAATGCTGAAAACGTATATATTTTTGAGCAACTGATGATAAAAAAAAAAAAAAATCAGGATTCTCTGATAAATAGCTGGTTTTTAAAAGAACAGCATTGAATAGATTTTTTTGTAACATGACATTTTGTATTGTCACTTTTTGATCAATTTAAAATAAAAAAATATTAATTTCTTAAAAAAAAAATCTTATTGACCTCAGATTTTTAAATGGTAGTGTATATAGAAATTGCTCTTGGTAAGTGCAGTCTGTAAGATTAATATTTTAAACCATTATTCAGTATCACAGACAAAAGTTGAGTCATATTTCCCAAACCAGATAAGTGTGGAAGGTGAGGAAACCCTGTAGATGATGTCAGTGGAAATAAAAATGATTGCACGGTCCAACTGTGTAATGCTATAAATCAAAGTGAGAGCTGCATGCTTATACAGAGCTGATGATTACACACTTGTCAGCCTTAGATTTCTTTCTAGTCTTCAATGTTGTTAAAAACACACACAACTCAGTTGCTAAACAACATATGGGCAGAATGGGATACAATAAATCCACATAATTTTGAACCGCTCCTTTTTTGAATCTCACCTCATTCAAATCCTGCCATTGTCTTGTCTCTTTCCAGCTTTTCTCGCTAAAGCTCAAGTGCCTGTTATTCTGAAAACATTCACACAACATGTAAAGCTCTTCAGTGAAATACACCAATGCACCACATCAACTTTTTTTCAACCACAAAACTCTTTGCAACCCATTGTACTTACATAATGTGACATTTCCAAGTAAAACAGGATATTCAGTGCGAAATATGTAGGGCGAGACTTGTTTATTATTCAGCAGGATTTGATTGGACGGTCAAAAGTGGTCGTTACATATAAAAATGGACTCAGGTGAGCTGAGAACTAAAAGAGCTTGATGACTACATCCAAAAAGAAAAGTCATTTCAGAGATGGTGCAATTTTAACATTCAAATGAAAGATTTTGAAGACAATTTTATTACTATTATTATTAATTATTATAATATAAAATACACCAATAAATTGTGCACAGTAAGAACAGGAATGTGTTGAAGTAAATATGGTCCATTTTTATTACATGTTGATTTTAACCCTCAGAATCACTGTTGCAAGATTTAAAGTGTAAATTGCAGGTTAACCACCACAACCGATTAATGTGTACATTAAAGTGCACAATATGGATATTTTAAAAAATTTCTGTCTTAAAATGCGTTAAAATAGCATTTATTGGGGTTTCTTCAAAGGTAGCGTGTTTTTTACCGTAACTGGGTGATGATGTCATAACAGGGAGCTGCGGGCAGTAATGCACTCACTCTGTGTGTGCTGTTTGAGGGAGAATAAAACGATTTGCGGACTCCCGCAAACTAGAAATATCTGAATAAAACGTAAAAACTAATACATTTTTATTCATCTGTTGCAAAAAATCAATAAGAACATCTAAAACAAAATAGAAACGGTTTACAGGCAGAGTTTCTATTTCTAACATGTCAGCAGCGAGGAGCGATGTAGCCAATCACAGACATATGTGTTGATTTCTTGAACGCAATAATAGCCAATCAGAAGCATTTACGATAGATTCCCCTCACCGCTCAAAACAGACTTTTTGTTCAGTGCTGAATTCTGATTCTGTATGCTGGCAAATCCTCTAATTATAACAAACATAGTGTAACGTTATATATTATGGTAGCTTCATTGATAATAACAGAGATGTGTGAGATCTCTGTGAACTGATGTCAGCTTTAGGAATTATTATGGGATCACACTTTGCGCGCAGTCATGCCAAACCATGCACGCAGTAGCCCGCTTTTTTTACACTTTAAATTGAGAAGCACAACAGTTAGCTTGTTAAAAAACACTTCTAATGGCATTGAATAAACATACATCATCTGTGTTGAGATTCTGAGGGTTAAAACCTACAAAAATAAATCATCTATTTTGCCGGGCTGATCAGGTTACCCTCGTCCACCCCACCTCTCTCTTTCCTCTCTTCCGTCAGATTCACATGTGAATGAAACAGCAGTCGTCTTCCTGACATCCAAACACTCTAGCCTGCTGTGCATCCTGTTTTTGGCCCTGTCCATATAGTTTTTTTAACACGTTTGGTTATCAAACTGCTCTCCTCCCTCGTACACAGACATCAGCCTCGGGCAGCTGCTGCGGGGGACGGGACGGGTCGAGAGATCATGTTTGCAATCCTTGTCTCGGTCCTCCAACATTATCTCTAAGTGTGTGATGTCAGCGGTGCATTTTAGCCACAACAGATTGCCTCAACGCTTCTTTTTAGACTGAATCTATCTATATCTGTCTGTCTGAGGTACAGGTGGAGCTGGGGAAGGTGGAGGGTTTCTGAAAGCTCACTGCACTGCTAAGGCAAATGCTACTCAAGTATTTGAAGGTTGAGCTCATTGGCTACTGATACGGCAGGAACCAATCAGCTGCGCCCTATAAATAGTGATGTGATTATGAACAGGTGAGATAAAGGACCTATTAGCCTGTGCCATCTAGAGTTTCTAAGACTATATTATATAATTGTGTAAGTAACAATATGGTGTTTATTGCAAAATATTAAATATACAAATTGAAACCATACTGAGTATCAAAAAAATCATAAATTATTGCTTAATTTTAATGATTTTATATGCAAATGCAAAAATAAACTAGAAAAAGATGGAGACAAATAATGCTATTTGTACTTAGCCTATATATTAACAATACAATTTTAAAAAATTTCCAAGTTTATCTTGCAAATTCAAAAAAATTTGTTTTGCTCAAATATGCCTGTAGGATGAAAAACTTCCGGATGAAAAAGTAATGCTTATTCTGTAGTGCACACAGCTGACACACATTTATGTTGCGTGTTTAAAAGCAGAAGAAAGCAAAGGCAGAAGAAATGCGTTTCTAAAAACAAAAAAACCCCGAAAATGTAGATCTGCATTTCCTGAAGGAAACAGCACCTGTGCAGTGCATGCCGCAGAAGAACAGTGTATGTTTAGGTTTGAGTCTTGATGCTGTGGTGTCGTGGGTGGTCTTGTAAACACTGTAAAAGCACAATTACACAGTCTGAGAAGCCTACAAAGCATTCATCAGACGAAGAGCACTAAACACATCTGAACTCTGTCTGAAAAGGCTTTTGGGTTTGTAAGGAAGGAGCGTGCCAAGATTTCCACTCGCATTGTGCCACGGTGGTATAATGAGACTCTGTTCACAGTCGCCCTCGTGCATTTGGAGGGAATGTGCATCAGGCCCGGCTGGGGTTGTGAAGTGTGGCAAATCTGGCCTAATTCTTCTGGGCCAGCAGCTCCAATCTGCCAGTGCCGTGCATGAGTCAGGACGGAGAACAGGACGGGATGATCCGTCTCTCCTTCGGCATAAACACCACACGACATGACCACGACTGCAGTCGGACGAACGGAAGAGAACTAAAATAATCCAGATGAAAATAATGCATGATAATGGTGTTGTGGAGGAAGGACGGAGGAGTAAAATAACAAGGTTAAACACAGCACAGAATTACATCAGAAAGAAATACAGACACAGGCACCTGCCAAAGAAACACAGTTTGAACCTAAAAATAGATGTTTTATAGAGAAAACATCCTCAGACAGGAACCACGTGTGACATTTATCGTTTTATATTGTATTGGACACATTATGTATTGACTTTCCACAGACTTTCATAGGAACTAAATAAATGATACTGCTTTCTATTCATGCACTACCATTCAAAAATGTGGGATTGGTAGGATTTTAAAAGAGGTATCTTACGTTCACTAAGCTTGCATTTATTTAATCAAATTGTAAAAATATTGTTAAATATTATTACCATTTAAAAATAGCTGTTTTCTATGTGGATATATTTTAAAATTTAATTTATTCCTGTGCTCAAAGCTGAATTTTCAGCATCATTACTCCAGTCTTCATGATCCTTCAGAAATCATTCTAATATGCTAATTTGCTGCTCAAGAAACATTTCTTATATAATTATCAATGTTAAAAACAGTTGTGGTGCTTCTTCATATTTTTGTAGAAACTGTAAAAAAAAAAAAAAAAAATTCACGATTATTTGATGAATACAAAGTTCAAAAGAACAGCATTTATTTAAAATCTTTGATAACTAGTGTATTTTAACCTAAAATCTTGTAATATAAAATGGCCATATTCATATATTCAGTTCCCAAAATCTAGCAATCGTTGCACGTGTGTGAAAGCTTCACAATTTACTTCGATGGGCTTTGGAAACCTAAAACTATTGGGGGTTTCTGGGAGGGTCTGTTTCGGTGCTTCACAAAAAAACATCTCGCTGAAGGAGAAGATCCGATGGCAGCAGAAGGTCATAAATCAGAGGACAGACCTTTTCACTTCAGTCTCTCAGACGTAACCTCCATTCTGTGGGGTCAGCGAGAGAGAGAGAGAGAGAGAGAGAGAGAGAGAGAGAGAGAGAGAGAGAGAGGAGAGAGAGAGGAGAGAGAGAGAGAGAAGAGAGAGAGAGAGAGAGAGAGAGAGAGGAGAGAGAGAGAGAGAGAGAGAGAGAGAAGGAGAGAGGAAGAGAAGAGAGAGAGAGAGAGGAGAGAGAGAGAGAAAGAGAGAGAGAGAGAGAAGAGAGAAGAGAGAGAGAGAGAAAAGAGAGAGAAGAGAGAGAGAGAGAGGAGAGAGAGAGAGAGAGAGAGAAGAGAAGAGAGAAGAGAGAGAGAGAGAGGAGAGAGAGAGAGAGAGAGAGAGAGAGAGAAGGAGAGAGGAGAGAGAGAGAGAGAGAGAGAGAGAGAGAGAGAGAGAGAGAGAGAGAGAGAGAGAGAGAGAGAGAGAGAGAGAGAGAGAAGAGAGAGAGAGAGAGGAGAGAGGAGAGAGAGAGAGAGAGAGAGAGAGAGAGAGAGGAGAGAGATGAGAGAGAGAGTGAAGGGAGGAGAGGAGAGAGAGAGAGAGACTCTGTGGGAACATGGCATGTGAATTACGGCTCTTTTTATGACCTCCTGACATCAGGACCTGAGAATGAATGTCAGAAAGTGTTTGGTGGAAAACACAGGAACATGACAGAAGTTGACCTTTTTTTGGCCCAGCTCACAACGTTAGATTTTTGGACTATTTATAATAAAATATGTGAATTAAAATTCATTCATTTTATTTTGCTGGTTTATTAAATCTGACATTGACTAAATAATAGTATATTTTATTAATAATATATAGCCTAATAACAATTTTATTCCATTTTAATTTTAATATATTAATAATTATATCATAAATATTAAATAAATACATTTTTCTACAAATGTCACTCAAAAAGACACATTTACAACATGCCATATCACCCTGTAGCCCAAGTTGCCCACTGAAGCTAAGCAGGATTGAGCCTGGTCAGTACCTGGATGGGAGACTCCTGGGAAAAGCAGGTTGCTGCTGGAAGAGGTGTTAGTGAGGCCAGTAGGGGGCGCTCACCCTGTGCTCTGTGTGGGTCCTTACGCCCCGGTGTAGTGATGAGGGCACAATACTGTCAAAAAGGACCGTCCTTCAGATGAGACATTAAACCGAGGTCCTGACTCTCTGTGGTCATTAAAAATCCCAGGATGTCTTTCAAAAGAGTAGGGGTGTAACCCCGGCATCCTGGCCAAATTTGCCCCTTCGCCTCTGTCCATCATGGCCTCCTAATCATCCCCATATCAGTCTCCTCTCCACCATGTGTGTGTGTGTGTGTGTGTGTGTGTGGTGTGTGTGTGTGTGTGTGTGTGTGTGTGTGTGTGTGTGTGTGTGTGTGTGTGTGTGTGTGTGTGTGTGTGTGTGTGTGTGTGTGTGTGTGTGTGTGTGTGTGTGTGTGTGTGTGTGTGTGTGTGTGTGTGTGTGTGTGTGTGTGTGTGTGTGTGTGTGTTGTGTGTGTGTGTGTGTGTGTGTGTGTGTGTGTGTGTGTGTGTGTGTGTGTGTGTGTGTGTGTGTGTGTGTGTGTGTGTGTGTGTGTGTGTGTGTGTGTGTTCTGGTGCAGTATGGCTGCCGTCGCATCATCCAGGTGGAGCTGCACATTGGTGGTGGTTGAGGGGATTCCCCCTTCTATGTAAAGCGCTATATATAAATGTAATGAATTATTATCATTAAAAGCAATAATGGCGTTAGCATAAGTTTCGAGAGTTTCGAGCTGTGTGAATCTGGACGAGAGGTAAGCGTGTTAGAGAGTCTACAGTGAGTAAGATAAGACTCATGTTATTGAGGGTAAAAGGTCTCGACAGTAACGTGATGCTTAACGTCTCTCTGTACAAGCGACCCACTGCCATCTTGTTAAAGTTTGTGTATAAGCTCTCCATGCAAATTAACAAGGACATTTCATTACAAATAAATCCATCACATTACTGTGTGCCATGTTTTGTGTGAATCGATATGATCCCTGATTGATCTCTGCTAGCAGAAGAACGTGCAGGTCTGTGATCGAGAGCTGCCGTCGCTGGAGATTTAGAGACTCCGGAGAACTGATCGGATTTCACTGAGGAAAACCAGGAGGAACATCAGGCCAACAGCTGTGCCATGTTTATTCCATGTTCAACGCACTATACGGTTTCAAGTGTACTGAACCATGAACACATCATTTCAAATGCAATGCCTTCTTCTTTTCCAAACGGTTTCAAGTCAGATTTGCTTTTTTTTCTCAAAACATATGTGCAAATGTTTCATAATGATGGTGATTCAAAAGGCCCGAGGCATCATGTACATGTCTGACCAATGCTGCACGGGAAAATGCAACGCCTGCTTTCAAACTTATTGGTTTGGTAAACATGATGTGTGTAGCCTACGCTGCCATTTTCTTTGTGCGTGAGAGTTCATTAACATGCGGTGACAATGGCGAGTGCACAAAGTTCAATATAACAGTGAAAGCCTAGGCCTACTTCACCTTTCCTCGAGGAGACAGCGAGTGAAGCAACACCTGAGGCTTCACATTTCCTGAACACACGTATTACATCATTATGATACATCACAAATCTGCACAAATTCCACAACACAATGCCAAATGATTTAGCGGATACAACTTAAAATACTCATCATTTATGGTCATACAGATAAGAGTAATATTGGAAACTGTCAATGGTCTGTTTTTATTGGTGTACATTCACACTAAAAACAAATCATTATGCTTTTGCAAAATAAATAAAACAAACAGGTTTACACTTTCTGCCGTCCCAATTCCCTTTCCATGAAGTTTGTGGAGCACGTCACAAAAAATAATCAAAACTCAGCGTATAGTCTACTACTTGTCGCACAGTTTTTTTTCCTTTTGTTAATCTGTATTTAAGTGAAATATATTTTGCATTTATTTATTCCTTTTATATAGCCTATATTTTTTTTGTTCTGTTTTTCTCCATTCACAGAAGAGCTGAACGTGCATGTGCATGTTATGTTGTTTAAGTGTCACCGGCCCACCGGTGGGCCCAAATTCATTACATTTTTAAAACAGTAATATCCTATACTAAACCTAAACTAATATTGACAAACTATATATCATTTGAAAGCTTACAATCTCTAGTTTCCATATTTGGTGATTGATTTTCAAAATAAATTACAGAGGAGCCATAATTTATCAATTTGCAACAAGAATACTTTCATACTCCAAAGGTGTTTAGACCTTTATTTTGAAATAGTGATGAACATGAAAAATTATGAAAGAAGGGTAGAAACCTCAGTTTGATTTCATGCCAAGAGTTCAAAAGATAGCATCCATTCAATTATTTTAGAAAAAAAAAGACCAAGTTTTAAATATAAAGAAAAAAAATATAGATTCACCATTTGTGGCAGGAAGCTATAACGCACATGCGTGTTCTTTTTATGTGTTTCTTAGAGGTTCAATTCATATCAAAATCTGCCATACTTCTCATATTACTTCTGAATAGGATGTCTACTTCATAAATTTATTGAAAATTGTGGAAATAATGGCTCAGATCACTCAAAAAATATATGGAAAGGGAGGCGCCCTTATATGGGCAGTAATGGAGTCATCTAGTGAAAAAGTTGGGTACTGCGCCCAAACAAAATCTTACTGAAAGCTCATTTTTTGAGATATCAACCTAAAATTTGAAACAAAACTTGTTCAGATTTTTGGCTTTGATTTTTTTGCAGTTTTAGAGTAGCCCAGGTTTTGAAAATATATATTTTATATAAGATATGAATAATTAAATTTTTTACATTGTACATTTTCATAAACTCGAACTTCTATAACTTTTTTTCTGTTTCACTTTCTCAATTTATTTCACTTCTACAAAAATCTGCCAAATGTCTTCTTTAAAACGAGACCAATCTTACGTCTATATTCCAAAGCATTCTTGAATTACAACCATTTAAGTTCGAAATGTGCATTTTCATGTATATTCAAAAAAAGGGGGGTGACACTTAAAGGGTTAAGCTGCTATTTGCGCATGTAAAACTGAACAAAACTCATTTAGTTAAAATGGGTAAAAGACACGCATCCATTCTAATTTAATTGTAATTTAACATCATTTTGTCGGTTAACTGTTAATGATCAGATAACAAGCGTTGGTTGTCGGTCAAAAATGAACATCCCAAACATCCCTGCATTACTCCAGTCTTCAGTGTCACATGATCCTTCAGAAATCAGTATAATAAAAATCCGGTTCAAAGTTCAAAAGAACAGTCTTTATTCGAGATACAATTTTTTTCCAACATTATAAATGTTTTAATTGTCACTTTTGACCAATTTAATGTGTACTTAATGAATAAAAAGTACAATTTTTATCACAAATAAACAGTTACGATACTGTTACACAGAAAGAATTGTGAGGATTTTTACTAATGCTTTATTTTTAAGCATGACAATTTGTGCGTATCAATCTTCAAAGTTGAATCTTATAAAGTTAAAGGACTGACCATGATCTATAATTATTGTTAAAAATGATTCCATTACAACATTACACTAATCAATTTATATTCTTAATGGTTATTTTAATGTTAACTGGATTTAATTCCCAATTTTTTTAAATCATTAAACCTTAAATTTAAAATAGAACAGCCTTCATTGTAGATGGAATGGGATCAAAAAGAAATTAAATGCTATCGCCCATTTTACTGACCTCAAAGTCTGCAGAGTTTGATGATAAAGCATGGGCAGTGATGGGCAGCTGGACTTCCGTCTAGTTTACATCTGGTTGTCCTTCTCTCTGTAATTGCAAGCAGTTTTTATGGGGCAAGAGTCAACAGTGCAGTTCCCACAGTCTAGAGGCCGGTCACGCTGGGCTTTAAGGGTTTTTCTCCGGGGATCAGGTACTTCTGGAAAGGTTAAATCAGATGGACAGGAGATAGGGGGAATTAGCCACTTTAGCTCCAAGACCTGGAAAAAGTCCATATGTTTTGCAAGGGAAAAGACCATCTGTGTTTGTTTGTGTGCACATGTGTGTCCCCGCTTGCACTCGCAGCGACCGTAGCGCTCAAATGAGAAAAGTCGCATCAAAGACTCGTTGGGGTGTGACCTCGCCCACAGTTTTTGGGGTGAGCAGTTCTGTATTTAACCCTGGTCAGCGTGACACAGAAGTACGTCTCTCCGCCACAGCGCAGAGTTTCAAACAAACCCCCTGATGGCAGACAGCTAGAGCAACATGCTTTATCACAATCAGAACATGTTTATGATTGTATAATCATGAGTCATGGTGCCATTTCGGCTATGATGAATGAGACTTAACCAGCTTCAGGGCGAAACAGGTGACTTGCTCTTTAAAATGTGCTCCATTTGCTCTGATAATGAGATAGACATCAGACTTATTCCAAAACCTATGATCTGCCTATGTATTTTAAGACATCACATGCATCATAATGAAGGTACATACCAAAATATATGCATGATAATTGTGCTTACTTTTAAAGAAACATTTTAAAAATCACACTTGGTCAATGCATTCTTACATTTAAATATAGAGTTTAATATAAGCATTGTTCTTAGAATCCAGCCTATAGGCACTAGGCAACAAGCTTGCAGGAATTCATTAGCAGTCTGAGTAAGAATTCATTGCAACCAATATCCTGTGGAGAAATGAGGCTTTGCTTTTTTCATAGTTTTGAAATTAGTTTCACAAAAACCCATCGTTTTCGCAACACACCTTAGGCAATAGTCTATATGGAAATATGTATATAATTGTGTATGTCTGAGAACCAGCTGTCTAAACCATCACAGGCCTATTGTACCAAAGTTGTTTAAAACAAATAGCTAAATAGTATACCTTATAATTATTAATAACAATAATAATAATAATTATGTAACATATTGTGGGTTTAAATTACATAAAACAGCAGGTTAAAATCGGAAAAAATATTTCATAGAAGCCAGATTGGCAAAAAAAACCCCCGTAAAATATGGCAAAGTCATACTTCTAGATCCTGTTGGTGTTTTCTTGCACTGTTAAGTTCGTTTTTTTCTACTCTTTTAGTATAAAATATCTTTTACCTGCATTACAGTCATTCATAGACATGTAGATTTAGAACTTTGCTGAAAAATAATAAAAAAAAAACTTTTGGATATCACTCTACATGTGACGGACATTGGTAATGCTGATCTTTGCTCGCTCCTTTGGAGGTATCTTGAGTAAAAAGGCTCTAAAGACCTGAACCAGAAGTGACGTGACCCGTTTTACAGAATACCTGCATTTGTTGGCATAACCCCCATACCAGTTCAAGGAAAAATATTATAGCCTATAATAGAGCTTATTTATAATTGTGATGTCTGGCCCATTTCTGAGGTTAACATTACTTCTTGAAGAAACTTCTTTTTTTTTTTTTTTTATCTACAATATAAGTTACAGCTATACTTCAAACATGAATTTCCAAGCTGCTTTTTTTTTAATGTAGTTTCTATATAAGGTAGGCTATAAAATACACATACATTTACATCCTTGTATTTAACCTTGGTCAGCTTGACACAGAAGTACGTCCCTCCGTTTTATGTTTTTAAAGAATTCAACAGCTTCAAATGTCACATTTGAGGTATGATTGTTCAAATTTACGTTGTTATAGAAAAAATGTAGGAATGCATTTGGTCTCTAAGGGTTATTCAAGTAAAATGAGCCTCCTTTGAACAGCTAAACTGAGCTCTGTGTGTATTACTTCAGGGTCAGTTACTCTGTGGGGGGAAACACCACAAACACTTAAAAGCTCTAAGTCAATCATACCAGCCACATTGAAAAAAAGACCTGTTATCTCAATCTAATCTGTCTACGACACAAACAACAGGCTGCTGTCACCTGAGGCGCTGAGCGGGGGCTTTGTCAGACACCTGGACATAAATGGCTAATTATGGAGATTTCTAGTGAGTATGTCGGTTTTGAACTGTCTTCTAACTTTTTTTAAATAAACATCCCCCTAAAGTTATTTTCATATCAAAGTAACCCTAATTCAAAGGCTGGCTTCTCAAACAGACACATGGGAGCTTACGTCCAGAGGAATGTCATGAGGAACTCAGTTTGTAATGACTTGTTGCTGACAGGCCGGACAGGAGGGGATGTTTGACCCTGAGCAGATCACGGTAGGTGAAAATAGAGGCAGATAGTTGAGATCTTCCCTCTGTTTAAGGCCGTGCAGCGCCAGGCACTGCCAAGTACGGTGTATATAAGCATAAAGAAGTCTTTTAGTCCTGTCTAGGATGGCCATCCGACACGTTTTAGGTTGGACAGTCTGGTTTGCAAATGCCATTTCCAATGCCAAGCCATTGTCCTCCTTTTAGGATCATCACTATTTTATAGCTTTATCCAATGGTAATAATTAATGTTAAATTTTGTATTAAATGACGTAGATTTAGAATGTTTTGCTCTATTTTGCCAACAAAAAAATTTCCAAACAGCCGCAACAGAGCAGTTGCATTTCCAATCAACACACAGGAGCGTTTCGTTCAGTTTGTTTCAGCAAATCAAGTGAACCAATGATTCCATAAGCCATTCATAACTTGCCTCATTCCTAAATTATTCTCAATCAAATGAATCAGTTGAATGAATAAATCAATGGCTGAGTCCGGAATCGCTTACTTCCCTGCAATAAAATAGGCGAAAAACTGTATGTAACAAAATAAGTAAGTCTGAATTCACAGTATAAAAGATTAAAGGCCCTTGCACACCGAGTCCGAAATTCGCGTCCGAAATTTTCGCACGTTAAAAAATAAATACGACCTCACGTTATGTCAATCACGCTTGCACACTGCCTCCGAAACTTTCGTCCATGATAAAAAAAAAATCGGGTTTGGGTTCGATTTTCTGCGTTTTTCGCTTCCGTAGCATTGAATGGTGTTTGAATGGTGTTTTTACAATTCAGAGCCACCAAATCACGAATACGAAAAAACACATACAGAAATTTCGGGCTGAGTGTGCAAGGGCCTTAAGCAACAAGTCCCCAGATGACCTAAGACTTCCGGCCATATTCTGAAGTGCACATACAATGGACAATTTACTATCCTATGAGGCCACGGGAGAGGATTTATGAATGGCAGTGAAGATTTTATTGGTATCAGCCCAATAGTGTCTTATTACTGCATTCATTGAATAAACTCATGCATTTAAAAAGACTAGCAAAGTTTGCCCTTATTGAATGCCCCTGGAATCAATTTAAGGGGTAAAGTTTATTTCTGCCACTGGTTTGGGATTATTTTTCAGTTTTATCCTGTCCTTTATCCTCCTCCTTTTGGTATTATAGAAATGGCAACTCTAGTCTTGTCACTTAGAGACTCAAGCTACTAGGTCTCATTTTGACTCTAGACGGGTCTTAGAGGATATAGAAAACAGGGGGAAGGGGATTTGAAGCTATATTAGCAGCACGGGTGCAAAGTAAAGACAACATCCCAAACAGCTGTAGAAACAGTAAATGGACACCAGCGTGGATTTGAGGCAGTAGGGAGAAGGGTCAAAGACACACTCTCATCCTGAAACACAATAAACAAACACACAACAAACTTTAACACATGCAACAATTCCTGTACCCGATCACTAACAATGCTCACATGTAAGGCCTTAAACATGCTTTGCACAAAAATGCAAATGCCATTCTCCTGCTCTACTGTTGTTCTGCTATGACAGTAGTTGACCTGTAAAAGAAAACAGATAGAAGAAGAGAATTTAATTGAAATCTCACTATAGCACCCCTTCAGGTAAATCAGAGAATGCAACAATTCACGATGCACAAAATCTCATAGCTTTAAGCACGTGTGCACAAGTTTCAGTATTACTTATACTATTGTAGTATTTATTAATTTTTATAATTTAATTTTGTTTTAGTTATTTTAGTACTTAAACTCAAAATGATTTAGCCTATTTCATTTTCTAGGTTTGAGTTTTTCCATCTAATATAATTTTAAGCTTTTTTTAATGACTGAAACTTATTTTTTATAGTTTTAGTTTAACAAAAACAACACTGACATGTTTCAGGTCTAAGCGTGCGTGTAAATAAGAGCACATCAATATTCATGTTTATGGGCAATGCACAAATAACTAAATCAATATTGATTTGTGAATGAGTGTCAAGGGGAAAAAGCTGCCCTCCCATGCTTCCCATTTACTTCCCTTCAAGCGTCATCCTGAGGCTGACGTCCATGATAGAAAAATTGACTAATAACATACCGAGAAATCAATTTTGAAGCGTTGTCGGCTCCCTTGCACGTAAACTAGGTCACATTTTCCAGAGAAGCAGAGGCTTCAGAAAAGTTTTTCTCCAGGACATGTTTGTGCCAATTCGCAAGTTGTTCTTCAGCCTATAACTTCCTCTCTTCATTTATGTAAATAACTAAGTCTTAAGGCTTGTTTGCATCAAGGTCGATAACTTTAACAACAAAAATATAGTACTAAAAATCCCAAAAGTTCTAAAAGTCCACACCACAACTATAAAAATAACGGAAAAGAGAAATGATATTGCATCACTTTCCGAACAATCTTGTCCAGCTGATCAATCATAATCTATCCTGCTTTAAGAGTTCAACATTTAAAGCGACAGAAAACAAAACTGAGGCGCATTTGATTTGTTGGTGTGCAGTGCACGGTAACATAGTTTCTTGGTGTGAATGGGCCTTTAATCCATGTAATAATGTTAAAATTGGCTCATTCTCAGAACCAATTTTCCCTCTTTTTACTTTCTTTTAATATGAAAATGTCAATTTATTTTTGATTCATGGGAAAGTATATGCATTAGCACCTCCAGGATGTTACTTTCCCCACACTTCTAAAATTTCTGTAAGCATTATGCTTGTATATTATATGGGGGGATGAAAGTGCCGGTAATCTCTTGAAATCTATGAACAAGCAGAAAAGTAGAGCTGAGAGTTTCTCAGGAAGCGTCTCCTGTGGCCTGCAGGCTAGACTGCATAAATAACCAACACATTTTCTTCCCACGTTTAGCTATTCCCTAAAAAAAAAAAATCACAGCTACAGCCTTTTTGAAAGGAAAGCCACTAAAGGATAGTCCAGTTGCCTTTCACTCAGACATCAAACGATAACAAATGGGCAATTGTGCCACATCAGAGAAGAAGCTCAGGTGAGGGGGTCAACACTTCCCTCTGTCACAGCTAACATTTGTTCACCGTAGTAATTGTATTTGAGTCTGTGTGTGTCTCTGTATCATGGGAAACTACACCTGGCCTCAGGCGGCTCTGTGTTTGTAGGTAAAAGGCATATGCATGTGTTTGTGCGATGATCTTCCAGATGGACCTGATGCCGGCTCAGATGAGTCACGAGCCGCTGTCACCCACAGGTGCTAACAGGCATGTCTGTCTGTTTTACGTGCGGATGACTAAAGTCTGGGCTGAGCTGGTATGTGTTTTATTATATGGGCGTCTTATAATTTCACTCATGGTTATGCAATACCTCACAAAAGACTGAGACGTCAACAAACTCTAGGCTGAACGCGAAGGAAATGCATGCCTATTTCATCTCAAATCATAAAGAAAAATAACAAATGCATTGCAATGAACGCAATATTTTGCATAAACAAAAAGCTTATTTTTAATAATAATAATACATTTAATTTAAGCTTTTCCAGAGCTTATGGATGCTTTACAATAGTGGTGCATTACAGTTTTTCTCTATTGGTTTGGCTCATTTCTTGAAACAGAAATTACATTCTCAAAACTCTAAGATCATTTGGCAAAACAGTCTTACAGTTCAGCACAACACTATAGCTCACTTGCAAAAGCTCATATCTATCCCAAAACTGTTCACTCATGCTTCAAAACTAAATTCCTTTCTCATATAAAGAGTCAGTGCCACCAAAATGGCAAAGATCCTTCTCAATTGCTTTGGCTCATTTCTTGAAACAGACCGGACGTTCTCAACACTCTTGGTGCTTTTGCCAAAATAACGTGAATGGTTCGGCACAACACCATGGTTCACCTGCAAAAGCTCATACATCTCCCAAAACAGTTCACTCATGTGTCAAAACTAAATTTCCTTCTCATTTAACCAGTCAGTGCCCCCAAAATGCTTCATCTCTTTGGCATTGTGTAAGCACTGCAAGCCAAAATGTTTAGATGTTTTGTCACTATGGCAGAGGACCATTGAAATATCCCTCATATCCACCTTTCAGTCTTAGCCCAGTCCTTCATTGACAATGGTTACTGTACTGTTTTTTTGTCTAGCTAACAGAATACAATTGTGTATAAAACTGAAAAAAAAAAAAGAAATAGGATTTTAGGGTAAGAGTAGCCTCCAAGGTTTGACATCACACATTGCACTCATACTGCCAAGGAAATTGTAACCATTATCATTCACACACATAAAGTAACTTCCATACATCAGAGTAAAAGTAAAATGCATACAGCATAATATACTGTAATATAGACACACAAACAAAAAACAATGAAAATGATATGCAGCCTACAGTGCTGTAAATAAAGCTGGAGTTTCACAACTAAGTTCTTCACTGGTCGCTGTCCTCACCCTCCTGGCCATCCACACGCTGCTGTCTGTCTGACCACAGATTATCATCCACATCACAGTGCATATTCTCCCTTACGATGCAACGAGGGAAGAAACAGCGTGCATGTCGCAACCATCCCCTACACTGATCTCCTGTAATATCCTCATACTTGTTCATTGCATGGAGCAGGGACCTCTGATCTTGAGCCTGATGCTCATACACTCTCCACCTCCAAGCGGAGAAATACTCCTCGATAGGATTGAGGAAAGAAGAGTAAGGTGGTAGGAACAACATGACCATACTTGGATGAGTAGTGATTGTGGTAGGAGCACCTACAAGACCTCTCTCATTTTCAGGGATCAAATAAAAATGATGGCGGCCCAACCATCATCCACCGTGGCCCGGTGGCCAATAATATTACGGCCATGTCTTCGGCCCTTGGCCAGGTTGAAGATAGCTTCATCCACAAACACGAGGATGAGATGGGTCTCGTTTCCTTCCAATGCCATTATTATCCAAACCTGGGGTACATGTACCCCTATGCAGGTAGGGGGTATTTGACAGAAAAGGGAGGAGGGAAATCATCAATAACTAGACTTACTGAACTGACTAGACTAACTGTTACAGTAAAACCAACAGTATTAGATAGATATACATGGGAGGAACTAATTGCAGCTCTTTGATCCCTTTTCTTTTTGTCATTTTCACTGTCAATTGCTGTAATAAATTTATCAAATGTTCCAAGTGATTCATATATGGTATTCATGGTATTATGTACTTGACTAATTTTGACGATTGAACAGACTATTGTGCATGTGATGACTTATACAATGATATGACGCTGACAGGTTTTGGAGCGAAAAACCATTAGACTGAGAATCAACAATCAGTTTAGATCAACAAGATCTTTTCACTTGGAAATTGTGCTAAATGTAGGCTACCTGTACTTAATCATTTGCAAAGATGTACTGAGACTTTGAGACATGTACTTAGGCATTTGCAATTTGATGAACTGAATGAGTTATTCAATTCTGTTGTGAAAAATTGCCAAGTGGTTTGGAGGTTTGTCAATGTAGTTTTGAGAATGTAATTTCTGTTTCAAGAAATGAGCCAAACCAATGGAGAAAAACTGTAATACATAGCCAATGACAGTTGCAAACACAAATGATGATGATGATCACATTACATACTTTTTTTGCATGCATTAATGTTCACGACAATTAAGCACATTTAACCCCTACATTTTGTGTGTGTGTGTGTGTGTGTGTGTATTTTGCATTATTCTTAATGATGCTAATTATCCAGATTATTACAAAAAATACTGTAATACAAATAAAACATATTTTTTTATTAATCTGCATAAATGTTGTACAACAAATAAAATTTGGATAATATATTATAGGATTTTTTTTTTTTGCATAAGAGATTGTAATGTGTGTAAGTGTCATCTAATTTTTTTAAATATGGTCCAAATTTTTTTTTTCGCAAGATCTATCCATTTCAGACACACGATACTCTCTTGATTTCAGTTCCAAAATGCAGTGCAGGATATACTGAAGATGATGTATTAAAACAGATGATAATCTTCAAAATTACCAATCCGTTCTATGCTATAAAATCACTGAATTCATAAAATCACATGTTTTTTTCATATACTGGCTGCATTTGTTACAGACACAAAGTTCTACATTTTAAGTGTTACCTTAATACAAAGACAGCATTTGGGCGATTTCATTAAAAACTGAAAGTCAATCCATCCAGATTCATATCACGTTGGTTGCCATTAGCTCTATCTGTGTCTGCTGTAATGAGTTATATGTTCACGCCTGCAACCTCTTCTCACATCACCTGTATGAGGAAAGCATACCTGCAGGCCATAAAATATCCAGATCCTGCATGGAGCCATATGTTATGACAGGCTTAGAGCAGGTTATATTACTGTGAGTGAGACAATAAAAACAGGAATTCAAGTATGTCTCATGGATCTGCATTCATCAGCCTCAGAATGGAGTCATGAGCGTCTCCATGAAGCACATGACATTAAATGTCCTGCTATTTACCAGTTTCCCCCAAAATAATAGGTGTTTATTGGTTGTAGGCTACAATAAAAATAGGGAAACACTGTCATAAACAAAATGATAGAAAGATTTTGTATACTTACCAACGTTATTGTTTGAGGGATGCCCCATTCATTATTATGATTTTTAAGGTTGTTTGATAGGTCAAACGCGATGTAAAATGGTTATATGGCCTTTAAAAAGACGCTGTGCCGACCTTGTGAGTATGTTAATAAAACACATGCTTTCTGGTAAAATAGAATAGCTTCTGTTTATAGCTAAAGCATCTCAGCAACAGGCTTTGGTGATGTTCGGTTCGTGAGCGAATCGTTCATCTGAACCTGTTCTTTTTAGTGAGCTGGATAATTACTGTGGTTTCTATGTCCTGCACTGACACCTGCTGTTCACTACTGGAAACAGCAGGGAAACCTCATAAATATATTAAAATCTCATTACATGTTTTTGCATTAGAACTTTATTGTATCATAAAATAAAACATCAAAGCAGGAAAAATCAATCAATCAACGTGAGAGCAAACTTTGAACAGACAGCAGACACAAAGCCTCTTTGAGATATTGTGTAAATACACTTATCACGTTGGACTTCAGGAGTTATGAAACATTATGAAACAGACAGAACACTGCATAAACTACACCGGACACATATTCTGTAAACCTTCACCCAATAAAATAAAATGAAATGAGAGATTCCCCAACTTTATCAATTGCATTGCTAAATATACAATACACAAAACGTGTTGTACGTGTGAAATTATATAAACTAGCAAAATCAATTATTTGATATACTCTTTTCTTGAGGTGAGATTGTTCCACTAGGTTTTTCAGATCACATTTCATCTTGATGATGGGCTTTATATTATTGGGCTCAATTGATTTATGCCTATTACATAAATTAATGAAATTAAATCTAAGGATTTTCTATTTATTCACATTATGACATCATTCCCTGCAACAGTATGTACTTCATTCCTATAATCAAATTTACAGTGTTGCTTTTTTAAGTGAAGTGAGTAATTTATGCTTTTGCGATTTGCAAAAATAATGAATATTTAAAATAAATTGTTTCTAGGGTGTTATTGTGCTTAAGGTGCTTGTAGTGAACTGATTTCGCTTGACAATAAGAAAATAGTAGTTATATAAACTTAACTTTAAAGGGATACTCCACTTTTTTTGGAAATAGGCTCATTTTACAACTCCCCCAGAGTTAAACAGTTGAGTTTTCCCGTTTTCGAATCCATTCAGCCGATTTTCTGATATTTAGAAGAATATCAGTAAGCAGACAGTTTCTGATCTCATTGACTCCCATAGTATATTTTTTTCCTACTATGGAAGTCAATGGGACCAGAAACTGTCTGGTAACTGATATTCTTCTAAATATCAGAAAATCGGCTGAATGGATTCGAAAACGGTAAAACTAAACTGTTTAACTCTGGGGGAGTTGTAAAATGAGCCTATTTCCAAAAAAAGTGGAGTATCCCTTTAACTTATTTGTGGGCTATACCTTTTTTTTTCTTCATCAAGTTAAATAAACTGTTCATCTACACTGTAAAAAATATTTTAGCAATTTAGTTATTTCAACTTATTTTTTTAACTAGATTGTCCAGACAACAAGAAATTTTAAGTTTTCTTGTCCTCAACTTATCGAAATAAGTTAGTTAAACTAAAAAAACCCCATGCAAAAAGATAACTCAAAATAATGAGTTAACTTTTTTTACAGTGTACATGCTTCAGATATTAGTATACTTAACTCTCATAATTTCCTGATGTTTCACTGTGTTTGTTAAAGGTGAAGCATGCAATTTCTGCTGCAGATTCAGTATTTTATCACAAAAAATTACACACATCACCTTTAATAACAGACGTTTGTGCGAGTTTCCCATAAGCGGCAGTTCCCACACGAATGCCAACCAGTCCAGGCCAGAAGAGGCCACAGTGTCGGTCACGGTCCATGCTTTTAAACGGGGGAAATGCGATCACATCTGTGCGATAAGGCTCATATGAAGCACTGTGGCCCCTGAGGTCTGAACTGTGATAACCCTTCTCTAGTTCTCGACTTCCACTGTTGGCTAGTTGCTCTTGGCCATGCTTTTGGTCTTCAGCTCAGCCAGTTTGCTGGTGACAAAGTTCCACTTGAAGGCCGGTGTGTCTTCACTCCCTCCTCCGAGTGTGGTGTACTTGGAGAAGCTGTTCCCCGCGCCTCCATCTCTCTCCTCCTCCTCCTCTCTCTCCTGTCCGGCCTGGTGTTCGAGGTCTTCAGCTCTCGCCCCGCTCTTGTTCTCCACCTCCTCCTGTCCGCCATCTCCTGCCTCCTCGGCCTCCGCTTGCTTCATCGCCGCTGCCTGGTGCCACTTAGTTGAAAAGTTATCCCAGAACCCAGTGTTTCGCTTGTTGGGTCGTGGAGGCTCCTCCGGCTTCACTGCCAATGGACTGTGTGGACGATAAAGGAAACAACATATACTGTAGGCCTATTAGCAACTCGCAATTAAATTTTTTCTGATTAAACAATGTTTTTTTTGCAAGAAACATAACCACTGTTCAAAGAACTTTAGTCATTTTATTCAGCGAGGATGCATTAAATAAATCAAAATGGACAGTAAATGCATTTATAAGGTTAAAAATAAATGCTGTCTGACTATCTATTCATCAAAGAATCCTGAAAAAAGTCTCACAGTTTCTACAAAAATATAACGCAACTGATTGCCGAACAAGCAATAGTCGTCATTTCACCGTCTAGGTTAACTAGACCCGATTTAGTCCGGCTATGAGTAACCCACTTCTAGCCAAAATAACCTTGAATTTGTTTACATAGCCAAAATAACTTGCGAGATGTATGATATTCCATCATGTAAGCAAAGTCAACAGTGATTACAAGGTGTTTGGTTTCATTTCTTTGACATGTTCTATGCGTGGCCTGTGCATCTATTATTGGGCTATGGTTAGATGTCTAGTAATTTTTCACTGACAGCCCAAATTTTGCCTTGTTTCAGCAGACGTCAGGGCTGTGTTTAGACATCTTTTAAAAGCAAAAATGTTTGCTAGGTGATAATAATCAGAAATGTTTCCTGAGCATTAAATCAGCATATTAAAATGTCTCTGAAGACTGGAGTAATGATGCTGAAAAGTAATCTTTGCAGCACAGCAATAACTTAGCCTACATTTTAAAACTTATTTAAATAAAAAATAATTGTAATAATATTTCACAATATTACTGCCTTTACTGTATTTTTGTTCAAATAAATGCAGCTTTGGTGAGCAGAAGAGACTTCTTTGAAAAAAATATTGTGCCAACCTTTTAACTAAAAAATTGTTTGACTATATTTAGCTCTTGTGTAACTGTGAAATGGTTCTTGTATTTTTCCCTGTCTGCCGCAAGCAGCTTTAATACAGAACAATTAGTGAATAAAACAGGCTTTTCAAGTAAGAAGATGGAAACTTTTCTTTTGATCGTAACACTCACTGATCTGCTGCCGGCTGGGTCTCGGCCTCCAGGAGTTGGTGTTCATCATCCTGGGTGAATAGAGACGAAACACTTTTCCAGCCTTTCGCTCCGGCTCCCTGCATCTGAGGAGGAATACACACATTCACACACTCAAACCAACAAACATCAGTATGTCTATACGCTGTTGACATGAAATGTCCTGAAGTGTGACGTATTTCATCTAAAAAAACAATTTTTTTTATGTTTGTGTATATGAACTTACCCTGCACATGTGTTTGAAGCACACTCTTACAGTGTGCAGTATATTTGTTTTGTATTCAATAAAACTTACTCTCTTGGCCAGCTGTGTCATTGCACTGGGTCCTTCATCAGTCTGGATAGGTATTATATCTTCAGCCGCATCACTGACCTTCACAGACAAATATTAATCAAAGACAAAGTTATAATGGTAATATTAAATAATATTATTGATCTGACTGTACTGACACTGTTGTATGAGAACTGAAAAGAGCTAGACGATGAGATCACTGTTTTCTACAGAACAGCTTTAATGATGAAATGAACTGATTTAATTATTTACAGCAGAACTCCATCAACACTGATCTGACTTCAGATGAGCAATAGCAGTGTTTCTTTTAGAGCTGCTGTACAGACCAGATGAGCTGTTTTCTGTTATTTCCATTTCCCTGCTACACTGTAAAGCTGCTTTAATGCACTATATAAATAAAGGTGACTTAATGGTCAGTAAGAGGTAAAAACAAATGATGGATAAAGAGAGTTTACATAATTACAACATTTGTACACTGAACAACATTTCATTCAGGTCAAAAATATTACATCACTGAATCCACCTAAATACATTGATTTGCACCAACAAAAGATAATTGTTATGCGTTAAAACAGGTAGAATTCACTCTTTAAAGTAGTAATTGCAACAAAACACTTCTTACAGTGCTTACTGTGGTGTTTGGTGAAACTACATCCAGGTCCTTTTAAAGTCACCATGAAATCAAAATGAACTATTCTTATTTTTTATGGAATATTGCTGTATTTGTTGTAAATGATGTATCATTATTTTATTTTTAAATTCATGTGCCTAATCTTTAATTAAAATATCTTCCCCTCCCTCTTGCAGATCTTCTCTTCTCTGATGACGAGGGCGGGGCAACCTGTCAATCACATGAGATCATCCAATAGCAAACCACAACCATCCAATCAATTCACAACAGAAAAAATCAAGCCCCGCCCTACATTTGTTCTTGTTTGCAAAGCAGTTTCACCCGGATATATGTCACTATAGGGAAGAAAAGATTAATTGCAATTTCCGTTTCATGCCGACTTTAATGCAAGGATGAACAAAAATGTCAAACAATACTATTATTGCCTCTGCAAAAACCATCAAACTCTAGCTTAACTAGTAGAAATCTTCCTGATGGCCAGCTAAGACAAGCAAACAATACATTCAATACAATTCATATACTTCTAAATTACTGTTATGAATTTGGAGCAACTCCCATCATGCGTTTACTTTATGCATTTAAGAGTCAGCGTTGAGTCAGCGCTGAAAGAAAATAAAAACATGCATCCGATGTTTATCTTGAGTACAATGCTGTAATCTGTTGGCATTGTTGTGTGTTGTATCAGACTATGGAAACTATGCAAGTTCACACTGGTAAGTGAGAGGTTTCACAGACAGGCGAGAGCTGTGGGGGGATCTGCCAACAAGTCCAACACACCCAGAGTATGTTATCCGTCTCCAGTCAACCACTGGAATGCCATCCTATTCCTATCACTGAGTCCTGTAGATCCCGTTACAGGGCCTTGAAAAGTCAGGCAAGGTTTCCTCGATCAGATACTTGAAAGAATGTTTCAAATATTCAATGCATCCAGAAACTCAGAAATGCATTCATTAGTGCTTTAAAAACACATGCTTTAGCCACTCAACATATAGTACAGGAACTGAGGGAAAACTGTCTATAATCAAATAAGAATCCACAAGAATAAACTGATAATTGATGCGATTCACATAGCTGGCTCTTATTTTATCTTTTATTTAATGTCACTCAATGCACTTAAAATGTTTGATTAAGGCATTTTGTGACTATTTCTTTGGTAAAGTTGGGAGAAATCTAACATTGATAGCGTTCATGCATATTCATATTCATGTGATCCCATGCTCAGAGGTCCAGTACTAGCAATAGACTGATATACTGGACTGGCTGATGTCTTATAAATACAATTATGTATATAAATCCACCATTGGGAATCCTGCTTTTCTAGATATCGTTGAAACTTAGGATTTAGTTGTTCTTTTCTCATTTAAATGTTTGTCGATTCACTCATTTTGAGCAATCACTTTAGGTTTATCTTGCTCATTGCAAACAGCTGTTATTTACTATAAAGATGTATTAAACACTATAAACTATATATAAACTATACTATAAACACACTCAAAAATATTTAGGCCTAAATTCAAGATTTATGCAACTGAATTGCATAGAAAAAGTATATCCGTTTGGATTACACAGCTTTAAAATAAACAAACTAAACATTTAAGTAAGATTTCTGTAATGCGTTTTAAACACAATAACCAGGTTTATATTGGTCTTTAATAAATCCAATCTCTATAATCGACTATTGCTTGTTCCACAGCTAACCATATTAACCATGTTCATACTTTTGACCTGAATAAAAATAACTTGTTTTTGCAACTAAGACATTCTAAGCAATATGAATGAATGCATTTTGCAATGATGTGAATAAAACCATGCAAATAGTTCACAAATTTTACCCGTTTCATTCATGTATGACTGACAATATGTACCGCATTAAGTTTATTAGTTTGTTTATGTTAACTTAAAACGCTCTAATCCAAATGGATGGAGATTTTAAATGCAATTCAAATACATAATACAAATCTTGAATGTAGGCCTAAATATGTTTTGAGTGCATGTTCACTCATATCTGACACCCATATTGCCTTGTGCTGCTGTTCTGGGATGTACCTCTTCCACCGGTTCCTCGTCCATTTCTGGGTTGAGGGTCTTCATCACTTTACTCTTATAGACTTTCCACATGGGATTCATGACGGACACCTTCAAAAACTCCTCAGATGTGCTCAAAAACAATCCAAGGTATCTCTAAGCCACCCAGCTTTAGTTTAGAACTTAATCTTTAACAATATTCCTGTTCCATCTGTAAAAGACAATCAGTTTTCAGTGCAAAATGAAAACAAGCTTCTCCTCATTGTCTTTATGCGGACACTTTGAATGAAAAGAAAATTCAGGCTGCTAGTCGAGTCCGCGAGTTCAGTGTGAAGTAGATGAAAGGGGCACCACACACACCACACACACACACACACACACACACACACACACACACACACACACACACCACACACACACACACACACACACACACACACACACACACACACACACACACACACACACACACACACACACACACACACACACCACACACACACACACACACACACACACACACACACACACACACACACACACTCAGAAGCCCAGCATCGGTTACCTGGAAACAGGTGTGGGTTTCCTACTGAATATTTCAAGCATCTCCGCTAATAGTTGAGCCTTCATTGTTGGCTGCTTTAAGAAGAGCAGGCCGTGTAACATTAACCCTGCAGAATGAACATATATAGACACTAATAAGGTCAGATCTTTGGTTGTGACAATGTGCTATTATTATATTACAGTTTTTTTTCGATTGCTAAACGACAGTGAGCACAACTGGAGCTACATGTGCAAAACTCTAACTACAGACTGCAATACCAACAGTCACCTGAGCTAAACAGTTCACATCACCTGCAAAACTCACTCCAAGCAACACAACTCTTAACACATGGCTCAAAACAGGCTCAGTGCAGCCAAACACTACACACAACCCTCACTGAGATAACACACACTGTCACTCAGAACACACTGAGAGTAAAAACACTAGCATCAAACACCAATACAGAAAATACTAACTTTTCATCTTTACAGTTTGAACAATTTCAGTGACTTCATACAAAGTAATATTTTCTTCAAAGAAAAGAGTGGCATTCTTTCACATGATTTATTTACATTTTTAGAACATAACAATTCTTTACGGTAAATGAAAATTAGCAGTTTGCTTCAATAGTCTGAAGTAATTTACGGAATTACAGTAACATACATTTACAACAACCATGTCAACAATAGCATTTTCCTGCGCATCTGAAAATATTTTTCCTCTTCCTCCTGTTAGGGGCAGTCTTTAGGTCCTGTTGTAAAAATATATTTTACAGTCAAACTTACTGTAGTATATATCTGTGTAAATATTCTATAATTGCAATACAAAATAAATTCCGGTATATTACAGTTTTTTTACAGTCGCTAGGACCCATTTTTCAATACTTACGTAAGTCACTTTTTCAAAACTCTTCACACAGTTCTCCTAACCAACTTTCAGCTCGGCACAGCAGTTCATTTCACATTCAAAATGCACTAAAACTACCAAATCACTTTATACATATCTCAAATCAACACATTCTTCCAGAACACTAGCAAAGGTTGACAGCCAACAAACACACTTTATCACCCACAAAACAATAACATAAAAAACACTAACAACAGGTAACTTTATACAATGTTTTCCTATGTAAATGCTTTCTTTCTTCTACCTCTCTACTGTTTAGAATTCACTGCAATATATGTTACTAGAATGAATTAGACATCATGCAGTTGTTATATTTGATGTTTTTGGAGTAATTCCAAAGTACAACAATTTGTATACACACCATCCACCGATACAGATACAATAGGAATCAGCTGTGGTTGGTCCAATTGTTTTTATACCATTTAATTTTTAGATTCTAAATATATTTCATTACAATACTGTAGAAATGTGGCAAAATGCTGTCTTATAATTATTCAGTTTTGTATTATGTTATTGTTTTGAACATAAGTTTAACAGTTTTGAAAACCGTATGTAAGCATGTGCAAATTGGCCTGTAGGTACACAGAGTTTTGGCGGTTGTTGTGTCGAAGTGAGAAAAGAATTCATGTAATTTGAAAGATGTAATCATTGAATGCATTTTGTGCCAAAGCAATGATAAATGATCCACAGATTAGCCCACATATACTTCTGTTGTGCTCACTGTGTGAAGAGTGAAGAAAAAGTGACTTAAGTATTGAAAAATGGGTCCTAGCGACTGTGAAAAACTGTATATATATATATATATGTTTGAATTATCAAATTGTTTGAAAGGCACAAGGCTGAAATCTATTCTGTTTTGAATGTGTGGTTCACAGTTTTGACTGCAGTGTGTTAGCATTTGAACAAAGTGCTGTAAATCCACAGTGTTGTGCAGGTTGTGGTTAAAGTCATGGGATAAGTGTGTAGAGTTTTGAAAACTGTGTTCAAGCAATGAAAAACGAACTAGAGTTTGGTCCACATGAACTGCTGCTGTGCAGACTGTAGTTAGAGTTTTGCACTGTCGTTGAGCAATCGAAAAAAACTGTATTATTCAAAGAAGGATATTCAATAATTGTTCTTTGAAAACACCAGAAAGGAATGCGTTTTTTAAACACAAACCTCCCCAGGTGAACATGCCCAGGTAAGCCTATTTCACCCTGGAATTAAAAGAAAGTATTACTGTAAAAGAGAAAATAGCTTAAACAAAATAATTATGACAATTAAGCACATTATCCTAAAAGTCTCATAATTGTAAAGGCAGTGGTTCTCAACTGGTTTCATTTTAGGACTTTTGCATTGGATATCAAGTGATGACCCTACATCACTAACACTGTTTATACCTTTATTAGAAAATGTGTCAGATTTGTAAATCCACACACACACAGCAGAAGTGACAGCAACAACGTGAGAGTTTTCCTCTTTGCTATACTACTATATATGATGTTAGTTGCATTTTATTATTTATTTTTGTCCCTGCTGTCTGTGATGCATCAGAACAGACTTTATTTTAAAGACATATTTTTCCCCAAATTCTTATTATGTAATGCATCCACATTTTGCTTTTGATGTTTTTTTTCTGTAATCCCTGATTATTATTATTTTTATTAATTGAAATAAAGCTGAATACTGCAAAATATACATATTAGATGAAAAACTTGAAATAAAAAAACTCAAACAAAAATTAGAAATGTTGCCTTAATTGGCAACTAACTAAAAAAAGTTGAAGTTGAAGTACTAAAATTATGTACTAAATCTAAAAATAAAATAACTGCCAAAGCACATCATAAAATGACACATAATAAATCAAACAAAAATAACACCAATTATTTTACTATAATAAAATAATTTATTTTAATCAAATTAAAGACAGTATATATAATAACAAATGTATCATGATACAGAAATATGAAACAATATAAATAAAAGATCATAAACATCATTAGGGTTTATTCTTTACTTTACAGTAAAGAGAATTTGGGGTAAACTATGTCTTTAAAATAATGTCACGATGCAAAACAAATCTTAAGTCCCTTTCTTTATGTAAAATACTTTATTCCTTTCTTCTTTTTGTATTGATATTTATTAAAGGCATAAAATGTGACCAGGACATGTTTTAGCGAGATTCATCCCTTTTAATTTGAAAATATCAATAGACAAACATCTGAAAAAAAGAAAGGGTTGATCAAAAGGAGGGTTGTTTAAAGTTGACCCTTTACCTCTGTGTGTTTTCAGAAGAGGATGGGTCGCTGACCTGCGCTTTCATGATTACTATAAGGGCCAGCGCATAGACTCCAACTACCAGAATGATAATGTTTGTTGTGTAATTTCACCTGACACATTAGTTTCCTGTAGCTTGTTTCTTGTTAACCTGATCTGAAGTATCCAACGCAATATATGGAGGCAGACATTATTAAAAATGTATGCTTTTGAGGTGTCATTTACCTTCGCAACAGATGGCGATCACTTCATACTAGAGGACGATTTATAGCTTTTCAGTTTTCTGTTTAGCCTTTACTTTTACACAACTAAATCTGAGACATATATTTGAACCTGGAGCTTAAACCGTTTCGATGCCTTAAGTGACTTAAGCAACATTTTCTTTAAATGCAAACCGGATTAAGGCTTGAAACCATTGAGGTCGTAACTTTTAAGTAGCATGAGTTCGAAACCCTGTATCTGGGAGAGACTCGCATCACATGCAGAACTGGCAGATCTCTCTGAGAACAAGCGCTCTTGATGTGCTGCATTGAGTTTCACTAGTTTCCATTATTCAGAGGGCTCTGGCACGGCTATTCATGCCTGGGAACCAAATCCTCCTTCTGTCGCACACAGATCAACCAATCACGACAACAGCCCAGGCAACTGTGAACATCCAATAATCAAATCATCTGCATGCAAACTTTCATTTGCATGTTGTTACAAACCAGCTAGTTGTGCCACAAACCCAGCTTGACTACTTTAAATGAGTTGTTTACCCAAACATGACAATTCTGTCACCGTTTGGTTCAAGTAGTTGCGAAAAAACCTCTAACATACAAGTCATACTGTAAGTTCTCAGGTGTGTGAACTAATGCCACTGCCAGTTTACAGGTGGGGCCCTACAAACCCAAGGGCCGACATAAGTGTACACATTGTGTGAATTAAAACCTTTCACTGACAGGATTGAGCACGACTTATAGGCACCAACAAGATGTTTAAAGCTCCACATATATCAGAAGAATTGCATTTGACAGGCTTGACATCATACTTTGCCCGTTTGAACCTGATCCTGATCATCATCATCTCTGAATGATGATGTGCATGTCATCCGCAAAAACCTTTACATCAGTTATGGTTTTACCAAGGAGTTAAGGAGAGCGGCACGGCTAAAAGACGGCTTGAAAACTTGAACCTTTACAAGAAGGTTTTTAAGTGTCAAAATTATAACTATCTGGCTTCAAATCAAAGCTTATTGGCAAAAATCCATCATGTTTGCACACCTAAAAGTGACCTTATGCAGAAACACCCAAGATGACTCAACTGTTTATTTGATTTAGTTTATTTAACCTTTATTTGACTTCAGAACAAGATTCTTGTTTATGCATTTATATACACCCTGGCTAAAAAAATGTGGGGCAAGTGACTGGAGAAACTGAGGAGAATTATATCCATGATCCTTTAATCCATAGTGATTCATGTCCAGTGAAAAAAACTGAAACAAAGAGTGGATCCTTCAGCGGGATTCATCCACATGGAAGCTCAAAGAGAGCAAAAGATATTTTAAAACTCATTCAACTACTAGCTGACTGGATTAAAAGAGAATAAAAAAGAATAAAACATAAATTGTTTTCTGGCCAAAAATGACTAGAATAAGACGTTTAACCCTGTCTAGAATGAACAGCATTGCGTTGTATCATTGTATTTCAATGCATTTATTTGAATGCCGTAAGTCAAGAATTTCATTGCGCTACTTTACGAACCCTCATTAGATTTTCCTAACTTTCTGGATGAAATAACAGTTTGAAATAACTGTTTCTAGAGTTCAGGGTTGTTTCTTCAGCTTTGTACACTTTTAATTCCCGGGGTTGATTTTTATTCAAAACAACATTTTCAACTGTTATTGTTAGATTAAACCTCTCCTGAAAACATACCATCATCATTTATTTTTACTAATTTTCAAATACCATTAATCTATAGTTTTGGTGTCCTTTCCAACAACATTATACCCCTAATAATGTTTTTTTTTTTGAAGACAAAAATCGTGATTATTACTTTTTTATTATAACTATGCAATAACAATAGAGCCAGTCAGATAAAATGAACATAACCGATCTGTAGCCTACTGGATAGTCTATGAACAGTAGAAAATTTACAGCATTGGCTATATCAGTGAGGATGTGCTATAGGCAATATTTTCAGACTGTATTAAAGTGTAAATGATAGCATGTCACTCAATTTGTCAGTAGACTAAATTAATTACAGAAACTGTTTCAGTCTCACAGAAGGGCTGGATTTGGATTAAAGCCTGGGCGTTTTAGGGTGAGGCATCATTTATTAAAACGACACTCATAACCACAGATTCATTCACCTCAGACACGCTGGGAAACTTTTTCATTTCTGACATCTCAAGGTAATGCTTTTAGAGGTACTTTTATATGCAACTTACCCGCACAGTAATTCTTAATATTTACTGATTAAAACTGATCTAGAACTTGTTTGTGTGTCATGATGAAGAAGACATGTCCACCTTCAAATCTGCTGTTATTCAAACTTCTTTTTCTTGCTCAGCTTGTGAAAATGGAGTCTTTGTCTGCTGCAAACACCTACTTTTCCCTCGACCTCTTCAAGAAGATCAGCGGAGGAAACGCATCAGGAAACGTGTTCTTCTCTCCTGTCAGCATCTCCTCGGCTCTGGCCATGGTGTCGCTCGGTGCAAGAGGAAACACAGCGGTTCAGATGATTAAGGTGATCTCATGTTTTTTTATGGCCAGTTGTTTTTCCTTTAATAAAAAGGACAGATTTCTATACATGAAATTTATCAAACACGGATTATTAATTGTGTTGTGTTTAAATTCTGCATTCTTTCAAATGGAATTCAAGCCAGGATTCTAGATTCTATTTATAATGTTGCCACAATCCTTTACTGATGTGTGATTTTTTGCGTGATGCTGAGATTTGTGCATGTAGAGACAATACCAACATAGTCTCATGCAGTTTCACATAAAAGCCAGGACACTGAAAAATATGGTCATTGTGGGTTGGGCTGTTTGGGTTGTTAAAGTTTCAGTTGTGAATTAACGCTCAGTCTGTGTCATTTGAATTGAAAAAAGATACCAACGTGTATGGAGTAAATCGAGGCTTGGATGTGTTTGATGCATCATGTTCCATATTGTAAACTATCTGAGGAAGGCATTCACAAAATGTTGAAGTTATCAGAATATAATTTTTTTATTTTTATTCTAACAATCTGATGCTGTGTAGGTTTTGGGCTTTGGTCCCAAAATCGCCGGCGCGACTCCAGCACCTCATCAACCAACCCAAAAGCCCCAGATAACATCTGGCGTCAAGGGTCAACATGAACTCCCAATGACGCAACAAACCCAGAAGTGTGAGATACCTGCCGAACTCAAGGTTCAGAATGAGTATTTATATGAAACACTATAATCTTATGACTTACTGATTGTAATAACAGCTGTACTTGCTGTAGTGGTGCATGTATCCTTTGAATTTTGGGTTGATCTTGCTATTTTTAAGTGCAGCTGATTGATATTGTTGATGCAAACAGAAATGTCCACAGCCGGTACCTGGACAAAAAACTGAGGACCAAATTCATTCTAGTTTCAATAAGTTTATGAGAGAGCTGAACAGACGAGGAGTCCCATATGTGTTGAGCCTTGCCAACCGCCTCTACGGAGAGCAATCCTACCAGTTTGTTGAGGTAAGACTCTAATTAAAAAATCGTTTGCTCATGCAATTAAAAGATAAAATGTTCTCAACTCCAATATAATTTGCACCTCAATCGGTTTGCTATGTTACAGAAATTCCTCAATGACGCAAAAAGCTACTATGAAGCCGGACTGGAGAAGGTGGACTTCAAGAACAAATCAGAGGCTGCTCGAGTCAACATCAACAAATGGGTGGAGACAAAAACACAAGGTGAAATCCAGCATAAACTTATTCTCAATTTGAAACTTATTCTACACTCTTACAAATAAAACCCTTTTCATGTTTTTTTCAGCACTTTAGGTTCAGTAAATTTGTCTTTTCAAGGGCCATGTTTGGCGTCATGGGTTCTTGAATTGAGATATATAGTAAAAATATCAAACCGACCAGTTCAAATCACTCCTCAAAGTGAACAATATCCATTTGTATTTTAGAGAAGATCAAGGACTTGGTGCCAGAGGGAGCCGTTGATGGGATGACGAAACTGGTTTTGGTGAATGCCATCTACTTCAAGGGACACTGGGAGACGAAATTCTCAAAGGAATCCACCAGAGATGGGCAGTTTAATCTGAACAAGGTGAGATTTCATGCTCTTGTTTTTTCTGCCGTATTTGAAATTGTTTGTGCAGTAACAGTCAGGAAACATGAGGGGTTATAATGTGTTTCTATTGTTAATTGGCAGAATCGAACTAAGCCAGTGAAGATGATGAATCAAAAGGCGCAGTTTCCTCTGGTCTTCATCCCAGAGATCAACAGTCAGGTTCTGGAGCTGCCGTATGTCGGGAAGAATCTCAGTATGTTGATCATCCTTCCTAACGAGATGGAAGACAACACCACTGGCCTTCAGAAGGTGAGATAGCACAGATTCTGCTTGTAAACACTCTTAAAAATGGGCTCCTGAGGGATGTTTTTGCGGCGATGCAATGGAAGAGCCATTTTGGGTTATTTCAAGAACCATTTCTTTTTTCTTAGTGTGAATAATATTCTGTGAATAATAACCATTTCCACTATAAGGAACATTTTGTGCAATGGAAAGGTTCCATAGATGCTAAAGGTTTTTCATGGAACCATCAATGCAAATAATGAACTTATATTTTTAAGAGTGTAGAAAAAAACATTTTGGTTCCCCAAATAACCTTTCTGTGATCAGTTCTTAAAATAACCTTTTTCTCCTGAGTGTGTGAAGTAAAAAAAATCTAAAGAAACTTTTTCCCACAATAAAAAACCTTTTGTTGAATGAAAAGGGGGATGTTAAAGGAACCATTCCTGCCAATAAGAACATTTATTTTTAAGCATGTATATGGTGTGTTGTTTCATTTATGGCAAATACATAAGTACTTTGTTTTCATGTTAGGTTCATATGTATTTAAGAAACATTTATAAAATTTTTATGTAAAACATACGTTAACATGACTGTTTTATCTAGATTGAAAAGGCATTGACCTACGAGAAATTCATGCAGTGGACCAAAACCAGCAACATGCGTCAACAAGAGGTTGACGTGTCTCTGCCCAGATTCAAGATGGAGGAAACATACAACATGAAGAGTCTTCTGATCAGCATGGGAATGGAGGATGTTTTCGACATGCAGAAGGTGAATCTTTCAGGCATGTCCTCCAACAACGACCTGGTGCTGTCGAAGGTGATCCATAAAGCCTTTGTTGAAGTCAACGAGGAAGGAACCGAAGCGGCTGCAGCCACCGGCGCCGTCGTCGCAGTTCGTTCCTTTCCACAGATGTTTAATGCAGACCACCCGTTCCTTTTCTTCATCCGGCATAATCCCTCCAATGCCATTCTGTTCTATGGACGCTTCTGTTCTCCTTAAAGATAGCGATGATGACATGATAATTCTAGATTACTGTTTTCCTCTTATAAATAAAGTCAATAGTAAATAATTGAGTGAAATTGTCTATATGCGTTTTACTATATATATATATATATATATATATATATATATATATATATATATATATATATATATATATATATATATATATAAATATATACACACACACACACACACAAAACACACACACACACACACACACACACACACACACACACACACACACACACACACAGTCATGTAAGTGAAGTGTTTACACATTTACTTATTTACTTGGTATTTTAAAAATGGAAGTTATTGACACGTATGATAATTGCATAGACGTCGTTGCATATGTTAAATGTCATGTGCATGCTCCAATTTATTTAGTAAAAGTGTCATTCATTGATATAGAACATTCATTTTATGGAAGGAAGTGATAAAAGAGCAGCTAGAGGGCCTTTACCTCATTCATATAATATATCAATAGTGATATCAAAATTGTCACATATGCAAATACTTTTTATGTGGAAAACTATTGGGAAGTTACATCAGCTGTCTGACACATTTAAAAAATAATTGGAACACAATGGAAATCTGTGCATAAAAAGACTTTAGCCTAGTGGCCTTGTTTAAAAACAATCTCCATTTTGCTTCTTACTGTAGGTTAAACATCAGATAGCCTACACTTAAACAATAATTTCCCTATGCTTAAAAATTTAATAAAAATCACCCTTGCTGTGTCATTGGTTGGTTGTGCTTGAAAAAAGGTAACTTGGCAAGCACAGTCAAAGTGTACTGTCATGAAAACTAGAGCCCTTAGTGAGAAACAAAATGATCACTTACCATTCTTCTTAGTATTAACACATAGTGCCAAAAGAGTTTGTGCTTCTTAAATATTTAATATACTTGCTTGATCCGTTGAGAGTACAAAATTATAATGGTTTCAGTGCACAGTCAAGTCGACAAGAAACTAGAGATTCCCTTTAGCGAGCAAAAGTAGACAGTCGTTCGACTGAGATTTGATCTCTGCTAGGGAGCAATGTTTGGCTTTAAAAAGGCTCAATGGATATGAAAGCTTAAAATGCAGTGTCATTCAGATTATCACATTCCGCTCTTCATCGGAACGTCATGCACGCTCACTATTGCCGTATTCGCTTCGGAGCCGATCGTTTGATGATCATTGAAGAGAATGTTAATTACACGAGCGATGTTGTTGATTATCTTCTGAAGACTCCTCCCAGGCTAGTGGATCCACATTGCCATTGCAGCTTCGACGAGCTTTGATTCTGAAGAGTGCTGTTGTTTACAACGAGCGAGTGTGTGGTGTTCTTCTGGAAGACTTCCCAGTGTGGTGGTTTCCACAGCGCGAGTGCAGCGTGATCGCGAGCTTTGAGCTATCAACTGCTGTTTTAACAGTATCAAATTTCTAAGGGTTTGTCTGTGTTGACGGCTGGTTAGAGGGCAGAAAAGTGAGTGCTTCACTGTTTCAGTTCACTTTTCAGTGTTGCCGCGGTCATTCCCCTGTGTGCTCCGGCGCTGGTGATGGGTCCTATTTCCTGAAAGAGCAACACGGGTGCGTTTGTGCGTCTTTAAAAAAAAAAAAAAAAAAATATTATATATATATTTTTTTTTTTTTGAAAAGATGTCATTCCACCTGTGTGTTTCTGGAAGCGGTCGTTCCCTTTTCCTCTCTGACGGTCACAATTGTTGCATCACGTGTTTAGGCTTACAGCACGCTGAAGCAGCCTTTGTGAACGGTTCATGTTCCCATTGCGGGAATATGACTGTCGCGGTGTTGAGATCGAGATTAGCCTTCGTCCGCGAAGTGCGAGTCCCCAATTCTTTCCCCACCCTCGGGTGCCGTGTGAGATGGGTGATCGAAGGACAGTGATGGATGTCTCACCCGGTAACTATTCCTTGTGGGCTCCTCACTCCTCCATCACACCGCAGCTAATGGAATTCCTGTTAAACATGCTGGTCCCTCTGTAATGGACCGATCAGCCGTTTCAATTAGGGTTCCCCCAGAGGATAAGATGTCGATAGCAGCATCGGAGGGTGAGCTGGCCTCTGGAGATGACGACTCGGCTGTGTTATCTCCCTCTGTGAGTGTAATGTTGCCTGAGCCAGATCCAGAAATGTCAGCTATGCTAAAATGGGCCAACGAGGCTGCCGGACTCAAGTGGAACTCTCCACCGTGTCCCGTTCAGATGGAGGAGCGGTGAAGGGTTGCAAGGCTATCCCTCCAGTGGAGCGGTCTGTCGTGACACAGGTGCACCTGTGTCCGCGGCCGGTGCCTTTTGGGGGGATCTTCGTCTCCCCCCTAAGGCCTGTGAGTTCTCGTCCGTTCCGACGGGTAGAGTTTACAAAGCCTGTAGGCAAGCCTCCTCCTCATGGCGCTGCAACAGGTCTGTAGGCCAGGGCACCAATGGACATGTACGAGGGTAGCCCAAACCTGTAGGCAAGCCTCCTCCTCATGGCGCTGCTACAGGTCTGTCAGGCCAGGGCACCCATGGACATGTACGAGGGTAGCCCAAACCAGTAGGCAAGCCTCCTCCTCATGGCGCTGCTAAAGGTCTGTCAGGCCAGGGCACCCATGGACATGTACGAGGGTAGCCCAAACCGTGCGCTCATAGGTGAGCACCGCACTGCATCCGACCTCGCCCTCCGGGGCACGAGGGTCATGGCATGCGCAATTGGTCTGGCGATGTCCACCTTAGTGGTCCAGGAGCGCCATCGTTGGCTCTGCCTGGTTGATATGGCGGATGCGGACAAGGTTCGGTTCCTGGTCTCCCCAATTTCCCAGGTTGGGCTGGTCGGCGACGCGGCAGAGAACTGCGTTGAACAGTTCTCTGCAGCCCAAGCGCAGATGGAGGCTATCCGGCACATCCTGCCCCGGCGGCCTGCTGCTGCCTCCACCCCGCCGCCAGTGGCAGTTCCTCCGTCTGCTCGTCGCCGAAGGCGTTCCTCGGCCGCCACTCCCGCTGGGCCTCCGCAGCAGCCTCCAGCCAGGCCTCAGCATGGAGCTGGCCGCAGTAGGGACCCACTCCAGGTGCTGCCAAGCCAGGTGGTAAGTTATAGCGAGAACATTCCGGAGCGGGCCGCCCAGGGATGAAGGAGGATGCTCTTGGAGTTGGTCACCAATCCACTGCCTCCCCCCGGGTGAGGGCCGGGTGGAGTCTTCGTCACTGCTGGCTCCCAAAAGAAGTGGAGCAAGCGGTACCCACAGTTAAAAAAAAGCAAATTCCTCTGTTCCTGGGTCCCAAGAGGCCAAGTCTGGCGGTGTGCGGAAGCCTTGCACCCCTCAGCCCCCTCTTGTTCGCCAGCACAGCAGCTGGGTGCGGTTCGAGGACCCGGTCATCCACCTTCTCACGCATCCCTGGCCGTATCGTGGAGACGGGTAAGTGTCGTGCACCACACTCAGACCCTGCTTCGGGCCGAGCCTTCTGAGCCTTCTGAGCCTTCTGAGCCTTCTAAGCCGGTCCGAGCCCTTACAATTTCTCCTTCATTGTACCTTAGAGTGGTGGGTCATGGCCATCTTGGACGTGTGTCAATTGAAATGGGCTCTTTTTCGAAAGCCTCCATTCTAGTTGCTAACACAGATGCCTTTCCAAATGCTCCGTCCCCCCGGTTTTCCTGCAGCATTCGACCTGAAGTACAGTACTTCAGATCTCGATCCCTCTGCTCAACAGATCATTTTGTGTTCTTGCGTTTGAAGGTGCAAAGTATCAGTACAAGGTCCTACCCGTCGTGTGCTCCATAGCCAGTTGGGTTTTCAGGTCAACTGGAACAGGGTAATCTCGCCCTCGGGCTGAGTATCTCTTTTTCAGTTTGGAGAAGGACTCAGTCCAACACATCTCTTCAAGAAAGAGTGTGTTCGGCTGGTGCTTTATAGAAGTGAGAAAGAGTCCCACTCTGGCAGATGCAGCTGTTTGGCTTCCTTCATATGAAGACCGCTTCAGCACTAGTTTTATGATCGAGTCCCGAGGTGACCGTGGCAGAGCGGCACGCCCTGTGTGACAACTGTTCACCCCGGCCTGCCGCCAATCCCTCAGTCCGTGATCAGACCTTTTTGTTTCTCCGGGCCAATCCTCTCCTAGAACGAGGTCCACTAACACCATCTGAGGGGCCATGTACAAAGGGCATGCTTTAACGGAGGGCTGGGCGACCTCCGACTGCATTGGCATTTGTGCCTCGAGTTGTTGCAGTTTACCTCGCTTTGAGCCACCGCTGCTCAGCAAGATGGTACTGGTCTGAACATTGCGACCGTTGCGCTAAGTTCGCATGTCAAAACTCGCCCGTCACCTCCTCCTTGGAGTCAGAAGCTTCTGAGGTTGCTTCATTCCCCTAATTCTTCCGGCCTGCTCAATCATGCCGCCAACGAGCCTCACGACAGCTATGGCCAGGGAGAGTGGAGACTCCATCCCCTGGCGGTCCAGCTGGGCAGGGACCACTTCAGGGCCGCACAGTTATATCTGTTGACCTCTCCAGAGTTTCCCCCTCTCCCAGTTGATTCCTGTCTGAGCAGAAATCCCTTAGACAGACACTAGCTCTCAGCTGGCCCCGGGCTCTGCAGAAATGCGTTCCCCAGTGGGTCTTCTAAAAAAGCAGTTATACGATTAATTTTCGTTGGTGTCTGCTCAAGTTCAGTGATTTTTATTACACTCACATGTTGAGCAGAAATGCTCCTGAAAAATTCAGTGAAATTTATCACACTCAGGTGTTGAGCAGAAATGCTCTTGAAGTTCAGTGTTCAGGTGACTACCACAGGAACATGTGGTAGCTACCAACACTTCTGCGAGCACTCCCTAAATTAGGAAGTTGTGCTTACACCATTAGAAGTGGAACCTACTCGTTGAGTGAGTCTTCTCTCCGTGAGGAGATCCTGAGAGCGTTCGGTCATTTCAGTGCTTCAAGGTTATTATAGTTTTGCTTTTTTAAATTAGTTTAGTTTTAGTATCATTTTAAATTTTGCTTTAAATTTCAGTTTAGTTTTAGTTAGTTTCATTAATGATTTTGTTCGTTTTAGTTTAGTTTTTATTTTGCAAACACATTTTTATTTAGTTTTTATTTTATTTAGTTTCAGTTATAGTTTTAGTAATTATAGTTTAGCAGAGCAAGCAGTACACTTCCAGTGTACACCAAAGCGAGAAGTTTCATTTAAGTGTAATGTTTGCACAGATTACAGTTAACTCTTGTGCAGACATCCTAATAATAAATATAAAATAAATGTTCTTGTGTACTTTTAAAGTAACACCAAGTAAATTTTCCTCTTCGGTCGCCCAATAGAAATTGTCCATTGCCGCTGTCGTAAATAATCTAGCCTACCGTCGCACACACGCTCTCTGTTTACCCAGCACCGGCTTCAGAATGAACGATGTCCTCAGACAAGGTAGAGTATGTTACATGATTTTATGAAAGGATGATGTATTGCGACATCAGAAACAAAGAAAAACGAAATAATGACTATTGTAGCGCTTGACGTAAAGCAGTCGAATTTTGTAGTTCTTTTTTGTGCACGGGTTCCTACCCGAAACCCGATGTTGCATAGTGCCAGTAAAAGCGACACAGACCCTGTCAGGCTATGGTAGACGAGTCATTTAACTTATTTTAAGTCGATGTACCATCACAAGGGGCTTGGAAATATATTATGAAGGTTGAAAAACTACTTAGTGTTACTTTAAGTTCTATTTATTTGGTGGTTTGTTCAATCTCAAACCAAAAAGATGAAACATACTAACTCATCAGTGTAAGGAGACCATTATGTTAAAAACCATTACAACCATTACGAGTGAGTGAGTGAGTGAGTGAGTGAGTGAGTGAAACAAGCTTATAAATCATACAGAATTCGTTTTTTTTATGTAAAAATGCTGACAGTTGTGGGTAATGGGCAGGTTTAGGGGTAGTGTGTGTGTGTGTGTGTGTGTGTGTGTGTGTGTGTGTGTGTGTGTGTGTGTGGTGTGTGTGTGTGTGTGTGTGGTGTGTGTGTGTGTGTGTGTGTGTGTGTGTGTGTGATGGGGAGGTTTAGGGGTAGGGT
>CM070831.1:4077685-4130653 GCA_036326025.1 Chrosomus eos | reverse complement strand
CCAGCCTGTTCATAAACTTGAAAGTGAGATTTCTCACCAAAGCCATGAAAGTAGTTAAACCCAGCCTACAGAACAGCTGGCTTGCCCTGGTACTTCTTGGTTTCTTCAAGAGAATCCTGAGACAGTCATTATAGGCTACTTTTAGCTTAAGCAGGCTCTCCTTCTTATATCTAACCCAGAGAGGAGCTGTGTAAAGAGGGGAGCAGTAAGTTCGAAACAGGTTGATTTTGACATCTGTAGTGCAGTGATGGAATTTTCTAGCCAGCATGTTGGCTTGGACATATAGCACTCTCCTTTGTCTGCTCATGTCAGCATCATCCTCCAGTGTATCTGTTTAATTATTATAATTATTCACATTATAACATATATAATCACATTAATTATTATACTTGGGTTATATTTATATTAAGAAAAGGCATTTCATGATACGTATATGCATAACACATGACCTTGTTTTACATAACCTACTGACACGAATGCCTTGTTCACAAATTAAGTGCTAATAATTTTAACTCAAATGTTGTTTAGACAAGCATTTATACTTTGGGTGTGTGATGATGAGGATCATTATTTTTAATGACTTATTATGTTTTTTAAAAGGTCTCACAGTGACACTTACTTCCATTATGGGGTTGTACATTATGATTAAGAATGACTAATACAATTATTTGACATTTATTTGAAGGATAGCCCCTTGAGATGTAACATCTCGTTTTCGAGGGGGTCCTAAAACAAACATGAGTACAAACAGCAGGTTGCATTATATCACATAAGACTACACAATCACATTCTTACCAACATTTACAAACATTTACAAACATTTAGCTCTCCATAACTATCTCCTCACATACAAGCCTTCTACATTGATACTATATACAGTTATCACACATAACATGCATAATGAAAATAATGAAGTTCACCTAATAATTGAAAATAGTTACACTCAAAAGCAGGAATATGTGTTCTGCAAATGATCATTTAGTAATAACTTAAAAAACTTAAACAAAGTAGTGGATCTTATTACCCTTGGTAAACTGTTCCAATCTGAAGGAGCTTTAAAATTGAATGCCCGACGACCTACTTCTTTATTAATTTTAGGAACGTGAAAAAATAGTTGATCAGTATGCCTTAAGTTATATGAAGAGCGAAATGGAATTAGATATTGTTTTAGATACATAGGATAATTTTTTTTACATTTTTTTTATTTTTTATTTAACAGTCAGACATACATACAAACCAACATAGTGCATTAGTGAGCAATCTTGTAAATCCATAATTCCAGAAGTGACATAAAAGTGATTTAAGTGTTTGATCAAAGTATGCATGTGAGCGGGTGTGAGTGTGGGTATGTGTATGTGTGTGTGTGCGTAAACAAAGTAACCATTTATTATTTATTACCATTGTCATTACCATCACCACCCCACTCCCCACTACCACCATATTGCCAATATTGTGTTGGTCGATTTTTATTTCCATCCTTCCTCCTATGTAACAATTGCCATTGTCAATCCTGTATAAAATAAAAGATGCTATAATAAGATGATAAGATAATATAAGATAACCTTCCCCCACATCTCATCAGTCCCTATCTTTTCCTAAATTTTTTTTTTTTTTTTTTACATAGATACATAGGATAATTGAAGTAATGACATTTGAAAATAAACTGAAACCAGTGATAATGCCTTCTTGAATTTAAAGATAGCCAATTTAGTAATTCGTACATTTGGCAATGGTGCGTTTTGTATGGACACCTCAGTACAAATCTACATAAATTATTATAAACAACATTAAGAGGACGAAGATTTGTATCGGAGGTGTTTTGGTAAATTATATCGGCATAGTCAAGGATTGGTAGTATTAACTGAGTAATAATTCTTTTTCTAACCGGACGAGTAAAGCAATTTATAGAGAGATAAAGTATTTTAAGTCCATATGATATTTTCTTGATAACTGAATCAATATGTGATCTAAATGACAGTTGTGAATCGAGCAGAAGACCTAGATATTTAAATTCATCAACTTTTAGCACTGGGGTTCCATCTATAAAATTAATTAAATAGTCAGTTGGTGGTAAGATTTGTTTTGTATTAAACAACATAGAATAAGACTTCTTTTTATTTAGCAAAAGTTTGTTATAACTAAACCAATTTTGAACTACGTCAAAATCAGACTGGATTGATTTCTGAATATAAGAAATATGTCAGAGCTAGAAAAGTAAATAACAGTGTCATCTGCGTATAACTGAATTTGACAATTAGAACAAACTTGTGGAAGGTTATTTATGAAAACAGAAAACAATAGCGGTCCAAGAGATGAGCCCTGAGGTACTCCTTTGTCAATAGTTTTAAAGTCCGAACAACTTCCCTGATACAAAACACATTGTTGTCTATGATGTAAGTATGAATTAAACCAAAGTAAAGAAGATCTTGAAAGGCCAATATCATACAGTTTATGTAAAAGAAGATAATGGTCTACTAAATCAAAAGCTTTGGTTAAATCAATAAATAAGGCACCAGTTAATTTATTAGAATCAAAAGAAGCTGTAATATCATTAGTAATTTTTAGAAGAGCACTTGTTGTAGAGAAATTTGGTCGGAAGCCGGACTGAAAGGGAGAAATAATATTGGAGTCATTCAAATATTTTGATAATTGAAAGAAAATCATTTTTTCAAATATTTTCACCACACTATTAATTATTGAGATTGGTCTGTAATTATTAATGTCATGTTGATCACCGTTTTTATACAATGGAGTAACTCTAGTACGTTTCCAGGATAATGGGGTAGTACATGTTGTCAATGATAAATTAAATAAAGCAGACAAATAATAAGCCACATGTGAGGCCATTTTCAGGAACTTGATTTCCAACCCATCTGGCCCTGCACTGCTATCTGAATCTAGACTTTCGATGACTTGCTGAACGTCTATTGGACTGATGAATTCAAAGGAGAAGGAGTTTTCACAAATATGATTAAAAGTATTAAAGTTATAGTTAAATTCAGAGAAATCAGTAGATATAGAACTCCCTTTGGTGAAAAATTGATTAAATGCATCAGCAATTTCGAAGGAATCATTAATAATTTCATTATTTATTCGAATGAAATTAGATTGTTTTTTTGATGAGAAATTAGTTAAGTTATTAATTCTGTTCCAAAATACTTTGGGATTGTTATAGTCTGTCGCTAGGCAGTCCTTAAAATAGTTTGCTTTTGCATTTCGCGTTTTTGTTGTGCATACATTCCTCAACTTTTTATAAGTATCCCATTCTGTAGAATCCTTTGATGAACGGTATTTTCTCCAGGCTCTATCTCTATCTTTGAAAAGATTTATTAAATCAGCATTTATCCAAGGCAAATGTCTTCCCTTCACTTTAATTATTTTCCAAGGTGCATGTTTGTCATTAACTTTGGTAACTTCTAAATAAAAAAAGTTCCAAGCATCTTCAACAAATGGGATTAAATGAAATCTATCCCAATTAATGTTAGTCATGTCTTGGATAAAGTGTTCAGAATTAATATTTTTTGATTGTCTGACCCTAATTAATTTTGGAGGTAGTCGAGGTAAAGTTATTTTCCAGACACAGTAGATCATAGAATGATCACTAAATGAGTCTGGTAAAACTCCCGATGAAATTATCCTACCTGGATGTGAGACTAGGATCCAGTCTAAAAACAATTATCATATATATTTTCCTAAGTTCACACTTATTTTTTACTTGAGATAAACAAATGAAGAATGAATCACGGAATCTAAGACTTATGCTGATCCAGGTGGATAAACATCAGTTTAATAATTACTGGGAATGTTACAAGCTGATTGGGCTTAAAGGTTGACCGTTTTAGGGTGAGGCATCATAGAATGAAATCCATAACCAGAGATTCATTCACCTCAGACACGCTGGGAAACTTCATTTCTCATTTCTGCCGACTACTCTAGGTAATGCTTTCAGAGGTACTTTTATGTATGCTATTTAAATGGTAACCCACACAGTAATAACATTTGATTAAAACAGATTGTGTGTCATGATGAAGAAGACCTTCAAATCTGCTGTTGATAAAACTACTGCTTTTTCTTGCTCAGCTTGTGAAAATGGAGCCTTTGTCTGCTGCAAACACACAGTTCTCCCTCGACCTCTTCAAGAAAATCAGCGAAGGAAACGCATCAGGAAATGTGTTCTTCTCTCCTGTCAGCATCTCCTCGGCTCTGGCCATGGTGTCGCTCGGTGCAAGAGGAAACACAGCGGCTCAGATGATTAAGGTTATCTCACACTTATGTATGTTTTATGGTCAGTAGTTCAGAATTCAAAATATATTTTTGGCTATATGTGTGTTTGAAGCATCATCATGTTCAGTATTTTAAACTATTATTACTTTTTTTTTTTAATACTCACTCAAATAATTTTGCGGTTGTTTCAACCCATGTGTATATCAAATATGGACAAACCTAACTGTTGGGTTAAAAACTGAATAAAAACTTTTTTTTAAACGGTTGGGTTCGTCCATATTTGACCCAAACATGGGTTGAAACAATCCAGCATTTTTTTTTTTTAGAGTTTTATATGTTAAACATATCAGAATAGTGAATGTTATCTTTATTAATTTTACCCACAACAATGCTGTGCAGGTCTTAGGCTTTAAAAAACCCTCTCAACCAACATGCCACGACTCCAGGACATCATAATTCAGTGGACCAAATTCATTCCAGCTTCCACAAGTTTATGAGAGAGCTGAACAGGAGTCCCGTATATGTTGAGTCTTGCCAACCGCCTCTACGGAGAGCAATCCTACCAGTTTGTTGAGGTAAGATATGATTTATTCAGTGGAAGTTCTGGAAATGTTCTCAACTCTAAAATAATTTGCACCTCAATCTGTTTGCTATGTTACAGAAATTCCTCAATGACGCAAAAAGGTACTATGAAGCCGGACTGGAGAAGGTGGACTTCATGAAAAATTCAGAGATTGCTCGTGTCAACATCAACAAATGGGTGGAGAAAAAACACAAGGTGAAATCCAGCATAAACTCACTCCACAAACACTTCTTTGATGTATTTTTGCTGCTTTTTAAGTTTAGCAAAATTTTATTTTAAGGACCATGTTCAGCTTAATGAGTTCTTGAGTTGAGTTAAAGTTCTTTGGAAGTTAAAGTTTTGACTTTAATGCGGTTTTTATTTGGCCATTAAGTTCATAAAAACTTTATTCCTTAAGAACTTTGAGACAGACTGTCAGGGTCCACGGGTGGATGAAGATGAAGATCAGGCGAGGATACAAAATAACAAGGTTTATTAACAATAAGTGGTACATTAACAGTGAGCGTGTGCTCAAACAATAACCAGCAAAGTCAAGGAGTGAGAGGGGAGCTTAAATACACAGATAAGGACAAAGACAACAGGTGACGGTGATGATGATGTGAGGGTGATGAGGAGCAGGTGCAGGTGATGATGACAGAGGATTCTGGGAAGTGTAGTGAAGACACAGACGATGAAGATGGTGGTGAATGTGACACAGACGTTTTAATAGTGTTTTAACAAACTCCTCAGAAAGAGGTTATTATAGTGCTGTAGTCTAATTATCATCTAGAATTTTACATGTTTGGTTGTGTTGTGAATGTGGTCTACAAATCTTTTCACGTCTTCGTCCTTGGCTATGAAGACGCCTATAAAGACGGCCTGTTCAGATCTAAAAAAAAAAAAAAAAAAAAAAACAATTGGTGATGGACAACAATCTTATAACTTATAATCTGAGATTTCTTAGTTCACATTAAAGAGCTATCCCAGCGGGCACCATGATATCAATTTGACGTCAAAAGTTGGTCAAGACTTGATCAAGATATTGTATATCATTTTAAGGTCAGTTTGAAAAGAAAATGTCTTCCAGTGGTAATTAGATGAAAAAGAGAAAGTTAATACCCACACTGAAATTGGTTTATGTATATGCAGGTCAATATGTTTGACATTCAGTTTACATCAAATCAATGTCAAGGTTTGGTTTTGACGTCAATTTGATTTGCATATTTGATCTGTTCCTTGACGTTGATTTTGACATCAATTTGATGTCTTTTCAATATCAATTGCCCACTGGGATGTTTTCTTATTAATACAAACACTGTGATACACAGTTTGGAGTACCTAGCAGCATTCTTGAAACGGTAATGCTTTGCCGTTTCCATCAACTGAAACTGCAAGCATATCTGGGGTGCATGCAGGACAGTTGAAGGGTTCTTCCTTGCTTGTCCACCTCAAATCGCACAACCTCCCACTCAAAAAAACGTTTCAGAAAACTGTCTGCTGAGATCTTGCCAGTCTATTAAAAAAAAGGAAACCAACAGCTAATAAATGTAGAACAAATACATTAGCATCAAACAGCTTATCAAACCACACCTCAAAAATATCAACAATACTACAGGATAGATAAATTCAATACTGACACGACCAAAGCGGACAGTTCGCTGATTCAGCATTCTCTGCATGGTGCCACCATCTTCATTTCTTCAAATGAAAAAAAGACATCTGTGGCATAAACTGTGGCAAATTGAAGGGTTGCAGGCCAGCTCTGTTTAGGTCAGCGACTCCAGCACTCCAAGTGGCTTGGTATGTCTCACAAATTAACTCGGGCATGCTTAGATCATGTCGTCCTGGAAATATCAAAAACACATCCACTGTAATATAAACCAGGGTTTGGGTTCTTTGTACAATTTATACATTACTTTGTGTACTTCGTATATATTTTAAAAGTTTTATATCTATGTCAAACTTGTAGGGAGTCGCTCGCGTATGGATAGATATTTATTTTTAAGATGCTTCTCAAACAGGACAAAATAAAAATTCAGGAAACAGGACAAAAATACATTCATTGTGAATGTGACCACAGCAACAATCTTTCCTGGACTGACCCTCAATGACTCTGGTGAACAACCACAGATTTTGTCAGGCATCACCACAGGTACAAGCCGGACTGAAAAGGATAATACAGTACATTTGAATTATGGTAATTTTACATAATCTACTTTTTATGTAAAAAAAAAAAAAAAAAATCTAATGATTGGTTCTGGTTTGATTGTTTCCCTGACGTATCAAGTATGTATTCCCTTGATTTGATACACTCATAAGTGCCTAAACAATGTAGATCTTCAAAATATCATGAACGAAAAACAATACTGACCCTTATTTGACTGATTCCTGCTTGATTTTGGCCTTGCATAGACAACATTTCCAGTAATGTAAATTACTCATCCTTCAGTTCTTGGTCATCAACCAGGTTATCCAAGATCATGAGATGTTCTTGGATTTCTGAATCACTCTTCAATTCAATTCAATTCAAGTTTATTTGTATAGCGCTTTTCACAATACACATTGTCTCAAAGCAGCTTTACAGAAAGTGCATTTCAGAAATGGACAAAGAAAAATACAGTTAGTTAATCATGTATAAATTTAGGCATAACATATCGCCGGTGTTTAGTCGTCTCTTCACAGGCGTCGAGTCGTCTCTCCACAGGCGTTTAGTCGTCTCATCACAGGTGTTGGGGCATCTGAAGTCTTCGTGAGAGGCTGGATACAAACTGGAGCTGACGAACGCTATTTACCTCGGGACTAGCGTCCCGAGATAACAGCAGAAAGACAGATGGGAAATAATTAGCATAGCTGATGTTCATAAATTAATGCATTCGAACTGATTCAGAAGTAGTATAAAAGGTAAGCATTAAGTGAATGCTTGGTTAAAGAGATGCGTCTTTAATCTAGTTTTAAACTGGGACAGCGAGTCTGAGTCTCGAACAATATCAGGAAGGCTATTCCAGAGTTTAGGAGCTAAATGTGAGAACGCCCTCCCTCCTCAGGTCATGAATGCATGAACTAACTAACTAAAGTTGCGGTCTAGCATAACACCCAGGTCTTTTACTGTAGTGGATAAAGTAACAGGACATCCTTCTAAATTAAAGTTGTATTGTAAGGGATTTTGTGGGTAGTTTTTTAGACCAATAAGTAATACCTCCGTTTTATCTGAATTTAATAGCAGGAAATTAAACGTCATCCAGCATTTTATATCTTTTAGACACTCTGTCAAGTTAGATAAGTTAGTGTTTTCATCTGGTCGTGATGAGATATATAATTGAGTGTCATCAGCATAACAGTGAAAATTAATTCCATGTTTTCTTATAATATTACCAAGTGGCATCATATATATTGAGAATAGCAGAGGGCCTAGGACAGATCCTTGCGGCACTCCATAGTCTACTGATGTTATCTTTGATTTTTCCCCATTTAAACAGACGAAATGGTAACGGTCTGATAAGAACGATCTAAACCAGCTTAATGCCTGTCCCTGAACACCAGTGTAGTTTTGTAGTCGATCTAAGAGTATTTTATGATCTATAGTGTCGAACGCGGCGCTAAGATCAAGTAGAACTAGTATTGAGATACAGCCTTGGTCAGAGGCTAAGAGTAAATCATTTGTAATTTTAACTAGCGCAGTTTCTGTGCTATGATGCGGTCTGAATCCCGACTGAAATTTTTCATAGATATCATTTTCTTGCAAGAAAGAGCACAATTGAGCGGACACAATTTTTTCTAGTATTTTAGACATAAATGGAAGATTTGAGATGGGTCTGTAATTAGCTAGGTTATTTGGATCTAATTGCGGTTTCTTAATGAGAGGTTTTATTACTGCCAGCTTGAATATTTTTGGAACATGACCTAAAAATAAAGACGAGTTAATAATATTCAGAAGAGGCTCTTCCACTACAGGTAACACTTCTTTAAGTAGTTTAGTGGGTATTGGATCTAATAAACATGTTGTTGGTTTAGATGCAATGATAAGTTTATTTAGTTCTTCCTGTCCTATAGTTGTAAAGCGGTTTAGTTGTTCTAGAGGGGCCATAATTGAGGCTGAGTCATAAGACACCATAGAGGATTGTACATTTACAATAGTGTTTCGGATGCTTTCTATTTTCTCATTGAAGTAATTCATAAAATCATTACTACTATATTGTAACGGAATATTTTGCTCTGGAGATGTCTGATTATTTGTTAGTCTAGCCACGGTGTTAAATAAAAACCTTGGATTATTTCGGTTATTTTCAATTAGTTTGCGGATATGCTCAGCCCTGGCTGATTTTAGAGCCCTTTTATAACGTGACATACTGTCTTTCCACGCGATTCTGAAGACCTCTAAATTAGTTCGTTTCCATTTACGCTCTAAGTTACGAGTTTCTCTCTTGATAGCATGCGTAGCACTGTTGTACCATGGTGTTTTAGTTTTCTCTCTAACCTTTTTTAATCTAATTGGTGCAACAATATCAAGTGTACTAGAGAAAATGTTGCTCATACTGCTAGTCATTTCCTCTAGTTCATCTGTTTGTTTGGGTTTACTGAGCAGCTGAGATAGATCAGGTAAGCTATTTGAGAATCTATCTATAGTGGTTGGAAGGATTGTTCTGCCTGGTCGATAACGTGGTGCAACATGACAAATTTCAGCAGTGCGTATTATGCAAGTTACCATGTAATGATCAGTGAGATCGTCACTTTGCGGTATAATATCTATATCGGTTGGATCGGTTCCATATGAAATAATTAAATCTAGTGTATGATTTAGCCGATGAGTGGGACCACTGACGTTTTGCTTCACCCCAAAAGAGTTTAATAGATCTCTAAACGCAGCCCCTAACGCATCATTTGTATTATCTACGTGTATGTTAAAGTCGCCAACAATTATTGCTTTATCGACATTGACCAATAGGTCTGAGAGAAAGTCTGCAAAATCTTTTAGGAAATCAGCATATGGCCCTGGAGGTCTATATACGGTAGCCATGGCTAGAGATAATAAGGATTTCTTTCTTACATCTAAGAGCGTAACATTTAGCACAAGTACTTCAAACGAATTAAACCTATGACAAGTTTTCTGAGTAACATTAAGAATCTCTCTATAGATTGTTGCAACACCGCCGCCACGACCGATCAGACGGGGCTCATGCTTATAACAGTATCCTGGCGGAGTAGACTCATTTAGACCGAAATAATCATTTGGTTTAAGCCAGGTTTCAGTAAGGCACAGAACATCGAAATTATTATCTGTGACCATTTCATTTACAACAACCGCCTTAGGTGTGAGCGATCTAATGTTTAGAAGACCTAGCTTTAGAAATTGTTTTTGTTCACTGATATTTAGATTTTCTGGTTTAATTACAATAATATTCTTGCTAGATCTTACAGTAGATTTGTTGTTTGGCTTCACTAAGCGAGGAATAGACACAGTTTCTATATAATGTTCTACATTGGTACTTATATCAATTAAGTTGGGACAGCAAAGACTATGATTTGGACTTTGACTTACTAGTCAGATGGTGTGTAGCGTCTTGGAGATGTTGTCCGACAGAACAGCCGCTCCGACTCTGCTGGGGTGCAGACCATCAGGACGGAAGAGCCTAGGTCGCTCCCAAAACAGATTCCAATTATTTACAAAGAGCAGTTTCTGTTCATTACACCATGACATTAACCATTCATTTAAAGCAAATAATCTACTGAACCTTTCTTGTCCAAGTCGGTACGTGGGAAGCAGTCCAGACACGACGATCGTTGCTCTAGGCGATGTGCTGCGTACCGTCTCGATCAGGCTCCTGTAGTCCTTCTTCAGAACCTCCGTCTGCCGCAGCCTGATGTCATTCGTCCCCGCGTGCAGCACGACAGCTCCGACGTGCTCGTCACCGTTCAGGATCTCGGGAACCTGCGCAGCGACATCAAGAACACGAGCACCAGGAAAGCAGTGAGTGCGCACCTTACCTTTACCCGAGGTAGCACGGACATGGCGGACCATGGAAGTGCCGATGATCACGGCGTCGTCGCGTTCCGACTCGCGAATAGGGGAGAAGCGGTTCCGGGTGGAGATCTCGAAGACCGGGAGGGGCGGAGAGGTTCTTGCTCTGGTCCTGGCTCGTGTCGTGACCCAGGGTGCAGGAGTGATTGAAGGCAGAGATGATCGCGTCCTCCTGGGCAGAGAAACGCACGGAGTAGATGAAGTCGGAGTCAAAGTCAAAAAGTTACTAACCACTGACTTGTGAGCATCGGCGCGTGATGTTTCAAGCGCTGATCGCCGATCTCGCAGCTCGGCTTGCTTCTCCAGCAGAACACGAATCTGCTTCTCCACCGACTCCAGCTCCAATCGTACCGAAATCAGCTCGAATGTGTCCTCACCTGCACTCAGAGGTAACGTTAGACACACATCCGATATGTTCGCCATTATAACAGATGAACAGTAAATTAGTAGTAACAGTAAACAGTAAAGCAATCCGATTGTTTTTTTTATAAGGAATAGTATCGAGGATAAGTTCACATGATATAAAAATAGAAAGTGCCTGTTTATAATTGAGTGGTAAAGAAGAAAATCAAGGATTAATGAATCAATTTACTTACTCTTGGACATTGATGGGCAGAAAACACAAACAGACAAAGACTCACAAAGAATAGATGGAATACAAAGACAAAGACTTCACAACGAATAGATAGAATACATTTTTTTTAAGTTGCCTAAAGGGACCTAAAGAAAAAAAAAACAGAAATGAACATTTTACACCATTTTCTCTTCATTTGTGTTTCCAAAACGGGCTAGATTGTGTGTAATATTCATTTTATACAGTTCAATAAACAAGAAGTTAATATTGTTAATTACATTAGACAAAAAATTGTTAATAAAATGTTCCAAACAAAGCCACAGCAGAACTTCTAATATATATATATATATATATGAATCAGTCAATAAGTTATGACAGCGTTACTTATTACATTATACATTAATTGTTTTATTTCATATTTAAAAATTGTGATAAGCCACAATTTAGTAGTTATGAATTTGTTTGTATTGTTATTGACAGATTTATTTGGGTGTTTACTGTTTATATAATTTTATTTAAAAAACAAACAAAAAAAACAAGTAGGCTGTAAAACAACAAATCTAGCAACACCGCTCTTCACTTCATCTGAACATTTATAATGTTTGATAATAGTTGTGGGATAATGTAATACTGAAAATATTACATTAAGTTACCCTATGATTGTACCTTACATGATTATATGTGACAAAAATGAACTTGAATTCAATTAGCTAACTTTGCTAGCATTAGCACTAATATTTGGCAAGCTATATCTTTATAATGTTGTAAGGTTACGAATGAAATGGTCCCGAAACAGAAGTGCCCAAATATCTTGGTCTTTTATTATGAAAGATTATGAATGTACACTTCACAGAAACCAGCGCTGGGGAGAAGAGTCTCGCCCCAATATCCTTTGTCCATGGTTTATATAGTGAAAATCCAAGGGGAGTAAAACAAATCTTGACCAATAGAACCATACCTTACATCATTGGATATCATATAGACTTTATATAACAACGTCCAGGGGCGGAGTGGCAATCGGGAGAGTCGGGAGTTTCCCCGGTGGGCCGGTAGTGTTTTGAGGCCGCGAGGGCCGGTCTGATAATAGTTATACATTGCAAGTTCGCTATGCGCACTTTTTTGTTTTTTACATTTTCGATAACGGAGCGTATATTTGCACTGTCTTTTTAGCAAAAAGACGTCCGTTACAAAATAGCTACAGTGGCGTAGGTCGTAGGGTGTGAGGTATTCGAATGCAGCTTTTGACGCGTTCGACTCGAGTTCGAATCCGCCTTTTGCCGAACTCTCTTCTCCCTTTTCCCAACACATATGAGATGTAAAATGTACCGCCTATACCATAAAGGTCTCTAGTGTTATATTTTGCCAAAGAACTAAAATCGAAACCATGATATGGCTGTGTGCCTTTATAAAACAGCACAAGACTTTAATTATAGGCATTCTGTTTGTGCTGCGTGATTGAAAAAAAAGTGCGCTCTTTGCTCACGCGATCAGCATGGACCGGTGATCTGGTGTTTTCTCCTAAATAAAAGCTCAAGGGTTTATTTCTTGCAAGTGAAGAAATTAGGACAAAAGTATTTTAGTTTTCCTATACTATAGTGTAATGTAGGCTAAAATATACTTTTGAAATATTCATTTTTATTTATACAGTACATTTATAGGCGATATAGATTTATTATAGATGATTTTTTTATTATATTTAAAAAATAATTAATAAATCATTATTACATTATTATAATAATTGTTTGGTACCCTAAACACCATTGATAATGTAATGTAGACTGAGACTCTCATAACTAAAAAGATGTTTGAGCCATCTTTATTGTCCTGGTACAAAGCAATGCTTTTTCTTTGTTCAATGAGCAGTTCATGGGTTGAAGCTCTTAATTTTAACCAGATTGATGCATTTAACCTTAAAATGTACAAAATTTTCTTGTGGGGGAGCATGCCCCGAACCCCCCTAGAGGCACAGAGGTCCACCCAACATAATTTTACAAAATCCTATGTGAAAGAACGACCATTTATGAACTTTACTCCAGCATAGTACGACAAAGTTCCTTTTAAGTCAGTAAAACTGTAAATGCCATATTAAAATGTCCTTGTTCAAAATATACATTTAGCCTGGGGGCCTACAAGACATCTGAACTCTTAATCCGGCCCTGCCGGCGATGAGGGCCGGTGGTCTACGAAATTTCCCGGTAGATTTTTTGGTCCCACTCCGCCCCTGACAACGTCCTTATATGGTAATATCTCTAAAACCTCCACACAAACTTGTGGGTCCAAAAGGTTCTCAATGTATAAGACGAACAGAGAGAGAATAGAGCAGGGAGGGGTGTAAGACTCACTCCTCTACTAATGAATACCAGATGTTTCATTGACATACATACAAAAGAAATGTGCATACGTGGCAAACAGATATACAGTATGGATCATATAATCTTTCTTGTGTTATAGACTTATGCTGAGGGAGAGAATATTTCTTACAATCGGCCCTTTGATAAGATAATTATCATATAATAGAATTATCATATCACATCATTCTCAGCATAGACATTCTAGTACAATAATACATAAAATATCCTTCAATCAAACATTTCCTTCAAACTCATTAATACTTGACAGTTCTGTTCATCAAATCATTTTGAGAAAATACAAAAGTGTGGTAATAGATTCAATCATCCCAGTTTTACTGGTGAATAATGGGTAGTCTAATTCTTCTTCTGTTGTTGGTGATTTAACCCTTACAGAAGCACTTTGTGGCATTTTTGTGCATACATAGCAGTCACCTATTTTTCCTCTGGACATGAATCCGCATGTGGCTCTTCTTCTGGATTCAGTCAAGTTTCATTACCACTGCTAATAATGGCTTGTGTATGACTAAGTACGTCTGTCAGCACAAACAGATATATCAATTTTGCAGACCTGACTTAATGGATTTAATGACAATCATTGCTAATTTCAATCAGCAATCTCGTTCTTCGTCTACTTCTCTTCCTCGTTCTCCTTTCGATCAGTGCTGTATTTCTTTTCCCGCATAGGCTTATGCGTTCCCCTGGGGTGGCGCCACCTTTACTCTGTTAGCATGGATCCACTGCTGCTGGAAGTCAATCAGAACACCGGTCCTCGTCACAGCGATCACCGAGTCTCGTGGGCTTCAGACACCTTATCAGCACCTTTTGTCCTGGAATGAAAGGATGAGTTGGCTTTTCTGAAGGAAGAGGGAGAGACAGAGAAACATCACCATTTATGCCATTAAACGTTCTAACTAGGGAATCCACGTAATCCGTGATGATCACCTCCGTGTCACCTGTGGAGAGATTGCCAGCGCGACCTCTGACCCAAGAAGGTCGGGAAAGGTCTACCCATCAGAATTTCAAATAGAGACATTTTTGTGGTTGCTGATGTGGACATTCTTATTTCTGCCAATACGGCAGGCAACAAATCAACCCAATTTCTGCCAGTATCTATCTAGTATCTCAGTATCTACCAATTGATATTAAGCTCATTAGCTAATAATTGTGTGCCTTTTAAAGCAAACAGAGTTCCATTATCGATTGCTATAACGGTTGGAATACCGAAACGCGGTATAATTTCTTTTTCCAGAACCTTTACAACCGTCTGAGCATTTTCTTTACCACACGGAAAAGCTTCAGGCCACTTAGTAAATTGATCCACAATCACGAGCAAGTAGACCTATTTGTGATTTCCACATGGAGGCATGTGTAACGTAAATCTATAAATATTGAAAAGGAAGCTCAGGATGCGGCAAAGCGTCGTGGCGTGTTGCCTTGTGTCTGTTTGTTCGTTCACACACACCAGGCAAGCATCCAATATCAACAAAGTATTCTTTCGAACATTTGCTATGCAGTATGATGGATTCAAATTCGGTATCACTTTCTCTTTTGACACATGTGATACACCATGATAATGTCTGCACAGCATTACAACGGTGGGTGTTGGTAGAGCGATTATACCCTACTTGTTTCTTAGAATACCAGCTTGTGTAGTGTTAGCTTGCAATACTTTAATGTCCAAATCATTAATCAGCGACAAATTCATCATAGGCACTTCGGTGCTCTTTTCGTTTACGTGTGGACTAAGTATTACTTCTTTAGCAGCCCATTTCGCAACTTCATCTGCAAATCTGTTTCCTCTAGCCTCATCCGATTCACCTGTTTTATGACCAGCTACTTTAATCACAGCAAGTTTCGATGGTTGCTGTGCTGCACTGATGAGCTTGGCCAAAATGTTGTGATGTGAAATGGGTTTTCAGTCGGAGGTTTTGAAACTTCTTTCCTCCCACAATTTAGCAAAATCATGGACAACGCCGTACGCATATTTGGAGTCAGTGTATATATTGATGCACTGACCTTTCGCCAATTGACAAGCTCTCGTTAGGGCAATTAATTCTGCAACTTGTGCTGATTTATATGGCAACGAATATGCCTCAATTACACTCTCCTCCACTCTATCTCCCTCCTCCAGGACAGATATATAAAATATCTGGCCTGCAGGCAGTCGAAGTTTGGATTCTGTTCAGGCAGTCGTGGTCGTCACTCTCAAATTCACCATCCTTCAACAACCTGTGCAAATGTACAGTCATAAATAACCATAAATAACAGAAGTTACTTTCAACGTTAAATTAGCAGTTGCTAATAATATAGCCTCATAGCCTGAACGGCGTTGAGCAGTCATGTGATGCGTAGAAAGAAGTGTGTACTATAAGTGGATGTGATAAAACAACCTTTTCAGCATCCTGCACCATCATTGCTGTAGCAGCCACTGCACGCAAACAGGCATGCAGTCCCCTAGCCACTGAATCAAGGGTTTTAGATAAATAAGCTACTGGACAAAAGTGTCCCCATGCTCTTGGGCCAGGATTACAGCGGCTGTGTCTCCACCTTTGTGCACGCATAGGTGAATCTCCTTTGCATTTAACAAAGAGGGCCTAGGGCAGGCGGCCCTAAGTGAGAGGATTTCAAATGTCTGAATGCTTGAGTCATGTCAGCTTTCCATGTAATGTCCTCCTTATCATTCAGCGTATCTTCTCGCAGGATTTTTGTCATACCTGGAGCGATGTGCCACCCATAATCGACAGTAATTGACCAGTCCCAGAAAGCTTTGCATTTGCTTCTGTGTTGAGGGATGCTTGACTGAAGCGATGGCTTTTACTCTGTCCGCAGACAGGCGAACTTTGCCTTGTGACAGTTCATGGCCGAGGTAATTGACTTTTCTTTGCACCCACTGAAGTTTCTCTTTAGATGCTTTGAAACCAGCCTCTGCTAAAATGTTCCAGACAATTGTAGTGGCAGCAGCACACATGTCCTCAGAGGCACCAGTAACGAGAATGTCATCGTCATCAGTGTAGGAGCAGGCAGGTGTCAGGAGGGAGTCTGACATCCTTCATTGTTGCGTGCATTTCAGTGGAGAAAACAGCTGGAGAATCACTGAACCCTTGAGAGGGAGTCTTGTAATTCTGAAAACAGAAAGCAAAAAGTGGCTGATTTCGTTGGTCAACAGGATGACTGAAGGAGGCGGAGCATAAATCAAATAACGGAATAGAATGCATGTTCTAAGGGATAGAATTAACAATAGTTTGTGCATCTGGCACAATAGGAGCAAGTGGCTTTATTAAATCATTAATTCTTCTCAGGTCCTGCGTTAAACGACAAGAACCATTTGCTTTCCTGATTGGATTGATTGGTGTGTTGTAAGGTGAATAAGCGCGAACCAGAATGCCTTGAACCAGAAAATGATAAATGAGGGCCGAAGTCCCTCCTCTTGTTGCTTTAAAAGCAGATATTGTTTTTGAAAAAAACAGGCCTATTCGTTGTCAAATTTGCCACATAGGGTTGGATATCAAGAAGTCATACGTCATTCTTATGTACCGCCCACAATTTTGGGTTTACTTCAGCTACTTCCTGTCCGAGCTCAGTTGCAGACACATCTTAGAAGAGAGCACTTCCTGTGTCGGTTGTAAGAGAGAAAGCTGCAGGAAACAGAAGTTTCAGAGAGTCAGAGTCAAATTCATGTTTAACACCCGATTTGTGCATTAATTGTCTACCCTATTAGGCAGAATGAGGAATTTGGTATTATTGCAAAATCATGCATTTTGAACAACGATGGTACATCCTGAGAAGTAGCCGGTAAAGTTGGTGTCATTGCACAATTTGTAATTGAGCCCGTGTACACAACAGAAGACAGTGATGAAAGGCTTGCCTATGAGAAAAAAAAAATATATGGTTCATAGTCAACATTTAATTCAATAAATGGCAAAAAAAAACATGTGATTTATTCGGTTAACTCTAAAAAATGTATTCGGAAAAATTGTCAGGCCTGATAGACCTGCTGCTTCGGGCTGGGAGAAAACAAAGGAGGGGGTTTTGGCCCGTAGCCAGCAGAGCGCCTAAACATCTGGTTCTCATTTTTTTTTTCGCTGGAGCCTTCAAGCTCTTTTTCTACAAAGACGTGCAGGATGGCCCAAACATCCACATAAATAACAAGTTATTGGCTTTTCACCATAGGTTGACGAGCGATTTTGGACGTCAGCATTAACTTGAAGCATTGCTGGAAATTTTTCTGGAGGAATTAAAGCTCCGGCAGAGGAAGCGTCTGCCCAATACATCAACAAAAATGTTACTAATTTTTGTTGTAGTCATTCGAATCAATTATGTAGTCTCATTGAGCATGTTATTTAGAAATGTGTTCACAAACAGCAAAGAATTATTATCATCAACAGGACTCGCAGATTCGTGATTTCAAGCATGTCGAAATCGATTAAAAAATGCAACAACACTTTCGCCCACCTTCTGTTTCGAGTTTGCTGCAAGGGAAATATCTTGTCTAGCAGAAGAAAGTTTTACTAAAAATGCCATCAATTTGTTTAAAAAAATGTTTGAGTTTATGTGCACTGCCCCAAATCCAGTCAGACTTAGAGTCCCCATAATCAACAAGGCGCACGTCACTCGCGGGGTCGGACAAATCAACCGGTTCCGAATCTTTAAACACAATAGTGCTGGCGGGTGGTGCATCATTTGATGGGTGTAACAGATCAACCTCATTAATTAATTATTCCTCTGTAATTTCAGGAGGCAATGTTTTAGTCAGAATAAAGCGATAATCACGACCAGTAAGTTGGCTGTATGCCGTTAACCGTTTCAGTACCGACACATACCTACTGGTGTGGTGACCGAGCTGGGTCTGGCAGTTCTTTGCAAATTGCCATTAGCCTACCTCAGAAATTTGTAACGGATGAACTTTAAATCCATCTGTCGTTTCAACAAATGGACATAAAGTAGTGAGATCAGGGTACAGCCTGTTTTTCTTTCTAGTTTCGGTCGGAATACACTCGTATTTTGGAGGGGAGGGGGGATTCACTGTCACAGTCTGTGAAGCAGCCGTTTGATTCACAGAGTGTGTGTGCTCTAGCTGCAGCAGAGAGTTTTTTTTTCTTTTTTTTTTTTCTTTTTTTTTTCTTTCACAGTCGGCTGAGGAAAAAAAAAGGCAGCCAAAACCGCACTCTCCCTCACAGCCATTTCAGCATTTGGGACAATGTTATTGTCCAAATTCTCAACTCTTTCTGGACCCTTATGCCAATAACACTGCATGTCTTTCCAGACATTATAAGATTGTTTCATATACGAATAATCCCAATCGGGATCACCCCAATTTCCAAAAATCATGCCTTTTGCTTCACGCATATCTGTATCTTTAAATGATCCGTCACAAGGAAACGGATCTAATTGTGTTTTGCCATTTGACCAGCCAGCTAAATTTGACAAATCTGGCTTGGCAAAAAATGCTTGATTATTCCTAATCATAAAAAATTTCGGCGATTCATTTACAAACGGCGGACTAATTTTATTACCCATTGTAAACACACAAATATGTCTCCTCAATGCAACTTAAATAAAGTTCAGTATGGCCAAATAGAAAACAAAGAAAAGTATACAAGTTCAAATTAGTTGTGTTAGTACATTGGCCATAAAGAGAGAAATAAGAGCAAAGAGAAAGAGAGAGAAAGGAAAGAAAAAAAAATTAAAATAGTGATTTATTCATTCATAATCCAAGACCAAAGGTAAATTGAAATAGACTTTGCGAGAGAAAAACCAATTGTCTCAACGTCAAATCTATTTCCAAACGAAGAAAAGTGATCAATTTCTCTTTCGTTCTTCCCGTATTTTATAAACACGAGGAAACGTCCCGCATCCTTCGACACGACGGACAACGTCCCGCATCCTTCGACACGACGGACAGATAACGTCCCGTGTTGTTTTAACACGACGGACCAATAACGTCCCGTATCCTTCGACACGACGGACCAATAACGTCCCGTTTTATTCAAAACGACGGACGACACAACAAATAAAAGTAAAATCACGGCACTTATAAATCTGTTTTCTCAACAGACAGGAAGAATCAATCTTTCTCTTATATAAAAAGAAAGTAATTCTTACCTGTCTGGAGAAATCCAGGACGACGCCCCCAACTGTAAGGTTACGAATGAAATGGTCCCGAAACAGAAGTGCCCAAATATCTTGGTCTTTTATTATGAAAGATTATGAATGTACACTTCACAGAAACCAGCGCTGGGGAGAAGAGTCTCGCCCCAATATCCTTTGTCCATGGTTTATATAGTGAAAATCCAAGGGGAGTAAAACAAATCTTGACCAATAGAACCATACCTTACATCATTGGATATCATATAGACTTTATATAACAACGTCCTTATATGGTAATATCTCTAAAACCTCCACACAAACTTGTGGGTCCAAAAGGTTCTCAATGTATAAGACGAACAGAGAGAGAATAGAGCAGGGAGGGGTGTAAGACTCACTCCTCTACTAATGAATACCAGATGTTTCATTGACATACATACAAAAGAAATGTGCATACGTGGCAAACAGATATACAGTATGGATCATATAATCTTTCTTGTGTTATAGACTTATGCTGAGGGAGAGAATATTTCTTACAAATGTCTTCTATCAATTACAAGAAAACGCTTAAACTGCTTACTTACACGCTCCGTGGAGTGTTGTTAAACTCACCTTTGAACGCCGTTCTCTTGCGAGAGTATCTCTCGTACTGCGTAATATCTTACGCTATGGGGAAAACTCTTTTCCACGAGATATTGAAGCCAAAAATTATCCTTAATTTTTTATTAATGTAAAACGCTTTGCAGCAGCAAGCAGACATAGGCGAGACAGCTCGCGCGCCTATTGGCTGCCCTGCGGCAATAGCAGCAGCCTATCGAGAGAGGCTCTGCGTGACGTCACGACGAATGGGGGCCTTTCGCGCCCATATCGTCACGTCCCGCCAGAAAGGGCGTGGTCTCGCCCCATATCTAGGCTCGATAGCTGCTCTTACGTTGATTTTCATCTCTTCAGCGAAGCCTCCCGCATCGCTGGATCCAGAGTGAGAAGCTGCGCCGTCGACCTGTAGCCTTCAGCGGGACGTGCCATCGAGCCTGGAGTCGCTGGCCTCGCCGCCTTCAGCCGCCGTACCTGCTGCGCTTTCCGGCGTACATATCCTTTCCTCTGCTTAGAGTGTGTGTGATTGCATTATCTGCCTTTTTTTCCCACCCCTCTAAAAGAGCGGCGTCTTTTTAAAGATGCCTTCCTGTGGTTCTTGCCGAGCCCCACTCAGCGATGAGGACCGCCATGTCATCTGCGTGTCCTGCCTGGGTGAGGATCACGCGGCCATCGCGCTCGCTGACGGCGGATGCCATCATTGTGAACGTTTGCCTATGGTGACTCTGCGGACTCGCCTAGCTGCGTTATCCGAGCCCGCATCCCAGCCTGCCGTGACGCCGCGCCGCAAGAAGCGCCGCGCCCAGCGCGCGCCCGAGCTATTTCCAGCCCGCCAAAGCTCGCCGGTTCGCCCGCCAGCTTCGCCGGCTTCGCTCGAGTCGCCCACGGACGGACAGTGGCCGCCGTCTGCCGCCGCGTCCGCACTTGAGCTCGACGAACTTACCGGAGACGGCATTGAAACTGAGCCGATGCGTCCGCTCTCTCAAGCCGTGGATTACATCGGCCTCGACTGAAAGGCGCTCGCGCAACTAACGCGCAATAGGCTGGACGGACGCTTTCTCGGGAAAGACGAAGCTCCGTCACAGTCGAGACCCGCGCCTTTCCCCCCTGAATGGTGAGAAACATTTGTGGCTAACTATCCGAGATGACGGAAGCTGAGCGCTCCGTGTTCCTCGACGTTCTCGCTCTGCTGGACGCCGCCCCCCTCAGCGCGGGCCCCGGCCGAGGATTGAGATAAAGCCCGAGGTCTCAAGGCCTTCCTAGTCTCTCTAGGAAAGCGACGGTGTTCAGTTCCCGCTGCGGCCGGATTCCCACCAAAACTTCTCGCTCGTTCAGTTCCAAGCAATGTGACTGTTCCAGTGTATTTCGCAGTGAGCAAGCTGGTTCCACAGCCCGCTTGCCTGCGCACAAAGGCCGTCGTTTCGGCTAACTAGCAGCGCCGCCAGGCCCGAGATCAAACACCGCGCTCTCGCTCTGCTGGACGCCGCCCCCCTCAGCGCGGGCCCCGGCCGAGGATTGAGGTAAAGCCCGAGGTCTCAAGGCCTTCCTAGTCTCTCTAGGAAAGTGACGGTGTTCAGATCCCGCTGCGGCCGGATTTCCACCAAAACTTCTCGCTCGTTCAGTTCCATGCGTTGTGACTGTCCCAGTGTATTTCGCAGTGAAGCAGCCGGTGTCTCAGCCCGCTTGCCTGCGCACAAAAGCCGTTTCTATGGCTACCCAGATAAATCCAATAAAGAGTGCATTTTCTGGTGTCCCGGCCACGGCCGATGGTGTTACGAGTGTTGTAAGAATGCCCACGTCCCAGTGCCCATTCCCACACCCAGACACAGCACGCCATGGTGCAGGGCTAGCACAAATAAAACCAACTCATGTTGGTTGTGCAGAAAATGTAGTGAACACGCCCATACAATGCCCGCTTACACTACATGATGCGTGTCCCTTGGTTTCTGTAAAAACGAAACTAACACACATTTAGTCGGCGCGAGCCGACAGTGTTCTCAGTGCAGTAAATGTGCCCGCTGTCCCGCATTTCCTCACTGACACGCCGAATCCCACGGGATTCACCCCCGCTCGCTTTCTATGCACAACCCGTCACAGAGAAGCTGAGCGCGGCCAGGCTGCCCGCTGTGATTAGCGCGCACCTCGCACGCTGTGAACACAGCGTTGATTCAGTCGGCGCGAGCCGAGTGTTCTCCGTGCTGAAAATGTGCCCGCTGTCTCGCGCCCGCATTTCTCACAGACACTCCGAATCTCACGGGATTCGCCCCCGCTCGTTTTCTCTGCACAACCCGTCACAGAGAAGCTGAGCGCGGCCAGGCTGCCAGCTGTGATCAGCGCGCGCCTCGCACGCTGTAAACACAGCAGTGATTTAGTCGGCGCGAGCTGACAGTATTCTCAGTGTAGTAAATGTGCCCGCATGTAGTAAATGTGCCCACATTCCCTCACACGCGCCGAATCCCACGGGATTCGCCCCGCTCGCTTTCTCTGCGCGTCCCGCCATAGAGAAGCTGAGCGCGGCCAGGCTGCCCGCTGTGATCAGCGCGCCCCCCGCCTCGAACGCTGTAAACACGGTGTTGTGTTCCCAGTACACAGGGGCTCTCGAGCCGCCGTCCTGCCGCGGCCAGAGCCCAGATTTCATTCTACCCTAGCTATTCACGCAGATGCGTGGTCAAGGCTTCCCGGGGTATCAGAATGGGTGTTGAACACTATAACGAGAGGCTGTTCGCTACAGTTCGCTCGACGCCCCCGCCGTTATACGGCGCGAGTCGAAACTACGGTGTAAAGCGAAGTGTTTCATCTACTTCGAGCCGAGATAGCGAAACTACTGAGAGAAGGGGCTATAGAACCTCTATCTCAGGGCGAAGGGGGCTTATACAGCAGATATTTTCTGGTACCGAAAAAAGATGGTGGGCTCAGACCCATTCTAGATCTGCGACTGCTGAACAGAACGCTTGTGAAGCGCCAGTTCAGAATGCTTACGACCAGGAAAATCCTCGCGCAAGTGCGCCAAGGAGACTGGTTCATGTCAATAGATCTGAAAGACGCCTATTTTCAAATACAAATAGCGTCCCATCACAGGCGATTCTTGAGATTCGCCTTCGAGGGCCAGGCATATCAATACACAGTCCTGCCGTTCAGACTGTCCCTAGCACCCCGTACGTTCACGAAGTGCATGGACGCGGCCCTCGCCCCCCTGAGACTTCGGGGCATGCGAGTTTTTGAACTACTTGGACGATTGGCTGATTCTAGCTCGTTCACGAACGGAGCTCATAGAACACAGGGCCGCATTACTCGAGCACCTCGAGGAGCTGGGCCTTACAGTCAGTTGGGCGAAAAGCTCACTGCTCCCCAGTCGGAGAATTTCCTTTCTGGGAACAGTGTTAGACTCGCTATCCATGACAGCACGCCTGTCACCGGAGCGCGGATTGAATATTCAGCACGTCGCGAGATCCTTCCGCCACGGCTCTATAGTCCCGCTCAGAAGGTTTCAGAAAATGCTGGGTCTGATGGCCTCAGCAGCCTCCGTACTCCAGTTGGGCCTGCTCCGCATGCGCCCACTGCAGCTATGGCTAAAAGCATGAGTTCCCCCAGGGCGTGGACCGCAGGTCTATTTCGCCTCAGGGTCGACCTTCAGTGCATTTCGGCTCTGAAACCATGGAAAGCAACCGACTGGTATCAGTCAGGTGTGAGTCTGGGGATCCCCTCGAGTGTGAAGGTGGTGTCTACGGACGCCTCCACTTCGGGGCAGGGAGCGCTGCTCGAAGGCAGACCGCTAGCTGGCCTATGGTCAGTACGGGAGAAGCTCCTTCACATAAACTGCTTGGAATTAATAGCAGTCGACAAAGCGCTACGGCGCTTCTGTCCCCAGATAAAAGGCCACCACGTATTGGTCCGGTCGGACAACATGTCAGTGGTGGCGTACATAAATCACCAGGGCGGCGTCAGGTCCCGAAACCTTTACAGGCTGACGGAACGCCTCCTGGTCTGGGCTCAGCACAACCTGCTCTCGCTGAGAGCGGCGCATGTGCCTGGTCACCTAAATGTGGGGCCAGACAGGCTGTCCAGAAACAACGTCCCAGCAGGAGAATGGTCTCTGCACCCGCAGACGATCCAGCTGCTGTGGGAAACGTTTGGCAAAGCGCAGGTGGACCTGTTCGCGTCCCAAGAAAACGCTCACTGCCCGAGATTCTTCTCGAAATGCCCGGAGGCGCTGGCCCATGTTTGGCCCCGCCGCCCCCTATATGCTTTTCCCCCTGTCTCACTCCTGCCTCAGGTGTTGGAGCGAATCAGGAGGGAGGGATGCCCAGTGCTACTCATAGCTCCGCTCTGGACAAACCAGTCGTGGTTCCCTGTCCTGATGCAGCTGACCAGCGCTGCCCCATGGCCTTTACCGTTGAGGAGAGACCTCCTCTCTCAGGCGGGAGGCTCGATTTGGCATCCTCGCCCGGATTTGTGGTCCCTGCACGCAGGGGCCATCAACGGGTACCCGCTGACCTCCCAGAGGGAGTGTTAAACACGATCGCGCAGGCTAGAGCCCCGTCTACCAGACGGCTCTACACCTCGAAGTGGTCTGTGTTCTCTGCTTGGTGTCAAGCGCAGAGCTTTTCACCTGTAGACTGCGGGGTTACGGAAGTGCTTTCCTTCCTTCAGGAGCTACTGGATAAGGGCAGGACCCCTTCCACGCTCAAAGTATACGTGGCGGCCATAGCAACGTTTGTAAAACCGGTGTCTGGCCAGTCACTAGGAAAGAACGACTTAGTCGTGCGTTTCCTTAGAGGAGCTCGGAGGCTAAACCCTCCCAGGCCCCCTTCAGTCCCGACATGGGACCTTTCCACGGTCTTGGAGGCCATGAAAGGTGCCCCATTCGAGCCAATCCAGTCGTCAGACATGAAACACTTGTCTTCAAGACAGCGTTTCTTATGGCTCTCGCTTCAGTGAAGCGCGTAGGGGACTTGCAAGCGCTCTCAGTGAGCGCGTCATGCATGGAGTTTGGACCTAATGACTCTAAGGTCATACTCAAACCGAAGCACGGCTACGTGCCAAAATCCCTCAACACACCGTTCAGGGCCCAGGTGATTTCCCTGTCTGCCCGTCCGGTTCTCAATGAGGAGAAGGACGCGAGTCTCCTTTGCCCTGTTAGGGCACTAAGGGCTTATGTGTCCCGCTCGTCTGGTTTCAGACAGACTGAGCAGCTTTTCGTTTCGTTTGGCGGCCGTGCTAAGGGACTTGCCGCTTCGAAACAGAGCCTATCCAGATGGATAGTTGGTGCCATAGCGCTGGCTTACACTTCTAAGGGCCTACAGTGCCCTTTGGGTGTTGGAGCGCACTCCACAAGAGGCATGGCCTCCTCGTGGGCATGGTCTAGCGGGGTTACCCTGCAAGATATTGTATGGCCGCGGGCTGGGCCTCGCCGTCTACATTTATAAAATACTATAACCTGGAGGTTCCCGCCTTGCAAGCTAAGCTTTTGGCGGTATAAAGTTCAGTGCTATCTGCCCGCTGTGCGGCTCAGATACTGAGTTTGACCTGCGTATTGGTCACTGACCGGTACAGCAGCTCATTAAAATGTCGACACACTTGTGGCCACCCAGTTCAGGCTGAATGTTCACCCTGACGGTATGGTCTATTTGTCACATGATCAGCTCCTTCGGATGCTATTTACAGGGAATGATGCTTCTAGCCTCTCTTCCCTCACTCTCTGTGAGTTTATGGTGATTATGCACTATATGCGCCCCGGGCTTCGGCCCCTGGGACTTTGGTGTTGGATCCCTACCAGCACGGCGTGTTGCATTGTGTTCCCCATAGCGTAAGATATTACGCAGTACGAGAGATACTCTCGCAAGAGAACGTACTCGGTTACTAACGTAACCTCGGTTCTCTCTAGAGAGGGAACGAGTACTGCGTATCTTGCCGTGCTTGGAATACGCTCTGGTTCGCTTCGGCGATGAAAACCAACGTAAGAGCAGCTATCGAGCCTAGATATGGGGCGAGACCACGCCCTTTCTGGCGGGACGTGACGATATGGGCGCGAAAGGCCCCCATTCGTCGTGACGTCACGCAGAGCCTCTCTCGATAGGCTGCTGCTATTGCCGCAGGGCAGCCAATAGGCGCGCGAGCTGTCTCGCCTATGTCTGCTTGCTGCTGCAAAGCGTTTTACATTAATAAAAAATTAAGGATAATTTTTGGCTTCAATATCTCGTGGAAAAGAGTTTTCCCCATAGCGTAAGATATTACGCAGTACTCGTTCCCTCTCTAGAGAGAACCGAGGTTACGTTAGTAACCGAGTACGTTTTACCTGCAATTGGCCGTTGTTAAACTCACCGATGAATGCGGTTTCACACCATGTGCGTTGTTAAACTCACCGCTGTTTGATCTGCTCCGCTCCGCACTCAACACAACTGTTTTTAATTTATACTGAAACATCTCTGCGAATTATTGACTGGCGTAATAATAGCGCGACACAACGAATCGATAATCAAATTCGTTGCCCACTCTTTTAATAATCGAATTTTATCGATTCGTTGTTGCGCCCATATAGCAACCAAAACGTTTCAGTTTCACATTATTCTGGTGAGATCTGAAAAATCTTGGCAACAACGTGAATATTATGAAAATAAAATATATGTATCGCTAGAAATTTAATCAAAACTTATTTTTATGCAGAAACTAACTCAAAATATTGATTTTTTTTTCACTAAAAATGAGAGAAAAGTCCGCCATGTTTTTTGTTCTCACGGCCGGAAACTTGAAAGTCGAAAAAAAAACAGGCAAAAAAAATGTGACAGTCATACAATTCAGAAGGGCCATTATTGTAACCCCTCTACGTTTTGCACTTTGGACCAACGTAGTCAAGGTGTGTTTTTATATGAGACTGGGTTGGTTTAAGTCACTTCCGTGTTGGTTTTAAGAGAGAGACAGGTAGGTTGCTGTTTCCTCCAACACACGTTGAAACTTCATTGTTCCTGCTGAATACTCTAGGTAGTGCTTTTTATTTAACTTCTCTGTTTGTTAGAAGTACTTTAATAAACTGTACTATTAACAGGTCTAATAGAACCGATTTGTACACAGTTATGTGTAACGGTGAAAATTATGCAAACTGTTAAATTACTGTTCTGATTTGAACAAAACTGATGTCATTTGAGAGCTAAAGCACTGATTGACTGTTTGTTTCTTTATAGGAAATGACAACTGAACTGAGCAATGCTGTGTTTTGGATTTAATTATTTTCACATTGTTATGCTGATCATATCTCTCTCTCTCCTGCTTTCTAGCTTGTGAAAATGGAGACTTTGTCTGCAGCAAACACACAGTTCTCCCTCGACCTGTTCAAGAAGATCAGCAAAGGAAACGCATCAGGAAATGTGTTCTTCTCTCCTGTCAGCATCTCCTCGGCTCTGGCCATGGTGTCGCTCGGTGCAAGAGGAAACACAGTGACTCAGATGATTAAGGTGATCACACACAATATACTTTTAAAAGAAGGTGACGGGAAAGTAGACTGAGTCAGAGGGACCAGGAAGTGACCTTTGAACAAGTTTAAAATGCGTTCCAGATTTTAAAGGGGTCATGAACTGCATTATTTTATTATATTTCCTGGAGTGCACTTATAATGTTAGTATGATTTTTACACCAAAAATTGTCAAAATTTATAAATAAAAGGCATTTTTTCGCTCACTTCTTAGGAGTATTACCACCACCTACTGTATAGCCTACATGGGTGATGCATCTGTATTTTTTTTGTATATGAAGATATACATTTGTAATGCCCCACACACCCTCTGCTGGCGCTGCGTGTTCAGCTCTTCCAGCTTCCACTCTTTCCCCTCAACTTCCAGGATGGGCAGAAGCATCATTATATCCCCATACATTATATCCTATGCTCTAATTTTGTATGCTTTAAAAAGGTTCAAACAGTCCTATATGTCTGAGAATCTCTCAAACTGTGATATTTACTAGTTGTTGATATGTATTGGTCGTTGATCATCATATTTGTTACATTTAAAAAATACATTCTCTACTGTTTCTAAAACATGACACTCATCGCACATACCATTTCTGTCAGGACCACTATCATTAAATACGATTGACAATTAGCATACAGTTTGGATTGGCGGTATGGTTCCGTTCTGGGCGAGAACTCAATAACAGCAATAACCCCCCAAAACAAAACCATACGCCAATATCACCCAAACCTAACTGACAGCATAATTCTGGATGCTTTTGCAGTTACCTGAGTGAGCCAAGGTAACAAGCATGTTGCCAATAGCATGTTACCAACAATACAGCAAAGCCTTAAGCAACAAGTTGCCCTTACCTGGATGACCTAAACGAGTATGTTGCCAGTACCCGCATCAGCAATAGCAACAAGCATGTACCCAAAATGCTTAAGCAGTGAACATGCATATTGCCATGACTGAAAGGCCGTCTGAAAGAGAAGTGAAAAATGAAGTGAAAATTGAGATATCAAAATTAATCAGCTGCTTGCTTGTGGTTGTACTGTATATCCTGAGTCCAGTTCCTGTTTCTTTTGAGTGACGACTGTAAGCTAGAGATGAGAGATGGAGATTTCCTTTTCAATTATCCTTTTCATTGGAAATATGTCACAATTTTAAGAATAATGTTGGTGGAAACTTCCAGTACACACAGAATTAAGCAACACATGTCATTAATACAGCTGGATGGTTTAATGCAGCAAAAGTGAATCTGATACTTATATATATTTAGGCACAAATATGTAGGTTTGCAAAAACTGCGTACACCGACACCTGTCAATGATGTAATAACCTTTTTATACTTGGTTCTAGTTTACTTCTGTAGAAACCAAGAAAATACAATTATTATTATTTTTTTATACACTACCCCCGACACGACTGAGGCTGATAGAATGGTTAATACATCCAGATGTTAGCGGCATATGTTTAGCACTATAGATCTAATTTAATGAGGGAAGCATCAGCCCAGCTGGAGCAAACAAGGACACATTGCAACAAGCGTGTTGCTGTAGCCAATTTACCAATTGTATGGGATTTATTGGGGGAAGCTTACACCCCTAGAGGCAGCAAAATCTGATACAACAAGCATGTTTCATAATCGCGGAACTATTGCTAAAACTAGTGAAGTTTGGCAGGGGAAGCATTCACCCTGTAGCTCTGGGTCAGATGCAGTGCACAGCTAAGCTATGAATACATTGTGCTTCCTCATTCATAAACATGATTTCTGCTCCCGTCAGTCATACTGATTCCATCGGCTGTGGAGGTGAAGATGACGACTCCCATGATTACACACACTTCACAAGACCATCAAGCTACGCTGTTGTTAGTGTTGAATAACAGATCTCTGCGGTAAATGTACCTACTGTGTATTTTGCATAAGTATGTTACCGATAATCTAGATAGCTTTTGCCACAAGCATGTGCTAACTTTAACACAGCATGTTGCAATAATCAGATAGAATAATAGAGAGTGAGCATTTTTCCAATGCAACCAAAATAAGCCTAAAACAACACTTGATTACCACAGCATGTTGCCTCGGACAGTATGCGTTATAATACTAAAGCCTAAGTAACAAGCATTCGATAACATTTGCACTAGCAACCACCATACCGTATCAATGTTGCTAAAACCCGATAAGCTTAGCACAGCATGCGATAATGACACCAGATATAAGCCTAAAACACAGCCACGTTCCAAATAACCACGGGGCTACATAACCTTAAAAAAAAAACTTTAAAAAAAAAAACATGTTCCCAATAGCAACTAACAGCTTTTAGAGCAAGCAGTTTTCAATAGCATATTGGTAGATAGCCTTAAAACAATCACTCATAAAATACACTATAGCTTTAAGAACGCTGTGTTTCCAAAAACTAGATAGACCAAGCGTGTCCAATACCTGACAGGATCAACGCTGAATTGACTCAACTGATCAATGACTGTTTACTGTCTTTTTAGAGCTGTGCCACAGCAGAAATGATTCCGTTTGCACCATTAATTGTTATTTCCTAACTACCACCGCTTGCTGCATGAATCTGTGCTGCATAGTGCTAAAAGCACTGCATGTGCAACACGAGCAGTTGCCAATCACAACAGATAAGTAACGCACATTTCCAATATGATCGCATAAGCCTAGCAAGAGCATAATGAAAACAACTATATAAGCCAAAGCACACGGATAGCATTAGCAACAAGCATGTTGCCCATATCCTGATAGCTTTTAACAATGAGCTTTAAAAAGGAACTTGGTTTAGCTTTGTGAAGACTTTCAGAGATGAATGGAGAGTGAACCAATAATGCAGCGATGCGAGCAGCAATGCAGACTGAGGTCACTTCAAACCAGGCAGCTTATGATCGATGCGGCGAAAATTTGTGAACTTGAACATGAGATAAGTCAATCTGAGGTGAAATCCTTTTGGGGAACGAATTCCTCTCCTGATTGTACGATTCCTTATGAGATGATGCGGTTTGCCTGCCAAATTTTTTATTTAATTAGCTCCTGAGAAACGCGATAGCTGCTGATAATACTGAAGGAGCTTATGTATACAGTGATAGGCGTCCTATTCATATAGGAAGACGTGGATCAGCTGAGAGTCAGCTGACGCGAGCTTGACTAACGTGACCGGCTAGAACTGACGCTACGCTTGATTTTCATGCTTCCCCATTATTGCAGGTGTTGACTTCAATCCTGTGTGCTTTTTCCTACCCTCTTTTTAGCCTCTTTCACTCAAGAAAGAGTACAGATATTCATGTCTAAGACTCTGGTAAAAGTTGAAGTACACTACACTTTTTCACTCAAGGTAAAATAAAGTATGGGCTCGGTAGCCATTGCTATACCCGTTTTAGTGTCGCGTTGGTAACTGGACCTCACATCCTATTAAAGGATAATTCCGGTATTTAACACTTTGAGTCTATTTTCTAGTTTTTTTTGGATGAACTAGAGTGGTGGACTTAGAAATTTAGATATAGACATTAAGGTAAATTAGCTAATACTGAGATTAAGTTAATAAAACAATGTGAAAAGTAGATGGCAGAAACAATGGGAGGAAGAAAAAACAGGAAGATGGCTTTAAAACATCCAAATACATGCTGGTAAAGGTAGAATAACAAGGAGAAATAAAAAGGGAGATTCAATTATTTCTAGACTTAGATTTGAGCATAAATTTAGATGGAGTCACACGTTGGTGTGTCTGTGATGATGCGACGTTGGTGTCACGCGTCTGTGATGATCCGACGTTGGTGTCACGCGTCTGTGATGATGCGACGTTGGTGTCACGCGTCTGTGATGATGCGACGTTGGTGTCACGCGTCTGTGATGATGCGACGTTGGTGTCACGTGTCTGTGGTGCGACGTTGGAGTCACACGTTGGTGTCACGCGTCTGTGATGCGACGTACCCCTTCTCTCACGTAAAAATACACGACTGTCTACTTCGGTAGGTTATCGTGGCACTATGTACCCGCCATACTTTGACGTCAAAGTTCCCCACTTTCAAAAACGAGTCGTTTGCTGAGGCTGGTGTCAATAAAAGCATTTATTGGACTAACAAGGACGTTTTCAGTTCTGAAACTTACAGGATATTCTTATAATATGATGACCTCTTAGATGTCAAAAGCTCAAGGGAAATTTGATTTCTCAGTTCATCACCCTTTAAAAAGGCGCACAATGACAAGAAATACTATTAATCATGCCACCAAATACAGATTAGAATTAAAGTAATGAGCCAGGTTTGAAAATGTAAGTAGAAAGTACAGATACAGTATTTGCATCAAAAGTAAGAGTGAAAGTAAAAAGTTTTGAAATACTGATCTACTGATACAGAAAAATCGACTTAAGGACAGTAACGGACTATTTGTACATCATTACTTCCCATTTCTGTACATAGCATTTACCTAATATATATGTAAAAATGCTTTCACAAACGGAAAAATTGTGTTTCCTGAATGAGATCTAATCTGTAGCTGCGTCTGAAATCGCATACTGTCTGAGTATGTACTTTGAATTTAGGGGAGAGCGGGGCACAACCTAACACATTTTGGTTTTGGCTCAATTATTTAAAAAATAATTAAGTTAGATTCATATTTTTTTTACACAAGCAACATACACATATCTGCTACAAATGAACACTTAAAGTTTTTTTCTAGGACTTACCATTTTCGTACAGTTGCACTGAAAGTGACAGAAGTGCAAATGTTACAACTTACCCCATATGCGGGGTTAATTGTAACAGACAGAGGGGTTAGTTGTAACACTTGTGTGTAACACACATAATTCAGTACTATTTTATCTGTATAGTTTGATATTGTTTGTGCATCTGTGTAGATAGATATCCATACATCCATCCCTCATCCAATCATCCTTCTATTATGGATCAATATCATGGATAGAGATAGGAAAGGGTTGCACAGTTTTGCTATAAATAAATAAATAAAATCATCAAATATTGTAATTGAAATTTAATTATATTTGTGTGTGGGAGTTGCATGTTCAATTATTATTATTAATAATAATGACAGTAATAATAATAATAAAAACTAGCTTAAAATCAAATTTAAAGGGTTTATTGCATGAAAAACATGCTATATTTTTAATAAATAAACAAGTGATCAATGCATAGTAAACAAAATTTTAAAATTTTAATTCCAACATTGTTTGTGAAAGCCCAACAAAGATTAATGTGGCAAAATAAATATATAAATACTCAAACCTGAAAACTTGTGTGGCTCCCTGTTTTCATTTGATTATCATTGTACACTTGGCGGCTTAGTTGTAACACTGTGTTACAACTAACCCCGCTGTGTAAAACATATTTTAAGCCTATAGCTAACAGTTGCTAGGAGTTGCTTACATGTTTCAAAACGGTGCTGTGGTTTAGCCCACAAGACAGCGATTAAGGTAATATAAAGTAAGATTTGGTGACGTACACACCCAGCTCAGAAACTGAAAAAAACGTACGATGAAAAAAATTACTTGCATGGTGTCAAAACACTCTTTGTCCAGTATCTTCATGAAATCTTATCAAAACTTTCCAAAAATTTGCGGGAGACCGTCTTCTGGCAGCGAGAGAAAAAGAGCAGAAACACAACCGGCTTGATGCTGATTAACTATGTAAACGGTCCATGTTACATCTTACCCCGTGTTAGGTTGTGCCCCGCGCTCCCCTACTTCGTCGGCATTAAAAAGTGTGTTATGTGAAGTGTGAATGTGTAGTATGTATGAAATGCAGACATACTACATCCGCCATGTTGTTACTGTCATGTGTCACCAGCGTCAGTTGGCCATTCATAAATGCCATTCAGAAATCATCTCCCGTGGCCTCATAGGATAGTAAAGTGTCCATTGAAAGCACACTTCAGAATCTTGGAATTAGTAGGTTATCCATAGGGGACTTTTCACCAACCCGAGATAAACAGTAAAGTGCCAACAATTAATCACTCTTTCCTCTCATTTAATTATCAAAGGCCTGAAGGCCAAAAACAACAAAGAATGTGTTTGAAATCATCAGTTCTTCATTGTCGTTTCTGGACCATTTTAAACTATTCTAATGAGCATTTGAGAAGTGCACTCACAATATATGTTGAAGTTATCTTTATTAATTCTACTATAACAATGTTGTGTAGGTCCTGGGCTTTAACAATGAACCACCAATGATGCAGCAAACCCAGAATCCTCAAACACCTGCTGAACTCAAGGTGTTGTATGAATATTTACATCAAACACTAACCCAGTTAACAGGGAACGTTCTCAGAACTTTAGCTAACATTCTGTCAAGGTTCTGTTGCATGAACAGCTGTATTTACTGTAGACATGCATGTACCCTTTGGATTCGTTTGATTCAACTGATTGAATCTGATATTATTGTTGATGCAAACAGAAATCTCCAGAGGAAAAACCTGATGACCAAATTCATTCCAGCTTCAACAAGTTTATGAGAGAGCTGAACAAACCAGGAGTCCCGTATGTGTTAAATCTTGCCAACCGCCTCTACGGAGAGCAATCCTACCAGTTTGTTGAGGTAAGACTTGGTTTATTCACTGGAGGTTCTAGTGAATAAACTCTAATATCATTTGCACCTCAATCGATTTGCTGTATTACAGAAATTCCTCAATGATGCAAAAAGCTACTATGAAGCCGGACTGGAGAAGGTGGACTTCAAGAACAAATCAGAGGCTGCTCGTGTCAATATCAACAAATGGGTGGAGACAAAAACACAAGGTGAAATCCAGCATAAACCTTTTCTCAATTTGAAACTTATTCTACACTCTTAAAAATAAAAGTTATTTCATGTTTTTTGCAGCACTTTAGGTTCAGCAAAAATGTCTTTTCAGGGGCCATGATTTTCTTCATGGAGTTGAGCTAAATGATAAAAATATAAAACCCAACCAGTTCAAATCACCCCTCAAACTTCTATTTTAGAGAAGATCAAGGACTTGGTGCCACAGGGAGCCGTCGATGGGATGACAAAACTGGTTTTGGTGAATGCCATCTACTTCAAGGGAAACTGGGAGGAGACATTCCCAAAGAAATCCACCAGAGATGAGCAGTTTAAGCTGAACAAGGTAAGAATTCAAGCTCTTTTTAATATTATTTTAATAATATTTGTAAGAATCATAATGAAATGATGAAAAAGGGTTTATAATTTGTTTCCATTGATGTTTGTCAGAATCAAACTAAACCAGTGAAGATGATGTATCAAAAGGCGTACTTTCCTCTGGCCTCCATCCCAGAGATCAACAGTCAGGTTCTGGAGCTGCCGTATGACGGGAAGAATCTCAGTATGTTGATCATCCTTCCTAACGAGATGGAAGACGACACCACTGGCCTTCAGAAGGTGAGACAGCACAGATGGTCATTTTAATTTTTTTAGCCTTTTTGGTAACACTTTACTTGAAGGGGTGTGCATAAGACTGACATGACACCTTCATAACCATGACATGACACACGTTATGAATATGAAGTTATGGATGTTTATGACAAGTGTCATTAAGTGTCTTTCGCTCAATAATGACATTTTCAATGCAAATATGACATTGTGTGAGATGTCTTTGTTATGACATCTTGACATAAACCAATACATCATAACCTGTCAGTGTCTTTGTCATGACAACTTGACATTAAATTAAGTTAAACTGTCATGTGGTTGGTTTTGACATTGGCTGTCATGAGGCCATTATATTGAATATAATGGCCTCATGATATAATCATGAATATTTTTCATGACCTCAACTACAGTGGTACAAATTGAATTTGTCATTAAAAAGTTATAATGGCTTCATGACAGCCAATGTCAAAACCAGCCACCTGACAGTTTAATGTAATGTTAACCAATAAAGTTAAGTGGTTTCCTAAGTTTGATAATTAATCTGCTATGTCATGTTTATGACTGGTTGTGTTGTCTTAGTAATGTCAAGTTGTCATGACAAAGACACTGACAGGTTATGATGTTATGGTTTATGTCAAGGTGTCATAACAAAGACATCTCAAACAATGTCATATTTGCATTAAAAATGTCATAATTGAGCGAATGACACTTGTCATAAACATGCATAAACCCTCCTTCATATTCATAACATGTGTCATGTCATGATTATGAAGGTGTCATGTCAGTCTTATGCACACCCCTTCAAGTAAAGTGTTACCGTCTTTTTTAAGTCTTTTTGTAAAAACGTCTACCTACCACAGTGTTTTTACTGTGAAATCTTTACTAATATTTATAAAGTACACAAAATAATAACTTTTAAAAAACTTTGATGAATACTTACTGGACTGAAGCAACTTATTTATGAAGCAACTGGTTTATCAAGATTTTGATGAGCATTTATTTGTTCATCTCAATCATTATTGTATTGCGTTGCATTATTTGTTATATATGCACTTAAATATCATCTTACTAAGACATATTGTTAGTAGATATAGAGTGACGATTGATATTATATGTATTTTATGTCATCTGCTATACTTAAAGGGGAGTTATTCATCTGCTATACTGTTATAAAGATCTCAATTATTTAGATTACAAGCTATCAGAATTTTATCTTGCCTTTTGGCCATATAAATTTCAGCATCTACACCAAATTAGATATTTTTGCTCAGTTTCGGCCTGCCTGTGAATAAAATCATATAAAATAAAGTTACTGTCTCCATGACTCCATTTGCCAATCCAAACTAAAAAAAAAACATTCGTCACATCATTGATGCTGTACAAACAGACCCCAGATTATGCAAATAAACAAACATTAACATGTCTCACTTTATTATCCAGCTTGAAAAGGCACTGACCTACGAGAAGCTCATGGAGTGGACCAAACCCAGCAAGATGATCCTAGAGCAAGTTCAAGTGTATCTGCCTAAATTCAAGATGGAGGAAACTTGTGACATGAAGAGTCTTCTGATCAGCATGGGAATGGAGGAAGTTTTCGACATGCAGAAGGTGAATCTTGCAGGCATGTCCTCCAACAACGACCTGGTGCTGTCGAAGGTGATCCATAAAGCCTTTGTTGAAGTCAACGAGGAAGGAACTGAAGCGGCTGCAGCCACCGCCGCTTTCTCTTATAAAGGATCCTTCATACGCATTTCCCCTCCCTCAAAAACCTTTATTGCAGATCACCCTTTCCTTTTCTTCATCCGACATAATCCCTCCAATGTCATTCTGTTTTATGGACGCCTCTGTTCTCCTTGAAGATAGTGATGATGACATGATAATTCTAGATGACTGTGTCCCTCTGATAAATAAAATCATTAGAAAATAATTGAGTGAAATTGTCTGTGTGCATTTACTTTAACGGAGTCTTGATACAGTTCTGTACAACTTCAGGATACAAAGAATGTACAAAACAGTATTTTGGATTAATCTGTTTAACATTTAGGTTTTTTTTTGTTTTTTTTAATGCTACTTTTAAATAGTTCTGTCCTCCACAATTTTAAGTATAGGCTATGACCGTTCTTGGTACAAGTTCACAACAAGTTTTCAAATCTTTTCTGTTTACCTCTTGGATGATGACCTTGTCTCTGCAAAATCCTCCACATCTGCTCAAAAGTGTTAAGTTCGGGTGAAATACTTGTCAATGTAAGGATTTTGAACTTGCGAGTGGGAGAATATATTATAGTTATAGTCATGTTGAAAAAAGATTTTTTATTAGTCTACATCACACAATGGTGTGTGGATTCATGACATATTTATTAAGAAATACTCTTCCACTACTTGAGCACTTATTCATCCCTAAGAAATGTACTACCACCAATAACAATATAGCTCCAAAAAAAAAGGACAGATGAGTACAGAGAGTACAGGGAGTTTGTGCGAGCTGCCGTACACTAGAATCACTCCCAGCACTGTGTGAACAGTAAAACAGAACATGCACACAAACGGTTTGATTTTAAACTGCTTATAGTCAGGTAAACAACACGTACTGTAGCACTGGCAGCATTATGTCAACATTTGTTGGTCAAGTCTGTGAAAACATGTGACAGGCTTGTGACTGGCTGAGAACAGGCTCTGGCTCCAGAACAATTTTGGTGGAAAAGGAGTAAGCGGAGACCAGACACTTCTCACTGTACTCCTTCCCCTGGCAATGCCATACATTTTAGATGCTGTTAGATCAATGCATTTCACTTCTGCACGTTGTGTCTTGCTGTGAGATGAAACAGACACTCTCCAAAAATCACTCGTCACAAAACGTAAGCTTAAAGGGGGAAAGCTTTATATTTTCACACTTAAAACATTGCTTTGGTAATTATCTTGGACCATTGTCTGCTTTTGTGCAAATAAATGTGTCTTCTGACAATTCTCTCCTATCCGGTTCAGTTATTGTCAGGATTTAGTCTGAGAATGATTCAATGGGCTACATAACACTTTTTATATATTTCTATTTATTTATAATAATTCAGCGATGCCTATATGGCCACATTGAATATGGCATTGGATGAGTGAGTCATGATCAAGCACACTTTCATCACTGATGGCGTAGATGGCGATCGGTTGTGTGTGTGTATGTGTGTGTGTGTGTGTGTGTGTGTGTGTGTGTGTGTGTGTGTGTGTGTGTGTGTGTGTATGTGTGTGTGTGTGTGTGTGTGTGTGTGTGTGTGTGTGTGTGTGTGTGTGTGTGTGTGTGTGTGTGTGTGTGTGTGTGTGTGTGTGTGTGTGTGTGTGTGTGTGTGCTTGTTTTTGTGATATATGAGGACACAAATGTGTATAATGACATGGGTATTACACTGGTACTACAACTTACACGTGAAATATGAGGACATTGCATGCGTCCTCATATTTCAAACAGCTTAAAAATCATAAAAAACAATGTTTTTTTTAAAATGTTAAAATCCAGTGTGTGTGTGTGTTGCTTGTGAGGGTCAAATATAATGACAACCGACTAGTGAGGACATTTTATTGGTCATAAATTTAAAAAGGTTTATAAATCGGATTTATTTAAATAGAGTAAATAAACAGCATTTATTTAAAACAGAAATAAACAATGTAAAAGTATTTACTGTCACTTTTAGTCATTTAAATGCATACTTGCTGAATAAAAGTATTATTAAATATATTATTAAAATAATATTAAATAAAAGTATTAATTTCTTTCTCAAAAAAAAAAAAACTTGACCCCAAACTTTAGAAGAGTAGTGTACATTAAGGAGTTACTCAACACCATATTATAAGTAAGGGATAATCCACGGCTAGCCATGCATTAAAGGATTTTAATGCACGACGTAGAGGCGAAGAACCATCCGAAGCGGAGGTGCATTAAAATCCTTTTAATGCATGGCTAGCCGTGGATTATCCCGCTTATACCTCGGTTATTTGCCAAGTTAAAAAGAAGTTAAAGCTATAACTGATGTTTACAGTGTAATTTTTTAACAGACGTGTAAAAATGACGGTTATTTTCTTAAGTTACGGCTCGTTAGTTCTAGCACTCCGTCCATTTTAAATAAAGTAGAGCCATCGGATTGCTTTTATTTGAATGAATTACCACATTTATTTAAATTCATTATTAAAAGAGAGAGACAGAAAACTGAAAGAGAAGGAACAGAGAGAGCTAACTTAATGATTCTTTAATGGATTTATTAAAATTATTTATGAATGACAGGCAACACTGACAGTGACAAGGCAATCTTGTATATTTTTATTTAGTAACGTAACGGTTTATATCTGCTCTGAGACATTGCAACACTGTATTCAAACTTGCAACACTATTTCCGCGTCCAGCGGTAACGTTAACGTTAGACTGAACAGAGGCATAATAAAACTCCCGCAATGTCTCATTTTAAAGAGAAGCAGAGAAGCCTAGGTCTCGAAATCACAGTTGTTCTGTCTTTGGCGCAAAAAGTCACTATAGTGTTAACTGTCAATTTAGTTCATATTGACCTCATCTTTGTCGTCTTCGATCTTATCTAGCTCTGTCCGTGTTAATTCTTTGTGCCGCTTTTTGTCATTCAACGTCTTCTCCAAGAGTCTAAATCTGGGCCCATTTTAAACGATATGCAAAAATCATCCATTTACCCTACCCAAACTGACTGGAACTACCTGTGCATTAAACGGTTTTACTGCACACCTTCCAGCCAATCAGAATCAAGTATTTAAACAGCCCGTTGTATAAAATGCATCCCATAAACGTTGTGTTGATAAAAAACAAAACACGCTTTTGCAGTCATTCTACTGTTTGTGTGGTTAGGTTTAGGGGTAGTGGTTGGGTCGTTGTAGTTGTTTGCTGTTCCTTGTTCCTGTCCTGAGTTCCATGTGCTGTTGTTCGCCCTGGATTACCTATTAGTTTCATTAAAGTAGTGCTTGCAATTGGATTCTCTCTCCGCTTCATTCCTGCCTCAAATGTAACAATTACAGGCCGATCTCAAATCTACCTTTTCTGTCAAAGATACTAGAAAAGGTTGTATCCTCAAAACTATCTTCCTTTTTAGAAAGAAATGGTATCTGTGAGGATTTCCAGTCAGGATTTAGACTGTACCATTGTACTGAGACAGCTCTCATTAGAGTCACAAATTAATTGCTCTTATCATCCGATGGTGGTTGTATCTCTCTATTAGTGTTACTCAATCTTAGTGCTGCATTTGACACTATCGACCACAACATTCTTTTAAATAGACTCGAAAATGATGTTGGCATTAGTGGAATTGCATTAGTGTGGTTTAAATCATACTTATCTGACTGTTATCAGTTTGTAGCAGTAAAAGAAGAGATGTCTTATCGATCAAAAGTTCAGTATGGTGTACCACAAGGCTCAGTACTAGGACCGTTGCTGTTCACTCTGTACATGCTACCATTAGGAGATATCATTAGGAAGCATGGCATTAGTTTTCACTGTTATGCTGACGATACTCAGCTCTATATTTCTTCACGTCCTGATGAAACTTACCAATCCACATAAAGATAGCTTAGATAGCACATATTAGCATAGCTTATATAGAAAACTGGATGACTAGTAATTTCCTACTACTTAATTCTGAAAAAACAGAGATTCTAATTATTGGACAAAAAACTTCCACACGTAATAACTACTTGGTTACTCACGTAACCTCAGTTCCCTGAGTTAGGGAACGAAGTATTGCGTAGCTATACGCAGTGGGAAAACTCCTTTTCCTCGATTTTACTGAACCTTATGTAAAACGCATTTGCAGCTGCACAGCTGACGCCCTGAGCGTCTTGCTCGCTCATAGGCTGTGCTGCAGCAACTGCATATCCAATGGCGAGGACGACTCTGACGCACGACCAATGGGGTCACTCCACGTCAGAGCCCGTCATAGGGGCGAGCCCTAGGCTATATAAGCCCCTGAACTCGCCAAAATAGCAGGTTTATACGACTGAAGCGACAAACCCCAGTTAAAATAGTGCGGCCGGCTACGCAATACTTCGTTCCCTAACTCAGGGAACTGAGGTTACGTGAGTAACCAAGTAGTTCCCTTTCGAACGGTCACTTCGTATTGCGTAGCTATACGCAGTGGGAACGCTATGCAAAACGCCGCACTGAATAACTGGTTGCCACTGCAACTCAGGAACCCCTGAGCAAACAGAACAAGCCATAAACCATATATATGCATACACTAAACCCGACACCGTCGGATTTAGGTGAATACATCAGTAATTCCTGACAGGGTCAAGAACATGAACATCACCAGCCTTAGCGGGTTTATAACATGAAAATTTTGTAACCGGCAAGAAGCGGGTTATATACATACATATAGAGAATGTGATTATGCACAGTAACAAGTAATGACAAGGCCAGACACTGTCGGGGCCATAATCAAACCGAAAGCACCCCTGCCTGAAGGGAGGGTACTTCCAAATTATAGAATTTCATAATGTGGACGGCGAGGCCCAGCCGGCCGCCTCACAGATATCATGAATGGGAAAACCCGATGACCACGCCCACGACGAGGCCATGCCTCTGGCGTAAGCCACAGAAATGGCCTCTACTATCCATCTAGACAGCCTCTGCTTAGTGACAGGGTCCCCTTTGGACCGACCACCAAAGCAGACAAAAAGCTGTTCTGACTGTCTAAACGACGCAGAACGCTCTAGATAGATTCTCAGCGCCCTAACAGGGCAGAGAAAATTAACCTCCCCATCCTCTGTGGAAGGGGGAAGGGCTAACAATGTCACCACCTGCGCTCTGAACGGCGTTGAGAGCACTTTGGGTACATAACCATGCCTGGGCTTGAGAATGACCCTGGAATCCCCGGGACCAAACTCCAGACATGCCGGGCTCACCGAAAGAGCCTGCAGATCTCCCACTCGCTTGATAGATGCCAATGCCAACAGGAGGGCCGTCTTTAGCCAGAGAAGTTTAAGATCAACCGACTGTAGCGGTTCGAAGGGCGGACCCCTTAGAGCCCCTAGGACCGTAGATAGGTCCCAGGATGGCACAGAAGGAGGTCTGGAGGGGTTAACCCTCCTAGCACCTTTTAAAAATTTCACAACCAGGTCATTCCTTCCCAGTGACTGACCGGCTACCAGAACATGGTGAGCTGCAACAGCGGTCACATACACCTTGAGCGTGGATGGGGATCGACCTACGTCCAACAGCTCCTGTAGGAATGAGAGAACCACTGATATGTCACATGACTCTGGATTCAGACGGTTTTTCGAGCACCAGCCGGAAAAAACCGCCCACTTTGAAGCATAAAGGCGCCGAGTTGACGGGGCCCTAGCCTCAGATATAGTGTTCAACACTTTCACAGGAAGGCCCCCGGATACCGGTTCAAGGGCCACACATGAAGGGCCCACAGGTCGGGTCGCGGATGCCACAACGACCCCTTCGCCTGTGTGAGGAGGTCTTTCCTCATGGGGACAGGCCATGGAGCTGTGTCCGAAATCTGAACCAGCTCCGGAAACCACGGCTTGGACCTCCAGAGAGGGGCCACCAGAAGGACCGGGCACCCGGTCTCCCTGACCCGTTTGATGACTTGCGGAATCATCGAGACAGGAGGAAAAGCATATAGGGGACGGTTGGGCCATGCGTGGGCCAACGCGTCCCTGTCCTTCGAGAAGAACAGATTGCAATGGGTGTTGTCTTTCGAGGCGAACAGGTCGATTTCGGCCCTGCCAAATACCTCCCATATCAGACTGACCGTCTGCGGGTTCAGGGCCCACTCGCCTAGGGGAGTGTTGCCCCGTGAGAGCATATCCGCGCCCAAATTCTGGACGCCCGGGATATGCGCAGCCCTCAGAGAGCTCAGATTGTTCTGCGCCCACAAGAGGAGATCTCTCGCCATAGCATGCAGGCCACCTGACCTGACGCCCCCCTGGCGGTTTATATAGGCCACCACTGACATGTTGTCCGTACGGACTAAGACGTGATGCCCCTTGAGGCTTGACAGAAAAGCATTCAGGGCCAGACCAACTGCTTTCATCTCCAGACAGTTGATGTGTAAGCTCTGCTCCGTGCTCGACCAGAGGCCGGAGGCAGGCGTGCCCTCGTGTAATGCCCCCCAACCCAGGTTGGATGCATCTGTAAAAACCACTTTCCTTCTGGAAATTATCACACCGTCTTGGTACCAGTCCCGCGCCCGCCAGGGAACCAGGGTCCTTAAACAACCGTGATTCACTCTGATGCGCAAGCTGCCTGACTGCCATGCATATGTTGGCACCCGGCATTTCAGCCAGTGCTGCAGTGGACGCATGCGCAGCAAACCCATGCGAAGCACCGGTGATGCTGCTGCCATGAGACCCAGTAGCTTCTGAAATTTCTTCAGAGGCGCGCGCTCCCGCTCTCTGAACGAGGATGCGAGCGCTCGCACTGAGAGCGCGCGCTCCGGTGTGAGCCGCGCTCTCATTGTCATTGAGTCTAAAACCATGCCCAGAAAGATCACATTCTGACAGGGGGATAGTTTGCTCTTTGAAACATTGATCGTGAGACCCAAGCATTTCAAATGGCCGAGAATCAGATCTCTGTGAACTATCAGTTCGCTTCTAGACTGTGCTAGCACCAGCCAGTCGTCGAGGTAATTCAACACGCGCACTCCTCTCTGTCTCAGGGGAGAGAGCGCCGCATCCACACACTTTGTGAACGTGCGGGGTGCCAGAGACAAACCGAACGGCGGAACCGTGTACTGATAAGCCTGACCCTCGAAGGCGAATCTCAAGAATGGCCTGTGGCGAGGGTTTATTTGAATATGAAAGTAAGCGTCTTTCAGATCCATTGTAACAAACCAATCCCCCGGGCGAATTTGCGCGAGGATCTGCTTGGTAGTCAACATTTTGAAGGGACGGCGCATGAGCGCCTTGTTCAAATGTCTCAAATCTAGTATGGGTCTGAGACCGCCGTCTTTTTTCGGAACCAGAAAATAACGGCTGTAAAAACCCGCTTGCATCAGCGTAGGAGGGACTAATTCTATCGCCCCTTTTGCCAATAATTTCTGCACTTCGGTGCGAAGCACGTGACCCACGTGCTTCTCACCGAGGTCTCGATGACCGCCTGTAACCTAGGGGGTCTGCGAGCAAATTGGAGCGAGTAGCCTCGCTTTATAATGTTATGACCCAACTCGACACACCGGGGATAGATTGCCAGGCTAGAACCCGTGTGGCTAGGGACTGACACACTGAAAAGGGGGGAACCACCTAACATAGGGGGATCTGAAACCCTTATAATGTGATTTGTGCATACATTGAGCGCTTGACTGACTGTACAGGCATTTGCGTGTGGGGAAGTCAGTGTTATCCCAGGGGAGGGAGCAAATTGGAGCGAGTGGCCTCGCTTTATAATGTTTATGACCCAACTCGACACACCGGGGGTAGATTGCCAGGCTAGAACCCGTGTGGCTAGGGACTGACACACTGAAAAGGGGGGAACCACCTAACATAGGGGGATCTGAAACCCTTATAATGTGATTTGTGCATACATTGAGTGCTTGACTGACTGTACAGGCATTCGCGTGTGGGGAAGTCAGTGTTATCACAGGGGAGGGGCCACCTATCTGAGGGGGACCGTAAACCCATGCATTGTGCTTGTGAAACATGCTCTTTTTGTGATTTATTTGGGTCGCCGTGAAAACGGCGTTTGGTTGTAAAGACGCGCTTACTGCGGGCCTGTGTACAGAAATAAAGTCCCCATCCGCCTGAACTGAACAGGGGGTTGTGGGAAGTCTCGTTGGCTTTTTCGAGGGTGGTCCGGCCGGAGCGGGACACTCGCCCTCTCTCTTAGTGCCGCATGCTAGGACGACTTCGGCGGTGCTGCTTCGGCGCAGCGCTGGGCCGCGGGCCTTGGCGCCGGGGCATCGGGAAGCGCTTCGCAGCTCTTGTCGGGCGCTGAGCATCAGCCGCAGGGCGGGGCTGAGAGGCCTGCCTCTTCGGTTTCGCTGGCTGAGGCGTAAACGAAGCTGGTTTGGGTTTGCTCGATGCAGAGCTAGAGCGTTTAGGCAGGAAGTGTCGCATGGCCTGGGACGCCTTCTGCGCCTCGGTGTAACGCTCCGCTGTAGCCTTGGTAGCCCTCAGGGCCAGGTCCGTCGCGCTGCGGAGGTCCCGAAAAACCTCCGGATCCGGGCCAGCCTCGTCCATAGAGCGGAGGAGTTTGGCCTGGTAGACCTGTAGCGCGGTCATCGTGTGCAAGGCTGAAGCAGCCTGCCCAGAAGCGGAATACGCGCGTCTGAGGAGGGCTGACGTGATACTGCACGGCTTGTTAGGGTGCACGGCTCTGGTCCGGTTTCCCGGCAAAAACCCTCCGTCCAGCCTACCCCGAGGAGGCTCGGCGGGCGCGGCCCACTCGAGCTCGAGGTCCGCGACTGCCTGTGTAAGGACCCGAAGCATCTCAGCGTCGGAGCTAGTCCTGGCAGCAGGCGCGCTGGATGCTGACTGAGAAACAGTGACAGGGTCAAGCGAGCCCGGCCCCTCGTCCTCAGAAGCATCGATAGACAGGCTGTCGTGATTGCTAGGCCCGCCGAAGGAGACGAGGCCCGCCACGTGGGGGGGGGGGCGCTGATCTCCTTCGAACCAGACCGGAGACAACCGAGCGGGAGAAAGCGAGGCACGCGGGGACGTGGCCGGCATGCGATCGCTTACATCCATGCTCTCGGGCTGCCGTTGGCTGCGGCGCTTCTTCTTCCTAGGTTGAGGAAAAACCGAGGGAGGAGGCGCGGGCGAAACGGCGTCTTCATCCCTGGCGAGAGCTACCCGAGTCCGCTGCGAGGAGATGGGCCTGCACTCACAGGCCGCACATCCACAGGAGGAGAAGGCCTTCTCAGCGTGGTCGAGTCCCAGGCATGAAATGCATCTTGCGTGGTGATCGGCCTCGTGTAGCTTGCGCGCGCACGTGGCGCAGCGAGACATGCTGTTGCAGGAAGTAAGGATATCGCCGGATAGCCACAGGTGAGACGGCGTCAGGGGACGAACGGCTGAGAGACGTAATCCGCTGAAAATGATGCTCGCTCAGGCTGAAGGGCTTGTTCGACGGCGAAGGCTCAGTGAAAAACAGTCAGAGACGTATAGTTTGTCGCTGAAGGAGTAAAATCAGCTATTTTGGCGAGTTCAGGGGCTTATATAGCCTAGGGCTCGCCCCTATGACGGGCTCTGACGTGGAGTGACCCCATTGGTCGTGCGTCAGAGTCCTCCTCGCCATTGGATATGCAGTTGCTGCAGCACAGCCTATGAGCGAGCAAGACGCTCAGGGCGTCAGCTGTGCAGCTGCAAATGCGTTTTACATAAGGTTCAGTAAAATCGAGGAAAAGGAGTTTTCCCACTGCGTATAGCTACGCAATACGAAGTGACCGTTCGAAAGGGAACCTAGAATACTGTCTAACACTTGATGGCTGCTATGTCAAGTCCTCGTCGCCAGTTGGGAACCTGGGTGTGCTCTTTGATACCAATCTTTAATTTGAAAGTCACTTGTCAAGTATCTGTATTCTGTAGAACCTCATTTTTTAATCTTAAAAATATGTCTAAAATTATGTCATATGCTCTCAATTAAAAATGCAGAACAATTAGTTCATGCGTTCATGACATCAAGGCTAGATTATTGTAATGCTCTACTGGGTGGTTGCCCTGCACGTTTAAAACATAAACTACAGCTGGTCCAAAATGCAGCTGCTTGTTCTTACCAGAACCAGGAAGTATGACCATGTTAGCCCGGTTCTGTCAACACTGCATTGGCTCCCTATTAACCATTGTATTACATTTCAAAATATTGCTGACTACTTACAAAGCACAAAATGGTTTAGCTCCCCAGTACTTGAGCGAGCTCTTAACCCATTATAGTCCGTCACGTCTATTGCGATCTCAAAAATCTGTCCAGTTGATAATACCTAGAATATCAAAATCGACTGGTTGTGGTAGATCCTTTTCCTATTTAGCACCAAAACTTTGGAACAATCTTCTTAACATTGTCCGGGAAACAGACACAGTCTGTCAGTTCAAATCTAGACTAAAAAACACATCTCTTTGTCTTAGCATACACATAACACATTATATACTTCTATAATTCAATGTTAGGCTGTATAGTTTAGATCAGCCGGAACCGGGAACACTTCCCATAAATCCTGATGTACTTGGTACATCATAAGAAGGATGGCGTCTACGCTAATATTAGTCTCTCTGTTTATCCCGAGGTTTACTGCAGTCCGCCGTATCCAGATCTGATGAAGGACCATCACATGGACATGACGACAACGCATCCCTGAAGTGCCAGCCTCATCAGCCCTGTTAAGGCCTCATTTACTATTCCATCTTGAGGTCAGCCAGTCTGGAAGTTTAGAGAGTATTTTCTGGTTTTCGTTGCAGTCATTGAGTAGTTCAAGACCTCTGATCTGAGACATGGCCGCCTCACAGCTGCGAAGGAAGTCAGCGAGTTCTTGAAGTTCCACACTCCCTTTGGAGGTTATCTTGGGCCATGTATCGAGCTTATCTCTGAAAAACTTGGCGATAAGGAATGGGTTGCCATATCTCTCTTCTAGGATGGTCCACGCTGCACAATAGGCTGACTCTTACCCCTTTTCCACCAACAAGAACCAGGTGCTGGTTCAGAGCTAGAGCTAGTGCCGGTTCGGAGTTGGTTCGACTGATGAGCCTCCAAAGAACCGGTTTGCTTTTCCACAGGCTAAAGAGCCAGCACAGAGCCTGGTCTTACGTCACTGTATACGTCTCATCTTTCCCAGCAACGTTAGCGCGGTGGCGCCAAACACAAACACACCAATAAACAATGGCGGACGTTGCTTTGCTATTGATGTTCATGGCTTTGCGGACCTACATCGGCATCCAAACACGGCGGATCCAACATGTTCGCGCGGCTCGCCTTTATTTGTACACACGGAGATTACAAGAGAGAGTAACGGTATGTACATAACATTTATTTTTAACAATAAAAATGCCGTCCATCGTGTCTATCTGCTATTCAAAAATGGCGGTCACAAGTTTCTGTTCGTCTTTTTGGTCACGGTAACCCCGCCCCCAGCCACTGACGTAAGCGGTTCTTACGTCTAGACCTGCAATGATTTGGTGCTACTTCAGAACCTCTTTTACTGGTTCAGAGCTGGTGCTTTGGTGGTCGAAAAACAAAAAAACGATTTGAAACTAGGCTCTGGCTCCGAACCAGCACCAGCTCTGCCTTGGTGGAGAAGGGGTATCTGTGCCTAGCAGGAAGTAGCTTTCAATGGCCTTTTTGGCTGGTCCACCCACATACTTTCGCAGATAGTATATTTTTTCTTCAGCTGGTATGTTTTTCCTGTCAATAAGGGTCTGAAAGGAGACTTTCCAGTCATTGAATCTGAGTGGGTCGCCGTTAAACGTTATTGGTTCAGGCACGGGAAGACGACTCGCACTGGTGGACTCTGCGAATGCTCAAACAAGAGCTGCAGTATTGTCTTCTTGTCTTGGTTGTGTTAAAGATTGAGGTGGGGGAGCGATGCTGCAATAGGCTACTTTCATGCTTGACTTCCTCATTCTCCTTCAGAGGGACACATTGATGGAGCAGACCAAATTTTTCTTCATCTGAGCATTCACTTCGATCATATACTTGCCGTCTCGCCTTAGCAGCATTTAGCTTCTTAATTGTCTCCAGTCTTTCTAGTTGTCTGCGCCTAGCTTCCAGCGCCTTTGTCTTTCTGCATTTTCAGCCTCTTGTTTGGCTTGTAAATTGGCTGCTTCAGTTTCGAGTCTTTCAAGTTCTTCGATATGACGTTCTTGCTCTAGCAGTACCTTTAAAGTGGCTTCATTGGCAGGAGCTTCAGCAGAAGTATCTTGTCTTGCAGAAGACTGGCTTTAACGGGATGTTCTTCTTGAGTTAGCTCGAGAATGAGCAGACGACTTGTGCGGTGAGAGTTTATGCTAACCCTGTCTGAGGCTGCAGCTTTAATTACAGACTCTGTTGCTTTCACCCCTTGTTTTTCACCACCCATTGTGTCTAGAAGAGCCGTTACAGTCTGGATGACTGTTCTTGTTACTGCTTCGTGTGTCTTGGTCAGGAATATTAATGTGCCTTAAATCTTCATAAACAACGTTCAGATTATCTGAGGCGTTGCTTATCTTAGTGATGTTGTCACGCAGCAGGTTGTTTGAGCATTGTCCACTCAGCGCTTGTTTGATGTCCTTAGCGATAGCCTTCCACTTCTCGTAGCTCACACTGAAACGGTGTGCAAATCTTCTTACTTGCTCATCGTGCAGTTCTTGACCCTTTTCTGTAAACTTACGGACTCTTCGACTTTTTTTGTGGCTCTTGTGAGGAAGTGTGGTTATCATCTCCTGTGCCTTCAGCAGCTTGTGGTTGCATTTCTGCGCAGAGCTGCTGCACGTCTTCACCTGCACCCTCTTTTTCACTCTCAAAGAAAATCTCAGACTCTGACATTTTACTTAATATACTTTAGATTGGTTTAAATCTAAACTTGCTTTTAGTTGAGTAATTACCTTGTTTACAATAATCTAAGTTAGGTTTAACGTAGCCTAAGCTCAACTGAGTAGTTATTTTAATCTGATATATGAATACTCAGCTCTTAACTACTTGCAGCTAAAGTAACTTGATTATCCAAAATAAACTGTATACTCAAAGACTATAACAGTTAGATAACACGTACTTTGCAATCTATGGAGCTATGGTATTGTCTGATAACTTGTTATAGTTATATGGCCTTGTTTAAAACTTAAATCACCACAAGTGAAATTAAAAAAACAAACAAAAAAAATTAGCTCTTAGTTAAACTTATACATGTACCATCTAAAGTAATAACCATTCACCTTTAAATGCCTAAATATTACCAATTTTGACTTACTCTTAAGTACTAATAGTTCTTATTAATATTTACAACATACTCATCAGTAGACACAATATCAGCACAGTAGCAATATCAATGAACTTCAATTTGAAAAGGTAAGTAAACAAAACAACATTCATTTAAATCAGGGTTATTATCGTTATCTAAAACCATAAATGTTATTTAAAAATAAAATAAACATTAACTGACATAAAAATAAAATAGAAAAAAAAAACAATTTCAGCTAGGAAGGAAAATCTCTAATTTTCAATTAGTTTAGGTTGAAATTGTTTAGTTTACATTGAAATTGTTTAGTTTAAGATATTTTTTTTAAATTAAAATTTAAACAAAATATATGAAAAGGAAAATATTAACAAAAACTATAATATTATATCAATGATACTAAAATATCAACCGCATGGATGCATTTTGTTGAAATGATGTGTATTCAAGCATAATAATTAGGTAGGCCTATTTTTACATTCAAAGTAATAGATTTTTTTCCTTTTTATGATTGAAGAAATAAAAAGTATTGCAGTTGTCTGAAGAGAGTCTCAGAGACTCATTCAGGTTGTGGTTTTGGACGCAGTTTAAGTCACTTCCGTGTTGGTTTTAAGAGAGAGGCAGGTAGGTTGCTCTTTCCTCCAACACACGTTCATTGTTCCTGCTGAATACTCGTCTAGGTAATGCTTTTTATTTAACTTCTCTGTTTGTTAGAAGTACTTTAATAAACTGTACTGAGTAAACAGGTCTAATAGAACAGATTTGTACACAGTTATGTATGTGTAACGGTTGTTAAATTACTGTTTTGATTTTAACAAAACTGATGTCATTTGAGAGATAAAGCACTGATTGACTGTTTGTTTCTTTATAGGAAATGACAACTGAACTGAGCAATGCTGTGTTTGGGATTTAATTGTTTTCACTTTGTTATGCTGATCATATATCTCTCTCTCCTGCTTTCTAGCTTGTGAAAATGAAGTCTTTGTCTGCAGCAAACACACAGTTCTCCCTCGACCTGTTCAAGAAGATCAGCGAAGGAAACGCATCAGGAAATGTGTTCTTCTCTCCTGTCAGCATCTCCTCGGCTCTGGCCATGGTGTCGCTCGGTGCAAGAGGAAACACAGCGGCTCAGATGATTAAGGTGATCACACACAATATACTGCAGCAAACGTGAATCTGATACTTATATATATTTATGCACAAATATGTAGGTATGAAATGAGTGACTGTCACTCTCAATGTGTGACAATTGAGAGCCCTGTCTCTGTACTACATGAGTATGTACTACATTTGAATTTACTTCGTCGGCATTAAAAAGTGTGTTATATGAAGTTTGAATGTGTAGTATGTATGAAATGCAGACATACTACATCAGCCATGTTGTAGCTGTTGACCATTCATAAATGCCATTCAGAAATCATCTCCCGTGGCCTCATAGGATAGTAAAGTGTCCATTGAATGCACACTTCAGAATCTTGGAATTAGTAGGTTATCCATAGGTGACTTTTCACCAACCCGGGATAAACAGTAAAGTGCCAGCAATTAATCACTCTTTCCACTCATTTAATTATCAAAGGCCTGAGGGCCAAAAACAACAAAGAATGTGTTTGAAATCCTCAGTTCTTCATTGTCTTTTCTAGCACATTTTAAACTATTCTAATGAGCATTTGAGAAGTGCACTCACAATATATGTTGAAGTTATCTTTGTTAATTCTACCATAACGATGTTGTGTAGGTCCTGGGCTTTAACAATGAACCACCAATGATGCAGCAAACCCAGAATCCTCAAACACCTGCTGAACTCAAGGTTTCGTATGAATATTTACATCAAACACTAACCCAGTTCACAGGGAACGTTCTCAGAACTGTAGCTAACATTCTGTCAAGGTTCTGTTGCATGAACAGCTGTATTTACTGTAGAGATGCATGTACCCTTTGGGTTCGTCTAATTCAACTGATTGAATCTGATATTGTTGATGCAAACAGAAATGTCCAGAGGAAAAACCTGAGGACCAAATCCATTCCAGCTTCAACAAGTTCATGAGTGAGCTGAACAAACCAGGAATCCCGTATGTGTTGAGTCTTGCCAACCGCCTCTACGGAGAGCAATCCTGTCAGTTTGTTGAGGTAAGACTCGGTTTATTCACTGGAGGTTCTGGAAATTTTCTCAACTCATTAACACCTCAATCGGTTTGCTTTGTTACAGAAATTCCTCAATGACGCAAAAAGCTACTATGAAGCCGGACTGGAGAAGGTGGACTTCAAGAACAAATCAGAGGCTGCTCGTGTCAACATCAACAAATGGGTGGAGAAAAAAACACAAAGTGAAATCCAGCATAAACTTATTCTCAATTTGAAACTTATTCTACACTTTTACAAATACAAGTTATTTCATGTTTTTTGCATCACTTTAGATTCAGCAAAAATGTCTTTTCATGGGCCATGTTTGGCTTCACGGGTTCTTGAGTTGAGCTAAATGATAAAAATATCAAACCAACCAGTTCAAATCACTCCTCAAACTAAACAATATCCATTTGTATTTTAGAGAAGATCAAGGACTTGGTGCCACAGGGAGCCGTCGATGAGATGACGAAACTGGTTTTGGTAAATGCCATCTACTTCAAGGGAAACTGGGAGAAGAAATTCCCAAAGGAATCCACACGAGATGGGCAGTTTAAGCCGAAAAAGGTAAGAATTCAAGCTCTTTTTAAATATTATTTTAATAATATTTGTAAGAATCATAATGAAATGATGAAAAAGGGGTTATAATGTGTTTCCATTTATGTTCAGCAGAATCAAACTAAAACAGTGAAGATGGTGTATCAAAAGGCGTACTTTCCTCTGGCCTCCATCCCAGAGATCAACAGTCAGGTTCTGGAGCTGCCGTATGTCGGGAAG